>WNGS01004374.1:3013419-3036829 GCA_020271785.1 Procambarus virginalis
CCCAGGCACCACCAGGGACCCCGGGCACCACCAGGGACCCCAGGCACCACCAGGGACCCCGGCACCTCCAGGGACCCCGGCACCACCAGGGACCTCAGGCACCACCAGGGACCCCAGGCACCTCCAGGGACCCCGGGCACCACCAGGGACCCGGGCACCACCAGGGACCTCAGGCACCACCAGGGACCCCAGGCACCACCAGGGACCTCGGGCACCACCAGGGACCCCAGGCACCACCAGGGACCCCGGGCACCACCAGAGACCCCGGGCACCACCAGGGACCCAGGCACCACCAGGGACCCGGGCACCACCAGGGACCCCAGGCACCACCAGGGACCCCGTGCACCACCAGGGACCCCAGGCACCACCAGGGACCTCGGGCACCACCAGGGACCCCGGGCACCACCAGGGACCCCGGGCACCACCAGGGACCCCGGGCACCACCAGGGACCCCAGGCACCACCAGGGACCCCAGGCACCACCAGGGACCCCAGGCACCACCAGGGACCCAGGCACCACCAGGGACCCCAGGCACCACCAGGGACCCCGGGCACCACCAGGGACCCGGGCACCACCAGGGACCCCAGGCACCACCAGGGACCCCGGGCACCACCAGGGACCCCAGATACCACCAGGACCCCAGACACCACCAGGGACCTCGGGCACCACCAGGGACCCCGGGCACCACCAGGGACCCCGGGCACCACCAGGGACCCCAGGCACCACCAGGGACCCCAGACACCACTAGGGACCCCAGGCACCACCAGGGACCCCGGGCACCACCAGGGACCCCGGGCACCACCAGGGACCCCAGACACCACTAGGGACCCCAGGCACCACCAGGGACCCCGGGCACCACCAGGGACCCCAGGCACACCAGGGACCGCAGACACCACCAGGGACCCCAGGAACCTCCAGGGACCCCAGGAACCTCCAGGGACCTCGGGCACCACCAGGGACCCCAGGCACCACCAGGGACCCCGGGCACCACCAGGGACCCCAGACACCACTAGGGACCCCAGACACCACCAGGGACCCCAGGCACCACCAGGGACCCCGGGCACCACCAGGGACCCCAGGCACCACCAGGGACCCCAGACACCACTAGGGACCCCAGGCACCACCAGGGACCCCGGGCACCACCAGGGACCCAGGCACCACCAGGGACCGCAGACACCACCAGGGACCCCAGGAACCTCCAGGACCTCGGGCACCACCAGGGACCCCAGGCACCACCAGGGACCCCAGGCACCACCAAGGACCCCATACACCACCAGGGACCCAGGCACCACCAGGGACCGCAGACACACCAGGGGCCTCAGGCACCACCAGGGACCCCAGGCACCACCAAGGACCCCATACACCACCAGGGACCGCAGACACCACCAGGGGCCTCGGGCACCACCAGGGACCCCATACACCACCAGGGACCTCGGCACACCAGGGACCCCAGGCACCACCAGGGACCTCGGGCACCACCAGGGACCCCGGGCACCACAGGGACCCCAGGCACCACCAGGGACCCCGGGCACCACCAGGGACCCCAACACCTCCAGGGACCCCAGCACCACCAGGGACCCCGGGCACCACCAGGGACCCAGACACCACCAGGGAACCAGGCACCACCAGGGACCCCGGGCACCACCAGGGACCCCAGACACCACCAGGGACCCCAGACACCACCAGGGACCCCAAGCACCACCAGGGACCTCAGACACTACTAGGCCTCTCCTAAATGGCAAACTCAGAACCAGATAAAGACTGATGTCTTAGGTATGTGTGTGTGTGTGATTAAAGTCTGCCCTGGAATTTTTTTTCCATGAGCAAAGTTGTAAGGGTTGTACACATTAGATCATGCTAGTTCTATTAGGCATTCATTAAATTTAAAATACACTCTCTTCCCTATTGCCCCTTCATAGCCACCTCCCCTATCCCTGCCATTGCCTTTCATACTTCCTCCCTCCCCATCTCCCCCTTCATTATTTAATCCTCTTTGCATTCCCCCCCCCCTTAGCAAGCATTTTAATTATCTTGGCATGACCCTACAATTGTAGGATGACACAGGTTGTCATGAAAGGTGCATTAAGAGTACTAAAATGACTTAAAACATAGGTTACAAAATCAGCCCATATAAAGTCTCCTGACACTAAAGCCAAGTATTTCTAAATTAATTGTAAAATGCTGCCAACACATGCAAAACACATCATGCTATTTTGCATATCAACATAAAACTTCGATGGTTAATGGCTTCCAAGAAATTAATCACCAAACGTGGGTGTAAGGTCAGCAAGTCTCGTGTAGCAAGGGAAGAGCACCAAACACCATTAAAATGACACTAGAGTAATGACTTCTTGCTATTATGTCCCATTATATCAGATCTTAATCCTAAACGAGTAATGAGATTAACATTGGGATACCTGGTGCTTGTCCCCAACACTACAGGATGTTTCTGAAAACACCCACAGCTGTTTGGAAACAAAGGTACACATTCCCAAGTACAGTACTGTACCTGTATGATTGTCAAGGGATGCCTCAAAGATGGGTAACTAGGTCATGTATGCTTGACACTGGCAAAGAGGTATCCAAACACTTTTATAACAAAATTCCACCAGCCACACATTTTCATTATTTTATGGAGGTTTGCATTAATCATGTCTATACTGATGTAATTTAATGTCATCTCCTTTTGATTTATACCATAAATTTTGTAATAAAATTAAAATTATCAGCTCTAGGAACTCTAAACAGAATTATTGCTCAATGTGTCATTACATCTTCCACTGTGATACAAATTTCCCAATAGGCATCCTATCTTAAAAAAAAATCCAATAGATCTTCTTGGTTTGTTACAACAAAATCAGGAGCACTTGTTTTCAGTTAATTTGTGAAACAATTGTCAAATCAATCACTAACAATCCAAAAGTCATCATTAACCTCAGCAATACATGTCATTTCTGACTACATTATTCTACCAAAATTAATATTTCTCACTATAATGACACTGCTATTCCTTGCCCCTATTAAATGGGAGGGATAAAAATACTGGTTTGGAAACAAGGTTATTAACTTTTATTAATCTATAACAGACATGGTATCAATGGATTGTTTCAAGCATAGATGTAAGTAGGAGCTGCCTCAAATGAACCAATAGGCCTCCTTCAGTTTTCTAGACTCTTACACCACTCCCCAACTCACTATTTCAACATTTCTTTGCTGCCAGCATTTCAGTTGTGGGCCAACAAATGCTAAATTTAATCCCAACAAGTGCACGGTAATGAAGATTGAAAAAGATAGTAGTCCAAGAAGTATTTATACCTCATGGGAAGGCAACAACAGCATCTATCAGATAGATTTGGGAGTGGATGATTCCAACACTAACAGCAGAGGAACACAAGCAGGGTAACACTCTAAAGGCATTCTACACAGCCTGTCAGACTTTTTTTGAAGTGAAAAGCTAAAACTGAAAAGGCATAGAGGTTTCTACAATTACTGCCAGAGCCAAGAGAGTTAGGCTATGAGGACAGTTTAACCCTTAGGCAGCGGTAGTCATTTGTTAATTGACAGTGAAATGCAAATTTTTGTCATATGAGGATTTAACCAATTATTGTCTTGGTTCTACATGTATAATCCAAATATTGATAAAAATAGGTCCATGTAGATGTAATGGAGTGTACCTTGATACCTGAAGAAATCCTGCTAGCCTTTCATGGCATGAATGTGGGGGACATCATGAATGTTACTACCGGAATGCGGTCATCATACGGCAATTTAAACAATTATTGTCTGGGTTTTACATGTATAATGCAAATATGGTTACAACAGCTCTGTGTGGATGTAAATAAAGAAAAACAAGTGATAAAACAATAAGGGAAACATCTGAGGACAAAACAAAAAGCAGCCTATATAAACTTATTTTCACATTCTTACACTTTGCATACAATTTAATAATTCTACAATAAACAATTACATTTAAATTTGTATAGTTTTTGTGCATAGGAAGGTATGACCACTTGTAAATAGCCACTGTCTAAGTTACCTTAACGTGGATCCAGTTAAGGTAACTGGATCATGACTAAAGGACAGAAGAAACAGGAGGGAGGAAAGGGGGGGGGGGAGATACCACAACATACAATACAAGATAATGAGGGGAATAGACATGGTGGACAGGGACAGCCTCTTTAGATTGAGAAAGTAGGCCTAGAGAGCTCAAGTATAAGGTGAACGAAGTACAGTACACGACGAGCCCTGTATGTGTGGGCAACGAGGAAAATGTGGCAAGAGAAGATGTGGAAGCCACCTTCATCCCCAACTTCAATTTTAGACAAGGGAATTCGAGCATCGAAATAGTTAAATTATAGCAGGGAAAACGAAGCTGGTAGGCAGGGCACAAAGAGATAAACCTCACTTCCCTGTAGTCATTGATAGGTAACCACTAAATTTATGTTATACACAACAAATTTCTGTAACCTGAATGTAAATCATTTAATAAGACATGTTACTCTTCAGTTTCTTGCTCTTGTTAAACCCCATTTTAATTATTAATCTGAGCAATTTTGCCCACCATACTATAACATGGATATAATTTCACTGACACAGAACAACAAAGATAATCCTAACTATTAAAACCCCACCCATGAAAAAAATTAAGAATGCTAAATTTTCACCTAAATTTTCACCTGAGAGTAGGGGAGGGACAAGTATTTGAATACTGTATGTGAAATGACACGATTGGGATGGATATTAATGGTGTCCTAAATATAAACATCAAATAGAACATATTGGACGAATAACCAGCTAACAGTAGTAGGATTCCTCGTTTAAAGTGACCCTTACACATTCACAAATTTGGTTACGTACATACACCCGCTTTGCATGGGGTCAATATGCCTTTTGCTATTTTCCTTATTTGAATATTCTGTATTCAAGTAACTACTGTATTTAATACTGTATATACTCTTAAGATACAGCCAGCAGTTTGAGCTTATAATGAAAACTAAATTACAATCAATACAACTACCCCATGTTGCACTGGCACCCGGGTGCAACATGAGTGTTGCACCGGGTGCTGGCCATACACATCAGTCACCGCTGGACAAGTATGATGTTGAGCCCTGTACAGCTCACATAATTACAAGGAACGCTGGTAGTGTGCAATCTTTTTTCCATTTCTTGACATAACTTGAACTGTAATTTTCACTAGAATTGTAATTTTAATTATTTTTTTCAACTTAATGTTAATTCATTTATAAGCTTACGGATCAACATTTGGCGTTTTTCATACTATTGCTGAACGAAAACTGCTCAGTTGGCTTCTTGAAAGCAATGGAAAACAAAACATGAACATGACCAAGAAATTCTTGAAACAAAGTAGGTTATTGAACACTTCGCCAGTCCCTAAATTCGAGGGATTTCTGGATATGTGCAGACTATCTACATACATATTACAATGTAGTGAATACAATGAGCAAACTATCATGTAATAAAATAAAGAAATATGCTTGCTAAATTATTTTTGCATCAGAACACGAGGCATTAAGACGAGTCAAGCTGGAACCACGTTGGACCAGGCACGTCGCCATGCTCCACAAGACAGCTTTTCTCCCATTTAACCTCAATGTTTCCCACACAAACCTCCCCCAACCACACCCTCGTGTTCTTAAACAGTACTCACCTCGGCCTGCTGTCGGATTTTGTTATCTCCACTTAGTAATCCAGTCAAAAGTTGCTGAAATTGCTGCTGATCCCCCGCCATTTTCGCCGGGACCACTAGGACAGACATATGACTGTTCCAACACTGCCAGGCAACGCGGCTCCTCGCTCCGCCTCCACGCACCACGATGGCTCCCTAAACCCCTTTTCCTCTCTCCACCATTTACAACTTTACTAAAAATAACGCTGCCAGCACGATTCCTCAAGTATGATGAATATGTAAAAAAAATATATGAATTATTAATGACGTCTGGGCGAGTGTTTAGAAGACTATAATGGGTGAGAGGAGGTGGGTTTCCCGCGTGGAGGTTCAAAGGAGGAGTCCGAGACTGAGTAGGGAAAGCCGGGCGGCGCAGCATAGCCCGGGGACGGTATCACACCCGGATTGTTGTCAGACTACAAAAGTTTCGCGCGCAAACCCTCGTCTCCTACACCAGTCTACTGCTGTTTACTTCTACCTGCTTCATTTATGATGGATGCTGATGCAGATACCGGTGAGACAGATATGCTGGCTCTTTGTTTCGCATTCCTAGTGGCCAAAAAGAGGTCAACTGTTAGTGTTTATCTTATTTACTACACACGATTTAGTAATGCCAAACACCCTCTTAGGTATTGACCTACAATAACAACTAGAAATATTCATGCAGAAAAGCTATTCCTTTTATATAATTGGTAGTATTTTGTTCTTTGAGGATTGTGCTTTAAATTAAGAATACTGACAAGCGAGATACGGCAAAAGCGTATTCAGGCGGCGTTACATGTACGTGGTTTCTAATTACAATATGTTAATTCAATGTTAAATTGATTGGTTAGGAAGGTATGTTTAAACACCAATTTGTAAACTATCTTGTGTTCGAAATGCTATACAGTATATCCAGGAAAATTCCTTTTGGAACATTTTTTTATCTCCAATTAGATAATGACAAGAATTAAAGAATTTACAGGAGGCCTATTGGTCCATATTGGTTATGGGCTATCTTGCTTTTGGCTAGATGGACTTAGATAAACCTAACAGGCTTCATGTCCCTTACAGAGTTACAGTTGTGTGACAGTATTCACAGTGTTTTTGGGGAAGCTGGCTACATTGGAAAGCAATTATCACTGATATTCTCACACACAAGCCACAGCTTTCTAAAACCACAGACATTAGATTTTTTTCAATGTTAGAATAGTTAACAAATGAAATGCATTAGACAGTGATGTGGTGGAGGCTGACTCCATACACAGTTTCAAATGTAGATATGATAGAACCCAATAGGCTCAGGAATCTGAACATAAGTTGATTGACAGTTGAGAGGTGGGACCAGAGAGTATCAGTACAGTACAATATAGTAATGTCATATTTCATGGATTTTTTTTACACTTCTCATATGCCTGGAAGCTAGTAACCAGGCATTCAAATGTTTGATGAATCCTTCCTTGGGAACCACTGACTGTAAGATATTAATATCCAAAGTATTGTAGTTTGCTGAAGGTTAATGTATGCACTATGGCATTTTCAATTGATTTGGAGATAAAGTTCTGTTTATTGCCTTCTTTTGGTGTTCAGAAACTGGAAACTGAGCTGATTTTGGTACTTTTTCAAATACAGTACTGTACATCATTATTCATAATTCACCTTTCTTGGTGTTTACCCTGGTGTCATCTAATATTAGATCTTCTATTAGATACTATTCATAGTTTAAGATTTGGGAGTACAGTACGTTCAAAGAATTATTGATGTACAGATGTACAATACACCAAAAGTGACTGTATTAAAAGTACATTCATGAAGTGTGAAGTTAACTGCCTATGTGCACATCCATGATGGGGGTGGGGTGGTGTGTGAGCCTCCTCCACCGTCAGCACAGCTGGCGACGATCCCCCACATCCTTGGAAACTATATTTCCCATGCGTGATTCTTTCTCGGTTTTATAAGGATGAAATTTTGTATGCTTCATTTATTTATATGTATATCACATGTCATCACTTTTACATAATTTTTTTTTTGTTTCAGCATCCCAGGAGGCTACAGAAAGTATTGCATCTTCACGATCCCGTCGAACTCTTAAAGATAAGCATGGTCGTAAGGCTGCTCTAGACCGACTCAGGGGTTTAAAAGGCTCAAAACATAAATATGAGGTAGATATGTGTTTTCTTTATTTTGTTCTTGGTTATTTCTTGTCGTAAATTTTGTTTGATGTGTGATGAGGCTTTCATTACTGTGTTTTTCATTAATGTGTTTTGTCTGGCAAGTGAGAGAAAAAGATAAACTTGATTGTCATAAGATATATTTTATTCAGATATAAATTATGTAAGCAGGAAACTAACCTGAAATACCAACCGAATATATCTTCAGACATGCACTAGCTTTTGAATTATTCAGCAATAAATTGCTAGTATTCAAAGCCTTTGCTGATATTCTTCAGGAATCCAGAGTAACTCAAGTCTTAAAAAAATGTAACCAATACCAACATTAACTTCTACAGTGTAGAATAATATACAGTAACTTGATACACTAAGTTCTTGACAAAATTTAGTGTTCTAAAACTTCATGTGCCTCAAGGAGTCCTTTAACTGTTGACCATAATAATATTAAAATGTATTTTTAGATGTTAAAAAATTTAAATCTCTAAAGCAACTAGGGTCATTTTTAAGAGTCCTAATTTCTTAATTAGTGTAATAGCAACTAATAGGCATTTTTTTTAATAATAAATTATTTAGTTTTAATAATTTTAAATAATGTCCAAGGAATTTGGTACCTGGTTTATAAATGTTTCCAATGCATTGAACATAAATGTAAAAAAAAAAAAAGAGAGAATACTTGCCAAGGAATTTTACATATTTTAGTTACAAAAAAATAAAAATGCTAAAATTCTCTGCTAATATCCTGTGTTAACCAAAATATTAATATTCTATATCAATAAAAAATGAGTTTTGTCAGTTCTCTAGTTTGCCCAAAATGCTGTAAGTAATTGCTAGTTAGTGGCCATTTAAACAATATTACAATCACTGTTATGTATATTTCATGGAATATGACAACATGATCCAGCTGTCTTGAAGAATCTACTACATCTAACATTTTGTTAATTGATAATGTATGCATGAATCATGAGATGATTTGGGGCTTAGCGTCCCCGCGGCCCGGTCCTCGACAAGGCTTCCTTTTTGTTACACACCCCCAGGAAGCAGCCCGTAGCAGCTGTCTAACTCCCAGCTACCTATTTACTGCTGGTAACAGGGGCATCAGGGTGAAAGAAACTGCCCATTTGTTTTCCGCCTCCGCCGGGGATCGAACCCGGAACCTCAGGATTACAAATCCGAAACGCTGTCCACTCAGCTGTCAGGGCCCCTAAGGCCCCAGGCAACTCAGAAATAAGTTGATTTACCATGTGCTGGATCAAATCCATTTAACTCAAATAAGTGAATATATTTTATAGGAAAGTAATGTCTAAAAGAAGTGCAGTACAATATTGTGTTAAGTATATTCTAACTAAAGATGAACATACAGCATATAAATGTTCTGCACAGTACATAAAGCATGTGTACAGTGATGTAGAGGTTTAGATTCAATACATTAATGCTTTGCAGGTTTCTGGAGTTGTGAATGTTTATGATGAAGTGGATGAACGTGAATACTCCAAACGACGACAGGATCGCCTTGAAGCTGACTGGATAATTGATGATGGTAAGAAATTCTATGTCTCTCCAAATGTTATTCTTGGTATTTTAGTTTAAATTTGCTTGAGAAACTTAAATAGATATTGTTTATACAGTATTTTTTTTTTACATTAGATACATGTTTATACAGAAGAATACACAGTGATAGCTGGTAAGTAGCAATGAGTCATTAAGGATATTATGTTGCTTATCATTAGAACTTCACCAACTCTCATTCCCTTTTGTATCTTAACCCTCCCCCACCCCTGCCCAACCATTTGGGCTGGATGTTAGAGCGACGGTCTCGCTTCATTCAGATTGACGTTCAATCCCTGACCTTCCAAGTGGTTGGGCACCATTCCTTTCCCCCATCCCATCCCGAATCCTTATCTTGATCCCTTCAAAGTGCTGTATAGTCATAATGGCTTGGTGCTTTCTCCTGATAGTTCCCTTCCTCACTTCTCTCTTCTCTTGCTGGCTCACTTGTACTTTGTCTCGACACTATTTTTTTCTTCTTTTAAACTAGAGTTTATTAAAGGTGGTGCTGGTGTTCTTAATGAAACTGCAAGCTAAGAGCTGTATTCCTACATCAGTTCATCTGAAGCCTGCATTGGGAATAATGTTTATCTCTCTTGTTGTCCAACCTGCCCCTAAAACTATGAGGCGAGATTTTTGTAATTATAAATATTGTACAGTATTGTAATGCATTTAATTGTTTCCGGAAGATGGCTCTGGGTATGTTGAAGACGGAAGGGAAATATTTGACGAGGACAATGATGGAGATGACCTCTTCCTATCAAAAAAAAATAAAACTAAAGGTAATAAGAAGATTAAAGGATCTAGTGAGAAATCATCAGGCTCATCTGTTAAGCATGGCACTGGAAATATTAAAAACATGCTTATCAACATGCCAGCAAAAAAGAAAAAAGCCGTGGTAAGTTTGATTTTGAATTACTTTTACTGTACTTGACCTGTATAATCCAGTATAGATATTACACAACGAATAGTTCCCCATTATTGGGGCCAGGAAGCCTGTTAGGCTTATCATAGTTCCCATAGGGCAACAGTTGATCTTTCCCTAAATGCAAACCACAATAGTTGGCTAACTCCCAGGTACCTATTTACTGCTAGGTGAACAGAGACATTAGGTGTGAGAGAATGAGCCCAAACATCTCGTCCTCCTCTAGTAACAATTTATTTTGGTCATTTCAAGTGCATAAAATTAATGACTGACCACCTTTGCCAACGTGTGGTTTGCAAGAATAACACAAACACACGTGATTTAGTGCTGTAATATGGAAATATTGGCATAAAGAGCTAGACCTCACCTCCTCATAGTTAGTGATAGGTAAGCACTTATCAGTGACTATGGGGAGTGAGATCTAACCCTTTATATCCCCACCTCCTAGTCTTCTATACCTGATGAACTAGTTGCACCTTTTGACATACAGTCTGTAATTTTTCTTTAAACTGAGTATGGAAGTGGCTTCAATACCTATTTTTCTTATCCCTTCCGCTTCGCACCCAACAGTAAATTGCACGAGAACGTTTTGATTTCTCTCTTGATAAATTGCCTGTTCAGCTTCTACCGATGTCTCCTTTTTCTACCTCCTCTCACTTTAAATAAGGTGGCCGTATCCGTATCAATATCTTTTATGTAGTGATCATATCTACCTTCCTTTTTCTTCTCTAAGGTTGTAAGATTACTAGTCTGACTGCATTTCCTCTGTATGTTCTCAGTTTCCTGTTGTGCTTCAAGAGGAGCAGGTTTTATGCTGGTGATGGATACTCCAATAATAATCTCATATAGGCAGTGTATGTGAAAGGCTTTCTTGTTTAAATTTGTAAATGCTGTTCTTGTTCAACTTCCTATATTCTGCAGGCATTTTCCTATTTACCTGAACCTCTGGTGTTATTTTTTGGGGGTTATATCTTCTCCAGGGTCTCTTATTCTTATTACATCTTGTAGTTGTCTTTCTATTAATAAGGCAATTGGATTATACTTTATTCAAGTCTCATATCTCCCTTTTCCCTCTTCATTACCTTAAACTTGTTTGGATTGAATTTCGACAATTATTTATCTGCCAACTCACAAAGTTTGTCAAGGGCTTACTGCAGTATTCTACTGTTTTATTCAGTTCTTACTCTCCTCATTAGCTTTTTTTCATCTGCAAATATTGATACATAGCTCATTCTCTCTGGTATATAATTAGCATAAATTTGTAAGACCAGTCGTCCTAGAACTGTCTTGGGGGGACTACTTTTCGATCCTCTCCAGCATGGCATCATCTCTGGCAATGTTTCCTGTGTGTCAGGTTCTTTTACCCAGTTTTGTGTCATTTACATTTTCCCTGCTTGTCTCTTCATGTTGTGCAATAGTCTCTTGCAAGAAACTATATCAAAAGGTTATTGGCAGACTCTGGAGATGCAGTTTACCCAGCCTTCATTCTCTGTCTTATTTTGGTGATTCAGGATTTTTCTGCTCGGAAACACTTGTCCCTCTGCTACAATATTTTTAATATAGAGATTCCTTGAATGTTTATATTAAATGCTTCATATTTGGCTTTATCACCGAATTATGACAAAAATGGAAAACATTAATAATAAATTGGGGTCAAACTTCATTGAATTAAGATACTGTACCACTTTTCTTTATGATGCATAAACTAATTATTTTTCCTGATAATGCATTAATGTCCAACAGTATAGTACAAACTCAAGGATTTTGCATTTCCTCTGTTTTGTTTTTAAAAACTAGTGTCTAATGCAATGTATCATAGTTCTGCATTGAAGTTTATTAAGTGTCTAAAAGATAATTAGGTGATATGAAACATTTGAATAGTAGAATATTTTGGTAAGACTTGCACACTATATTTGTTAGATTTTATCTGCTTTATTTGGATGACGAGACATTAATTGTAATAGTAATATTTATGATTCTAGAATTTGTATTAATACAGTATTATGGTTTTTATACTATCTGAAGTATAATTTAACTTAATATTATTTACTTTACATTGCAGGCCCTGGTTCGCCTTGATGATGACAACCTACTGGAAGACATCCTACAGGACTTGGACAAAGAGCCAGCCACAATCCGACCTCCACAGCCAACTTTCCTCAAGAAGAAAATTAGCAAACCTTCTCCATTGCCTAACAAAAGTTCAGTGAATCCTTTTGCAAGACCTCAGATTACTACTCCATCACGGCCCAAATCGTCCTCAAAACCACTCAAACCTCGCAGCATTTCTGGAGACAATGTTATCAATGGGGCCTCACCTAAGGTATATGATGTTGGAGTTCTTAGTTTTTGGACAGTTATGCAAATAAAGATGTCAGTAGTAATAGCCATTTGTTTACATATATTTCTTAACTCTTTCTATTTTATACATTTAAGTACTACTTCTCTTACTATCATACAACTTGATAATGGTCCAGGATGGACCAAAACATTGTCGCTTCTCCATCTTCCGAGTTGTGGTTTGGTCATCAACTCTTTCATATGTGGTATCTGAGATCAGGTTATAAAAACATCCAGAAAGAGTGACTATGGCTGTGGTTGTTCTGTACCATGGATGTACTAAAAAAAATAGTTTCAGTAGATATGTTTTTAATAATACAAAGACAGTGGGACATGTTAGAAAATTATTCTAGTTAATTTGTTTTTATTTGATTGCATTGCTTTTCTTTCATAGGCCAAGAGGTCACTGGACATTAAAGAGGAAATGCCTTCTCAACACACTAAAGAGGAAACGCCTTCTCAACAAGTTGAAGAGTTTGATACCATGGACCTTATGGATGGGGAGTTTAATGATGATGATGTAGAAAATGTGAGTACAGTGCCTCTCTCATGGGAATGAAAGTAGAATTGTAATTCTTAGCTATATTATTGTGGCATAAATGTCAATATATCATTGGTATGTAATTGCCGTACATAATCAACCTATATTGATTAAATGCTTTTGTTTTCTGCCATTAAGCTACAGTTTGCAGTTACATGAATTTATTATGCTTAAAGGCATGTCAAAGAGGATCTTTGACACTTCAAGACAATTGGTTAAATCTTTTGGTAAAAATCAAGTTTATTATTATTATTATTAGTTTGGGACCCAGCAATAAGACATGAAAGTGATTAAGGACATTGTAATATGAGATATGGTGGGTGTATAACAAACTCGGTGAAAAGTAAGGGGGTGCCATAAACACAATTAGAGAACACCGTAAACACCAAAGGTCATGACTTTTCAACTTACCAGCAGTTATAAGAAATATTGATGGAACGAAGGCTGACGCATTTAAGAGAGAACTAGATTGACAATTGCCTCCAGGAGTTATTAGGTCAACCAGATTGTGATTACTTTGATTGGGCTGTAAGATTAAAGAAATAAATGTTCACATTAACAGGTAATTACTTGATGAAAGTAATAGTATTTGTTCTTGTGAAGTGCTGTTTATCATCGCTGATAATTCTCCAACTGTTTCTGAGCTATTTGATATGATTACCATATAAGGAGAGAATCCACTTTAATTAATAAGCCTACCAACAATCCTTGGCATCAAAGAGACTGCGAATGAGTGCTTTGCTAGCAACCACTTGGTCCATCTGGTCACTTACTTACCCAACCACTTGGGCTGGACGGTAGAGCGACGGTCTCGCTTCATGCAGATCGGCGTTCAATCCCCGACCGTCCAAGTGGTTGGGGCACCATTCTTTTCCCCCGTCCCATCCCAAATCCTTATCCTGACCCCCATCCCAGTGCTATATAGTCATAATGGCTTGGCGCTTTCCCTTGATAATTCCCTCCTTCCTTCCTGGTCACCTACTTTGACTGTCGTAACATGGCAGCACTACATAAGAGGATATACCCTAGTGGGCCATTTAACATTCTCCTGATTGTCTTTTATCAGTTTAACAGGTGGGTTTCAATACTGTACTGTTAAAGGACTTATTTCATCTTACAAAACTGATTTTTGTTTGCAATGAATTTATATGAATTTGTATAAACACACCCAGTGATAGAAAAGTATATGTTATAATGTCTGAGCAAGGACTTCTTTCAAAATGTTATGCTGCACTTGTACCTGAATTTCACACTGTATGATACAATTACACTGTCATCCTGCATGATACAGAAGAGCTTTTCATATGATCTCAAAGCTTATTTTATTACTAATTCCAATTAATATTTTGCTTTATCAGATGGAGGCAATGATTATTGATGAAGAGAAGAAAGAATCTGAAACCATAAATGAAGTGAAAGCAGAAAAAATAGAAGATGTGAAGTTAGAAAGTAATCGAGGCTTCACGGCTAAGTGAGTATTTTTTAGGGGTGGTTATGTATAAATACAGTATTACCTTATTATTTAAGAACAAATTCTCTGTTTAAGAAATAGCTATTGGAACAAATCATGCTATAACAATGTGGCTGGACTCTGCATAATCTCCTTAAATTTTAATTTAAATTAGGCTCCTTCTCAACATTTGATACAAAATCTTCAGTTAAAGAAAGAGTTGTGGTTCGGGAAAGGTAATGACCAGGTTTGAAAAACATGGTATGGCTAGTTAAAATTTTACAATCCACTAAGGTAATTGTCCATAACTTCTTAAATTCTGGTTTTATCCTGCTATAAAATATTGTCCTATTAAATCTTGTCCTAAGGAAACAATAAGTTGCAGGACATCAGTGCCCATGTTTAAAGAAAATAAATTGCATGGCTGGCTTTCACTTTAACTTTATTTGAAGTTACAAGCCTGACAAAAGGCTGGGGTCGGATAGTAGAACTTGAAACTGACAAAAGATAAACTTTTGAAAGCCAAGTTTAGTGACTGGTGATGAGGGAAAGAACCTTTGTTCCATCTGGTTTTCCCAGTAGATAACTCATTAGATAGGTTAATATTACGATTTTGCTTGGTACAATTTGCTCGTAGCATTATAAATAAGTTCATATAATCAGTTCAAGAGGTTAACAGTTGGATGCACTGAATGACCTTGTCATCAAACTCATGCTCATTCTCATCTTCAAGAGAAAATATGTCACCAAACATTGAACATAGAGATGTAAAAATACTCAAGGTATAAAAAATTAGTAGGCACAGCACAAGGACCTTGAACACCCTCCCAGTAGATATTGATAACTGCCATTCCCCTGTTATTTGCACCACTCTGTTTGGTGAGGAATAGGGTATCTATTTTTAATTGTTACTTTATGAAATATAACTAGTTCATTCAGTTTTCTGTCAGAATTTTGGTGGATATATTTCATATCTAAATAAAATTTAAATTTCAGCCAGATTTTCATATTAGAAATGTCACTGGCATGGGATTTTTTTACACCTGTTTTTACACAGACCACAAGTTGACGAGAGTCTACTGGCAACGGGCTGGGAAACTGTTAAGGGAGAGCTAAAGGAAACCACTTTCAACCAAGATGTCCAGATAGATTCATCTCATCTCCCTCTCACTACTAATGCTGAAGGAGATCAGGTACAACTTCCTTGATATTAAAAGTAAAATATTCAGGTTACCAAAGTACTGTATTAAAACATTTTGTAGATACTGTACCTAATGGTACAGTACAGAAGGTAAATTTGCCTCAAAGCAAAATTAATATTCATGCAATATCTTGTTTAGTTATATAATTATAGTTTTCTTGTAAGGCATATGTTTAAACAATGAAAATTTATAATGTTATTTAGAAATTAAGTCATGTTTATCTCTTTGTATTTACCAGACTTATGGTTCCTTACATTTGTTTTACCAGTCAGTATGAATGTTCATGCTAAATAACTTCCAGTATATGTGGGTATCTTGGATGTACTTTATGTAGCACTGAACAGTATACATCATCATGAATTCAACAGGTATTAAGATTTTATTGGTTGGATGCATATGAAGATGTCTACAAGCAACCAGGAACAGTTTTCCTCTTTGGCAAGGTGTGGGTAGAGTCAGCTCGAACTTTTGTCAGTTGCTGTGTGTCCGTTAAGAATAATGAAAGGAGAATATTCCTCTTGCCCCGGAAAAAGGTGACTATATATTATACATGTGTATTATACTTTGAGTAATTTTAAACATTCTCACCAAAATCTTGTAACCAAAAAAAAAAAATTTTTTTTTACAGCTATCTAACTTTTTAAAATGAGTGGTCTATTGCAGTTGCAAAAACTTGACTAAAGTCATGTCTTTTTCACACTTCTCCATACTGTATTTTGTGCCTATGACATTGTAGTCTTTAGTAGGCTTGATCCTGTTTTCTGATCTTTTGTGATTATGCATAATATTTCATGTTTAAATGGATAACTGATGTAACATGTTCCATAAATAGTTTCATGCAGACAATAAGTCATAATAATATGGCAGAAATTAGAAACCCAACCCCCCAAATCTGAAAATAAAGGAATTGATGATGTTTCGTTCTAGGACAATCCAAAACAACGTCAATTCCTTATTTTTAGATTTTTGGGTTTGATGCAGGCGATGAGTCACAATAACGTCGCTAAAGTATGTTGACCAGACCACACACTAGAAGGTGAAGGGACGACGACGTTTCGGTCCGTCCTGGACCATTCTCAAGTCGATTGTGATGAGGAAGTAGAGAGACAGGCAATAAAATGGGTTTGATGTCTAGCAGTTCAACATTGACAATATCATTCAAAATATACTACTGTACTTGGCATGCATTTGAAAATCAGTCTATTTACTGTACTTATTTTTGAAGAATGTGCTTCCTCAAATATAGCCATTATAAGGCGAAAGGTATTTTTTCTGAACTGTTCTTTCAGCTACTTTCTAAGGCATCATATGCTTTAGCTGTAAGACAAGATCATGCATTCAAGCAGGACAACATTTCAGCTCCAACACTATTTAAAATACATATCTCTTAGGTTTTTAGTGCATTATTTTTGTTGCAATTATCTATTTAGATAAATCCACCATGTTTTATAAGTGTTTAAAAATTACATTGGCTACTCTTGTATGCATTTTTGTATTTTGCTTTATTGGAATTTGTAAGGTATTATCTTGAAGGTAAATTATAAATGTACTCACCTAGTTGTGCTTGCGGGGGTTGAGCTTTGGTTCTTTGGTCCCACCTCTCAACTAGTGTACAGATTCTTGAGCCTACTAGGCTCTTATCAAATCTACATTTGAAACTGTGTATGGAGTCTGCCTCCACCACTGCTTAATACATTCCATTTGTTAACTACTCTGACACTGAAAAAATTCTTTCTAATGTCCCTGTGGCTCATTTGGGTACTAAGTTTTCACCTGTGTCCCCTTGTTCATGTTCCCCCCGTGCAAAAGAGTTTGTCTTTGTCCACCCTAGGGCGCCTGACAGCTGAGTGGACAGCGCTTCGGATTCGTAGTCCTGAGGTTCCGGGTTCGATCCCCAGTGGAGGCAGAGACAAATAGGCGGCCAGAATGTTTCTTTCACCCTGATGCCCCTGTTAACTAGCAGTAAATACGTACCTGGGAGTTAGACAGCTGCTACGGGCTGCTTCCTTGGGGGGGGGGGTAACAAGGAGGAGGACCGGGCCGCGGGGACGCTAAGTCCCAAAATCATCTCAAGGTAACCATGTTAATTGCCCTGAGAATTTTGTAGGTGATTATCATGTTTCCCCTTACTCTTCTGTTTTCCAGGGACCTGGGGTTTAGCTCCCCTTAACCTTTCCTCGTAGCTCATACCTCTCAGTTCTGGGACTAGCTTGATGGCATACCTCTGAATTTTTTCTGTCTTGTATTTAACTAGGTATGGACTCCAGGCTGGAGCTGCATTTTCCAGGATGGGTCTGACATAAGTGGTATACAAGGTCCTGAACGATTTCTTACACAAGTTTCTCAAAGCAGTTCTTATATTGGCCAATCTAGCACATGCTGCTGGTGATATCCTTTTGATGTGGGCTTCTGGGGACAGGTTCGGTGTGATATCAACCCCTAGATCTTTCTCTATTTGTCTCTTGCAGGATTTCACCTCCCAGATGGTACCTTGTGTTTAGCCTTCTGCTCCCTTCATCTGTGTATAACCACTTGAAGTGATGATTTTAACAAACTGGTATTTTCAGAGGCTGAATCTGCAGACTAATGAGGAAGGAGAAGATGTAATTATGATGGATGTCTATCAAGAATTTAACTCCACTGTGTCCAACACGCACAAAATACTTCAGTTCAAATCTAGAATAGTCAACAAAAAATACTGCTTCGAGAAATGTGAAGTTCCAGAAGAATCTGAATATTTAGAAGTTCGTTACTCTGTAAGTTATCACATGAACCATGAGGTGTTATTAATATTTCTAACTAATGTGCTTTGGTAAAAAACTCTGTATGCATGCAATGTGACTATTTTGCAGATCTTCATATGGAGCAGACTGGGTCAATTTCTTTTGAAATCTCTAGTATAGAAAGTTTGTGACAAAAAGAGTTCCATCATCAAACAGAATGTTTTGCTGAAAAACAAATTGAACTAAAGTAACCATTTTCTTGTTTCCAAATAATTTTTGCATTAAAATTCACTGGATCCTTATATAACATCATTGGAGAGTAAAGGGATCACTTACTGATACAGTTAGGTATAAATAAAACAAATTACCACATACTGCACTTGTATTGCTCTGAGGGGTGGCAGGTAGGAGAAGCTAGAATGCCGGTTGCAATGGGAGATCCTACTTGGGTGGGAAGTACTGGTTGGTCTTGGTTCCACCAGTCTCATAAGAGTTTTGGCTGGTTTTGTGGGTATGTTTGTGTACCAAAAAAACTTCTTAGTCCTCTATACTGGATTAGAGTAAATGTCATTAAACAAAATACAAATAATTAGAAATACTGTATTAAAAGCGTTTCTTTATTTTTGTTACTTATTTTGCCGTGTTAGTGGATGGGGAATGGGGAAACATCAACTCAATTTTCTTATTAATTTTACAGGCAGATCTTCCGGCACTTCCGGGTGATTTATGTGGTGAAACCTTCAGCCATGCTTTTGGTACTAGCTCTTCAGCCATGGAATTATTTTTACTTGATCGACGAATCAAAGGCCCAGGGTGGTTGGATGTAAAGCTTCCTCAGTTGTCTTCTCCAGCTGTTTCATGGTGTAAAATTGAGGTTAGTTTAATCATCATTTTATTTTGCTTTTGCCATTATTATTTATTTCATTTTATACTGTCTGTATGACTGCATCCCAAGCTCAAGTATTCCAATATAATACAGGATGTGATATTTCCATGTTTCCACAAATTTCATGGACCTGATTGAGTTGACCTCCCTGTGTTTCATGCATATTAGACAAGGCTAATTTTTGTTGGACTTGGAGATTGTCTCCTTACTTTTTTGTTTATTCTAACGATATTCCTGAATATGATTAGAATAAATATCAGCCTCTAAGATCTGTTAAATTTATTGTTACTTTATTGTTCAATTTTAGGTATGCATTTCTTGAGAGAATTATTGACTGTCATCCAATTTAAACCATATAGTATTTTTATGTTCATTTTAACACTAACACTGTATTTGACTCTTCAGGCAGTGGCAATGAAGCCAGACTGTGTAACCCCAATAACAGGCTTGGCTATACCACCAATCGTAGTGATGTCCTTAAGTATGCGATCAACCTTAAACCCAAAGACCCATCAAAGTGAAGTGGCAATGGTTTCTTGCCTCATTCATCATGAGTTTCCTCTTGACAAAGCCCCGCCTCAGCCTCAATTTCAGACGCATTTCTGCTGTAAGTTGTTAGTCTTGTACGTATGTAGTTTATGTAAGATGTGTGTTTTAATTTGTTTTCTCTCATACTTGATTATCATTCTGTATATTTTGTTATTGTCAATCTGAATCATTAGTCCTGATTATATTTGAGTGGGTATTAACTGCCAGAGTTAAAGGGGTATGTGAAAATATAGTGGTTGGAGTAGAAGGCAGTGAAGAATATTGTAATATGATAAAATAAGTGATTGAAAATATGCTATTTGAAAAGACAGTCAAATTTTTCCACTGGTTATTCTGAATGTAGGAAGAAAAAAAATATTTCAAATAATAGGGGAGAGAGATGTGAAGCTAATTATCTCATACTCTCAATAAAGACTTAATGCCTTATTCATTCTAGACCATAAGTCCAGTGTTAGAACAAAGCAAGCTACAGTTTCAATACATTCAGCCCTGTCATATTGACCCTGCTATGTAGCCCAATTCACTGTAGCCACTGTGCCAAATTCAGTCATCTTCTGTTTCATGCCACAAATAACAAGCTAAAATAGTTCATTACTCACTCAAACTTCATTCATCATGAGGAATAAAGTCAATTGTTCAGATTCTTGATTTGGCTACTCTGTTCTCACACTGCCTTACATGATGTGTGCTAGACCAATCAAACTACAATTGTTTACTTTAATCCATCACTTGCATACTATGCTGAGTACAGTATATACACCACAACACAATTAATTCACATTGCTGATCATAGTTAATTTGCATATGTTAATTATACTACTGAGCATAACTAATTCATGCATTCAACCATTTTAGATCTGCGAGTAACCGTTCATTTAAGTTCAAAGGCACAGTTTGGTGATTTTAACACTGAAAATTTTACAGGTGCCCTCTTGGGCTACCTTGCTTACCAATGAATTAAAAGAATTACTGAGTTATGAATTACAAGACATAGACTAGCTGAGCAGGTTATTGAGTGATGTATGCCCTTATCCTGGCAATTGTGTTTCAGTACTAGACATACAGTGCTTGAAACTAACTTTGGATACACTTAAAGTGTACAGTAATTAGTATTGATCATCATTATCCACTGTCATTAACACTTTCACGTTCCCAGTGAATAGGCCCGAAATATCCCCTAAGTGATCCCGACGGGTGGGCCTACGGCGCGTCAGCAAAAAAAGTTTATAATCTTTTCAGGGTGGCGAGCTTAATTTTCGCGGTATGTATTTAAATTTGGTATCATTGTGTTCGCGAGAGAATTCTCTAGAGTAATATATACATAAATTGTCACCAAATTCAACATGAGAGCCACACAGAATAAGAAAATGCGGCGTTCGTTAGCCGTGAGCGTCAAACCGGGCATGAATGTTTACGATGTTTTTGTTTGCCAACCCCTAATGTTTATTCGTGTTTTTTTTTGGTATCATTGTGACCGCAATAAAATTCCCTACACGGACATATGAATAGGAATAATAAATAATGGTGTTGCCCCGCACGCAGGAATGTGGGAAGTTGGCCGAGGGTTACACGCTCCAGCGCGCCCAGCTACAACCACAACTGAAATGTTTATACTCTGCACATGTTTGTGACCCTCATTTTAGATGTAGGTGTTTTATTTTTGTATCACTGTGTAGCTAATGAAATATTCTATAAGAGCATATGCATAACATTTCACCAAAGCTAACATTACGCCACCACCAACCAAAGAACTGCGTCCTTTGTTTGGCGCTAACGCTAAACTCTGCTAAACTCTCCCCATATGTTTCTACTCTGATTGTGTTTATTCAAGTCCAAACTTGCTGCATTGGTTTTGTTTGGTATCGCTGTCATCGCAATAAAATTGCCTACACAGACATATCCATAAAAGTTAGTCACATGGGCGCGCCTCGCCCCCAACACCCCCAAACACAACGATGCCTCACCCGCCCATACACCCATTTCCACACCCGCTACACCCAATACACCTGCCAAACAAAAATATATTTCCAATGGAAGTTTTTGTGCTACATTGTCCATTTTGGTATCAAAATACTCGCAATAAGATGCACTATGTAGACATACCAATCTGAACACTAAGAACCGGAAGATATATAGAAGCGCCCACAGCACAAGTATAGTAATAGTAATAAAGTAATAACTTCACAATGATGAATACAAAGTGTTGTACTTACCCACGATGTGATAATGGAAGGTCAATATAGTTGAGCATTTGGTTATCCACTCCACCTGTTCAGGAAAATGTCCCTGAAGATGCTCAACAGATGTTTGTTAGGTGGAGTGGATGGTTACAGAGGCGCTATTTCTTTGCTTTCCAAAATACCCTCTTGCGATGGTAATTTTGTGTAGCATGGTGAGGGACACAGTGCAACTCCACATGTCTTGCACTGATACTTAGTCTTTCCTAATTCCTGACTTCATGCAAACACGACAGCGTTTCCGTTTAGCAATTGTCACTATAGCGTGGCTCAACCTCTTGTTTAGCCTATCGTCTGAATCAACAATACGGGGATTCTTCACAGGTGGAGGAATAGGTTCAGGCGTTTCAGTTTCACTGTCTGATGAGGATGACTTGTGCTGGGCGTGCAGGAGGAGGAATAAAGAACGGCTCAATCCAGATGGGCCAGGTGTTGTCAAATCGGCTGCAGGATCTTGATAGTCAGCAGCATGTGGGATAGGGCTTTCAGTGTCAGGCCACTCATCCAGGACCCACCTCAACAGGGCCCATATTGCCACCTCATGAAACTGGAGTAGGGTCAATTTTTGGTATCAGTTGTGTACATCTTGTACAACACACAGGCATTGTGTAGGAGCCATTTGAAGGAAATAGAATGTGATCTTCTTAGTCCACTTATGTGATTTCCTGGTGAACCTGTAATATTTGATCATTTGGTCGAAGTGATCAACATCTTTCATGTTGGTGTTGTAGTCGCAAATGGCTGTGGGTTTGAATGAATTTCATCAAATACTCAACCTGTTTAGCTGTTGGTTCCGTCACGTTTCTTCACTCTCCTCCTTCTTTGTACCTCTTGTGTGTCTGCATTATGACAGTTTGTGATCAATGACACCACTCTTTGTCTTTCCATAGGATAACGAAAGTTTTGCCCTTGCGCTGAAATAGTTTGATCAACAGCGAATTTCCTTTTTGCAATTTGTTGCAGATCTTTTGGGGCGCCACGCTGCAACCTCAGTGTTCCACAAGTGTACACACCATTTTCCCTTAGCACTTCAGTTAGATTGACAGAGTTATAATAATTGTCCATGTATAGATGATAGCCCTTGTTCAATAAGGGTTGCATAAGGCCCATCACTGTCTCCACTGTTGTCTTGCCAACTCCACTATACACTTCAAAATCAATAATATATCCAGT
>WNGS01004374.1:3038860-3097104 GCA_020271785.1 Procambarus virginalis
CTAGTGTCAACTGTTATGGGGAGGAAAATAGTGGTTCGAACTGATTTCCACAGGCGAGGAAAAAGTGGTTGGAAAAGGGAGGGACGAGACAAAATATCGGAACCACAGCTCTACATGGCCCTATAACCTAATAGGCACAACTTTCTAGCCGCCAACTTTTTTTTTTTTATTATATCTTTTAATTACTTTTGTAGTACAAATCCGATAGTAAAATTATATAATACAATCTTATTTTTGCCACCAACACAAACAAGCACTAGGCCAAATGGATTTGTTAAGATGGTGTGAAATTTAATAATAGGATGTATGAAAATTAAGTAAATATAAAAGATATCCGTACATGCAACATTAATCTACAAATAAATTTTACTTAACAGACTTTCTATGACGATGTAAAGTCACTCCATGTTAATCAAACTGAACCATCAACAAAACAATCCTTCATGCTATTTCAAAACAAACAACCTCGCTAACATCAATGTTTACAGCACTGCCGAGTTTTATGTAAGGCCACCTTTAACAGACTGGTGTTATTGAGGACTTGACAACGAGGAAAAGGTTAGGCGTGGTGGAAAGCAGTACCACCGCTCTGACAACGGAAGCGGAGCCACAGTCTAACCGCAACAGTGTGCCTCAACTCTGCCAATAATGACAACGCATCACACGCCGCCACGGGGACGTCGGCACAATAACAGCTTAAACTTTAAAATGGTTGCAATAAGTGTCTCACAAGTTCTCTAAATCTTGGGTATATCAGCTTCATAAACTAACATTTTTAACTTTAAATACGAGTAATTCCTTGACAGGTAAATGAAAACTACCGGAAACTGTCAAATTTGTCTCGTTTCTTCATATTAATTACACACACTAGATATAACACTGAAGACAACTTCAAACTGAAGTTTGAATTTTTGTGGAATTTATGTACAAAAAATCAGTCGCTAAGCTTGGAGAGGGATTGAGAGAAAAAAGCACAAATCGCGCTAGCCGACAAAATGCCAACCACAACCTGCAATCAAGAGGCGGTCCAACTGCAGCTATCCAGCTAGCAGTTATGAAATATTTAAGCTACGGTTCTTTGTCGACAATGTTACCCCCCCCCCCCCACATAAGTGCACAGCCTATGCTACCTACGCTTTCCAACTTTGGAATCTATTAAATACTGTACTTTTTTTGCAGGGATATTCCTGCGCGGGCCCTAAGCCTCTGGCTGGCCCATTAAAATACTGTACATGGATTTTGAAATACTAAAAAAATTGTTTCATGACATTTGTGAGATCGAAAACGAAATAGCCGGCATTGTATGTTAAACCTTATCTTAAGCAGCACATCAATAACTGAAAAGGTGCAATGATAGGCTACTAAATGGATTCAGGATCCGAAAACTAGTTACGAGGAGAGGCTCGAGGTGTTCAATATGCCAATTCTACAAGGCAGAAGAAAAAAACGTTATGATCATTACGTACAAAATATTACCAAGAACCCGCAAAATAGACAAGGAAGCATTTCGAAACGAGCAACATCAATAACAAGCGGGCCACAAAAATTAGGCAGCTTGTCAAGCTAAGGAAACGACGTTGCCGAAAAAACTGCACGCTAGTTATCTTTTGCTAGCAGGACTGCAGAAGGTAGAAATTAATGAATATGACAGTGGATGCCAAAACCATCGGTGGTTTATAAGTAACACACGAGAGAGATTACTAGGAAGATGGGACACCACACTCGTAGCTTTCATTCTGTAACTACACTAAGTAATTACAAGCACACAAACTCTCACGCGCGCGCGCACACATACAATCACTTGTCGGACACGACGTGGTCGTCACGCTCCAACTCAATACACCCACTTTAACATCCCTAGGGTCGAACGTGCAGCTCACCTTTATATTCTACCAATGACCGCTTTCATCTTCGTATAAAATTGCTTTTTAAAGTTGAAGGTACAGGTTTACAACCTGCACAGAACCAATTAGCAACTAAAGACATCAAAAAAGAAATTTAAATGGAGCCAATAAAGTGTCTTCATAATCATAAATGTTAAGCTTGCCATAGTTCCAATAGTATACTGATAAGTACAGTAATACTTATACTACTATACATATACTTCTGTAAGTAGTAGTACAAGTATAAATTGATATTTAGTCGTTTTTGCAATTAAATGACAACCATGGTGAAAGTTATAACATCTCATTCACAAGTATACACTCGCGTGGCCGAGAATGCAACCTCAAACCCGCTGGGATCGAAGACCATGTAACTAAATTCAACACTAGAAAGCACACCGCCTCGCGTTGCATCATTAGTATGAATGCTTGCTCCTTGCCCACGAGCCTACCCCACTACTCGGTGGGGGATGTGTACTTTAACAAGCTCGGTACATATGCGGCACATGACAATTGAATACACTAGTAATGTTCCTGCTCGACCCTGCGACCTAGGCCACGAATACCTAAACATTTGGCTACAACTCCTCAATTGAACATACACAGCACAGCAAACAAATTAACTTTGAAATTATTACCATTTCTGCACAAAATACTGTATCCTACATGCTGGATAATATTTTTTTAACGCGAAATAAATAATGCACATAACAATGAAAATGGGGTAAGGCATATTAGGTAGTGTGTTAAAGCTCAGAACAGAAGTAAAACTTTTTTTTACGTCACTATGAACTTCCTGACTTTTATCATCGCGATGAGGAAAGATGAAGTTAGCAATGCATTGTTGGCGACAGACTTAAAAACTTAATTTTTAAATCTGCAAATTTAATGATTTCAATCCTTTGATTTTTCACCCGATGCCACTTTAACCTCCATGAAATAACCGAGAAGGAAAAAGAGAATTATCGCTTGTAAACCCCAAGTGATGTATTACTGTAGCCGAGATTAGCAGATCAAAGTCGGCACATACCACCCTCTCTCGAGCTGTACAGTCCCTCAAAATTTAACTGGATTGGAGAAATTACATTGATTTAAAGGTTTAAAGCCTAGCAAAACCCACAAAATCCAATTTGAGTTTACATTTTCAACTCTCGCGAAGTTTAAAAACTTCCCAGACACAGATTCCTTGTTTTGAGACATCACAGATGACTGGTTAATACCACCAATGTCGGTTAAGAGTATACTGTACACGTAAACGGGTACAGTATTTTATGGGTAATCGCTGTGGAAGGTTTCGACAAGAATCGATGTACACGACTTACGGTAACTATTTTGCTCAACATATTTGAAATTCAATAGCATGAATAAAAATGCAATACAACACCAAACTTTTGCAGCTGTTGACCAAATCACACTAGAAAATGAAAGGACGACGACGTTTCGGTCCGTCCTGGATCATTCTCAAGTCGATTGCAGCTGGTTACATACGACCTAGTTTTCAACTGCCAAAAGACCTTAAACCCATGAATATATAAACTTCCTCAGATTAAATCATGAAAACAATATGATCAGTACGCACTTAGATTAAGAAATAAGACAGATTAATGAAATACGAACATCTGACACACTAAAAGATACTGTACTGTATATGATATAATAAAAATAAATTTATTTGGTTGAAGTTAAATAGTTACTGTACATGTAGTATTTGGACATTGGCATGCCATTAAGCATAGCCAAACACACTTAAGAACGCACTCTAAGAAACAATGTACATTCATACTAGAGTATTTCAAAGAAAAACGCAAAGATTCACTGAACCCTTATCATCCTTCTTATGGGCCGTCACAACTAATCTGTTGCTAAGTTCAACAATAATGCATATTTTTGAAGAAACGAAAATGCAAAGTTTTCTATCTGAGCGAAGGGGTCACATGTTGCCACACGTTTGACTTCGTGTTTGGCGATATAATTGAGGGAATGAGTTCTAGGGTTGATGCTAACGAATGCATATTATGGACTGAGCGATTGCACTTACCACAGGACCTTGAAAAAGAATTGGAGGTGGTTGTGTATAATATTCAATAATTTCACTGGTGCCATATGAAAACAATACTAATCTAACAGTCAAGTATACAATTTCGCCTCGACTCCCAGAAAGTAAATTAAAGGAATGGGCTTCAGACCCAACAAAACCTAGAGAAGGAATGTAACTTTCTCCTATCGTATAGTCTGCAGAGGCACCTCACAAGCCACAACTAACTGCCCTCCAAGCTGTCAGAGGACAATTTCCTCGCTATAGAAAGGTTGTTCCAAGGACAGTGGTGGAGACTGGAGCATTGAAGCTGCTAGAAGGGTGTCTGGGTAGTTGTGGCAGATACGGATGCTGACGCTCCAGGACAGCTATAACAAATATGCCTGTGGAACCATACGAATTTTAAAGTAGATGTGACACCTGAATACAATGATGCCCAGGCGATAATGGGAGAACGCGGGAGGGAGGCGAGAGGAAGAAGGCCTGGACAGACCACACCAGGGTCGTTGGCCTTACGCGCCCCCCGCCGCCGCCACACATCCCCATGGTAACAAACTCCCCATCTACCTCCCCAAACCCATTAACATACCCACAATACAAGTCACTGAAACGCCCAATTTTACCACAATCAAACATCGTATCATAACTTCATAGGCACCAACCTTAAACTAATTGACATACAACATAGAATTCAAAGAAAACCGGTCAATACAATACAGATTTTTTTCAGAGAGCGAACTGCAACTTATTTTTAATGTGAAATAAAGTAAGTAAAATTGACAAATTTTCGTATGCCCAAATCGTGTCATCGACGAAATCATATTCAAGGAATAAAGGAATGGAAAACCTATATTCACTTCAAACTGATGGGAGGGTGGGTTGAAGCAAAGTGGGTTGTGGCAGTGATGAGGGGGGGGGGGGCAGGTGAGAGTTGGGTGGGTGACTGGATGAGACGAGTGAAGATGACATTGGACAGGGATCTTGGAGATGGGGAGTGAGGGGGGAATGTGGGGGGGGGGGGGGAAGAGGAACCGGGCTCTTCCTGACCACTGGCCTCGGGGCGTCTGTCGTGTCCGAAGCTCTATAGGTACTGGAGTCCACAACCTCTGAGTCATCCCTCCACGCTCTCCGCCAGTGTGTTCACTAAACCAACCCCCCCCACAACCACCAAAATTCACTAAACTACTATCACATTCAGTCCACTAAACCAACAACTTACCTCCTCCCAACAACCACCAAAGTTCACTAAACTACAATCACATTCAGTCCACTAAACCAATAACCTACCTCCCCAGTCCACTAAACCAACAACCTTCCTCCCTACCCCCAGTCTACTAAACCCAACACCCTTCCTCCCTCCCCCAGTCCACTAAACCAACAACCTTCCTCCCTCCCCCCAGTCTACTAAACCCAACGCCCTCCCCCCAGTCCACTAAACCCAACACCCTCCCCCCCAGTCCACTAAACCAACACCCCTCCCCCCAGTCCACTAAACCACGCCCCCCCCCCCACAGTTCACGAAACATTCTTACAGTTAAACAAAAGCCAATTACTTTCAACGCATTGCTTAAACTTTGTTACTTTTGAATATCACCTTAAGTGCACAAGTTAAATGTTTACATTTTATAATTGGCGACCGCTAATGCCTGTATTTCTTGTATTTTGATAGTACATACAATTATTACTAGCAGTTCTAGTACAGTAATATAACAATTCAGTAAGTTTCTCTGGGTTGATCGAGCCCTATCAACAGGTTCAACAGAATCAACCAGGTATCAACCAGGCAGTAGACACAGGGAACGGTGGCTCAGGCAAAGGTAGGCTATGCGCCAAAATTAACACGCAGTATCGGTTGGGAGAAGACATGAAAAACACATTTAAGGACGACAGACAAGTAGGCAGGCATGGATGGAAGATCGGACCAACCGGGCTGTGGTGGTTATATAGGCCTGTGGGCCTGTGGGCCCGCTAAAAGCAACAACCTGGTGGATCAAGCTCTCACAAGCAGCCGGGCTCGGGGAGTAGAACACCCAGAACCCCATCAAGCAGGTATGGCAAGGATGCCCTGCCACCGTCTGCTGCCCAGCTACTGGTGCCCTCCCGCTGCTCCCTTGATGTTCCTTCAGGCGAGACGCTCCTGCCTCGGGCGTCACGCTGAAGTCGAGGACACCACCGTTACCAAGCCCATCACAAAGAGGAGCAATGCATGTAATGGTTGAGGTGACATGACCTGAAAAGTTCTTAGCCTAGCCTATTGAGTGGGAGGAACTAGCTACACGGAACTGAATAGGAGCTGAGAGGTATGAGAGGCGATTTAGAAGGAATAATAGGAGCAAATCAGCAAGAAGAGCGCGAGCAGTCAAGGTTAGTGGATGAAGGAAGCCCAGTACACACTTTAGTGCGTTCGTGAGCACACTGCGTTACTGTAATTCAGAACACATCCCTAATCTATGACCTCCCACCACGCAGCACACACGCCACTTAGAAGTGGAAACTGCCAGTTAAAACAAAAATACACCTACAAAAAACGACAATAAAAGTTATCTACACATCAACCTACCACCAAAGGCAGCAAGGTAAAACTGGCCGGCCTCAAGATGACCGCCAACTTAATACCCACCCAATCCTCGGTAACCTATCTACAACCTGACGCAGCCGCCCTTATCTCTACAACGCCATTTCCTTTCTCCCTCCACGCTAGCCTTGCTCGCTCGCGCCCGCCCTCCCTTCTATACTCCTCCACCTCCTCCCTCCTCTACCCAACTTCCTTATATATAAATTTTCAGTTTAAGGTGTCTACATGACTACACTGCTGTATTTCAAAGATCAATGCGAAAAAGGTTAAAGATACAAAATTTCCCAGGGAATAGAGCACGAAAGACTAGTTCAGGTTTATCAACTAAACAAGAACACAATAAATACTGAGAAAACGTTTCAGCTTCAGCGCAAGATGCTCAGCAAGTTTGATTTCCCTTTTATGGCTGAACATTGTGGACCATAATTACATTGGCTCGCACAAGAGTTGTGTGTGGAGGAAGAAGCCAATGGGGGAAGATAAGGGGGGGGGGGGGTTATGTGGGGTGGAGAGCGAGGTTTCTTTAAAAGGGGGAGGAGGGAGAAAGATAAGAGTGGAGGATCGCTGAACCTATCTTAAGAGGAAGTGCAGGATTGGAAAGATAAGATGTTAGGGAAAGTCGAGAGGGATTTAACAAGATAATGTCAGTTATTCATATCATTCAGAAGATATGAATATATATACTGTATTCGAATATATATTTCGAATATTCCCCAGCCATCAGGAGTAAGTTATTCCCTTACATGGAGAGACTATCTGCTTTAGACATATCTATCTCAATAGGCTTGAGCCCGTATACCAGCACTGAAGCAAAATTACGCGAGTACAGGTCGCGTACAAAACCCCAGGTCCGAGAACCTATGGAATTTCAGACTAGATTTTTTTTAAAGATGCCATCAACCAAAAAGAACACAATAAGAAATGTGAAAGCAACTCCACTCATCTCTATATCCCCGAAAATCCTTGAAGCAGTCCGCCTTACACGTGAATATATTTTAATAAAAATATACGATCATCTTACAGATTACACGTAAAAAAAATTAATACCTAAAATGTTCGCGGTCTTGTCAGCAACATGCATGCTACGATGTCCGAAAGCGGACGTCGTAGCATGCAAGCAATTACATAAAGGTGTATCCAACGTTCATCTTGCGAAGGATGGATACAAGTTAATGCATTGTAACTGTCATTGTTTAAACGGTCCCAGGTTAATATTAACGGGACATTAGCCAAATATAATGATATTTGACATAATAATATTTAACGAGACAACATTTACATAATAGAACAACCCTTGCCGCAGGTCTAGACTAGCAACAATTCTGGAGCAGAGCATTAATAAACGCATCAGATTACCACACTATCCCACAATACATTATCTTGTATGAATAATGTAAATGACAAGTGGAGTATAGCGTGCGGTAACCTTTCAGCTCGACCCAAGATTCTCAGGTGCATTATATCATCCATATTAAAGGGCAGCACCACTTTGACGCATGCCGCAGAGACCGCTATGGGTCTGCTATAACACCCGGCTAAAATGACATCGTAGCTAGGTACTGACGCCGTTATATACGGTTTGTGGTCATTTGGTGCATAACCGAAGGTGTGTGTTGTGGAGACAGGGAGAGCATGGCAACATCCAAGCTCATCCAAAGTAATATTTGTCGCATTACCAGTTTGTACGACTATCGAGGAGCATGCGCTGCCACACTGCAATGGGCATAAAGCTATATGAATAAGGCAGTGCTTGACAGTACGAGGAAACACTGAGGGCAGTGAGTAAGCTTTATGTGTGCATCAATTCATCAGAAAAATGTCATTATATATAATTACAATTTTTCTTCAAGTTAGCCTACCACGCAATAAAGTACAGTACCTTAAAATTACAAGAGGGGATAAGGAAATTATTTCAGTTTTTTTTTAAATAATAAACCAGAAGGGGCTGAACAACTATAGAAGACGGAAAACGAGAAGCTAAACTAAAACAATGCTATTCTCACAAGGCACAAAACTAAACTTTTTTACCCCTTCCCCCCAAAAAAAAAAAAATCTCCATCTAGATTTTAACTTTCTTGAATTCAATAATAGCAACGACAAAATTCGACAATCTATATTCTAACTAGTGTGTGTGTGTGAGAGTACAAGCATTGTTTTCAACAGACCAGCTTGAAAAGACACACTGGCGTCATCATTACGTCACCAGGCCGAACACATGTGGCTGAGTCAGCAAGTGCCGGGTTACACTGGATCCCGACACACCACAACCACATATACTTATTTTGACACTTACAACTTAACAAAGCATTGTAAAACAAATTGTCCCATAAAGTGAATAACTGACATAAATGCTAAAACTCTGGTGACGTAACCACAAAATTTCTGAAATGAGAGATTCAAGTCGTACTTGGTGAGAATAACGCAATTGTCAATTGTACAGCATATTCACCAAAATAAAATGTTCGTTAAACAAATATTTTATACTAGTACTTTCCAGCACAGACTCTCCTCAAGGGCCTCAAATGCACTTTTACGTATAACCAATTATGATCGCCTTAGACCTGACCGAGATTCACATTATACTGTACATATGCGCAGCATAGAACATCAACCAGAGACAACTACCGTTACCTCTTAACAGGTGACGATCCCCGAAATCCTGATTATTGCATGTGTAAACTCTGCGAGCAGGAAATGTCATGAGCTCGCGTAATGCATTTTTAAATAGCCAGCCATTAGAACTTTCAGACTTGCGGGTATAAGGTATCCGGAGCTTTGAAATTAATTTATCTACTCCGCGCTTTTGAGGGTATCCTAGCAATCCATAAAAAATTGGCGGTACCCCGGTGGGGAGCCGGTCGGCCGAGCGGTCAGCATGCTGGACTTATGATCCTGTGGTCCCGGGTTCAATACCGGGCGCCGGCGAGAAACAATGGGCAGAGTTTCTTTCACCCTACGCCTGTTACCTAGCAGTAAAATAGGTACCTGGGTGTTAGTCAGCTGTCACGGGCTGCTTCCTGGGGGTGGAGGCCTGGTCGAGGACCGGGCCGCGGGGACACTAAAGCCCCGAAATTATCTCAAGATAACCCCTGCATGACCATCTTGGGAGATTTTAATATCACGTAGTTCGCTTCTCAATACAAACCATGTTAACCTTCATATAATGTAGAATAACTGCACAAATGCAGATATACCTATGTTAATAATAATCTATATTCATGTATGGGACAACACCGGACATAAGCCACTTTGTTCCTGTATCTACGTGGGTCTGGGACTTGTGGACAGAGAGCTTCATAATGTTAACTACGTACTACTACGTAAACTACGCCATCAACGAGTACGTTTAGAGGTGACCAAATCCTCAAAAAGCAACAATTGTAGACATATGACAAGGCTGAAAAAGAAGTACTATAGTACAGTATGATAAAATTGCAGGGAACTCGGTAACATTTTCCCTAGGATGTCCCAGCCAGTTTGGTGGACGCCGACCCGCTCACAGTCTCTCCACGGTAAACACGCCGCTCGAGGGCATCCCCAAGTTTGCTGCCCTAACTTCGACCTTATACGTCTGGGTCATGCGGTACACATTTCCTTACACAGCAACCACCAGATGTGAAAACTCCAAGGTACGGGAACATCTTGTCTCTGGCTACACACACCACGGGGAATATTTGCATGACACTCGCTAGTTATCTTCCACCAACGGCAAAATTGCAACTCTCATGTTATCAAAGGATTGAGTAGATTTTAGCATCATATTAAATTACATTCCCGCCACTTTACAACGGGTTTTCACCATTAGGAAACATCTTGGCATGTGAGCGGTCACAGCGGAATTTTTCCATTTAGCCGTAAATTTCTAATAAAATCCAACAAATTTACGAGTCAGCTAAAGCAAATTGGGAAAGTGGTGAGCACGGCGGAAAAAACCTGTTGCCACATTCAGCGCCGGCCAATTGCAAGTTAAGTTTACCCACATATTTCTACACACTATGTGTAGACATAGATAGACACTCGCTGATAGTCTGTTTGATGGGGTTCTGGGAGTTCTACTCCCCAAGCCCGGCCCTGACTTGTGAGAGCTTGGTCCAACAGGCTGTTGCTTGGAGAGCCCGCAAGCCCACATATCCACCACAGCCCGACTGGTCCGGGCTGTGGTGGATATGTGACGAGAAGCTTAGTTACTTCAAGAAGTGCCTACTCAAATAATTTACAATACCTAACCTAGACCTATTATACAAACGAATTCAAATAAATTTACGATCGCATGTTTGCAGGCATGTCGCTTATGCTAATAATAAGCTCATTACTTAAAAAAATAAAACATGCACGAGGCCAAGTGACGAGCTGTATTTCCCTTAGTCACATCATTTCGACAGGCCACATTACCATGCTCTTTAATCCTAATAAACATACAATATATACAGTTACACTTCATTGCAACAGTTATATGAGTGAACATTGTCTGAGAATGCTAGTAACAGAGGCAGCTACACGGGGGCGAGAAGTCTCCTGGTCCAGGACACGGTGACTCACTAGTTAAAGTTAGGCGCGCTACATGTTGCCCTCACGATATCCTCCCTATAATTTGACTAGGGTCTAAAACCTAAGAAAAGTATGTACCCATTTGCGCCATCACTTCTTTTTAAGCAAATAATGTAATTAACAACCAAACTGATGAATTTTATGAACGATTCCCAAGCACAGATGACTATGACCCCCTCAGAGGTTTCGAAGCCAGGCCGCCAGGGGTATCCCCACCAACCATGATTACAGACAGCAACAGCGATCGCATGTATGGATACATATTCCATCATGCATGCACCATTGTTGCCATCACGAACGTGCACATACATTATTGCGTAAAATGTTTCATATTACATGATGCGGGTTTCGGGGTGGGAAGAAGTGCCAGCCAGTTATGATAGCGCTATAGCGTTAATAACTTGCTAACACACGGGGAGCAGAAATCACAATGCATGACAGGACAACTGGCGTTTGTACACATCTCAAGCTGGGTGCAAGCCAAGCGCCTTCAGCATAATCCATTGGAAGGAAGGCAGTTTATGCCTAACATATTGTGTTCATCACAAATTTCAAAATATAAACTAATGTTGACTACTTAAAACGCGCGTGCGCGCACAGGTTAATATAATTAACTTGACATTGTTACCCTAAAGTTTTTCTGATCAGCCAGGCTGTCATGGCAAACTTGGTGTATGGGTGCAAATATTTGTGGATTTGACAAAGTGCCAAGAAGAAAGCTTGGCTTCGAGGGGAACCACATTAGTTGGTGGACCAATCCACCATTAGTCCGCGAAAAGGCCAGGTTAATAAAAATATGACATGCAAATATAACATAATATAGCAACATGACTTGTATACAACTACCGTTCACGAATTGCAACTACAGGTATTCTGTACGACCCACGCCATCATTACCACACTTTCCTCTTCCAACAACTTTCTGCGTCCATCCACCAACCACATTACAACAAATTTTCGGTACAATCAAATACCCTATCTTGTACAAACGTTCAATCCGTATGTTCACTGTATCAACCAACTCGGGAATCAATCTGACACCACCTAAGTGCACAAAGCACTATTTTGCCAATCATCCTTGGGCGTTGTCTATTCAACTCTTCCGACCACTACGCACAATAAAATACGTATGTATGCTTATTGTAACTTAACTGAAACAGCAAACCATAAATCGTATTTATAATTCATGCCTTACCTGTATGTGGAAGATACAATGCCGAGTCAATACAGCCCAAGGCAACTTCCTCTGACAGAGCAACAATAATACTACCTTCCATTTTTACAAACTGATAACCCAGTCTAAAATACCCACCCATAACTTTAGTCGGTGCAAGTACAATAATACTTACCAGATTTTATTACACCAGTTCTTTCGTAGAATGGTGTATTCTGAATTGCATTCGAATGTGAAAGCTCAAACTCAATTCCAGTAAGCATTAAACTCTATCCACCACCCTCGTTAATTTTTACAACTTTTCTATATTTTTTGTATTGACTTTTGTATCCAGAGTATATTTCTCGTCTTATTATAAGACTTATAATTTAAGTCTATAATTTAAATACTTATTTTAAATCTGCAAACATGTAACTGCTGCTGTTGGATGGCAAACAGAGGTACCAGAACAATTCAATACAGCACTATATTCTATATTTATATTGTAATTTTAATGCTTAAATTTTTAGTTACATAAAGAGCTTTGTTAAAAGAGACAGAACAAAGTTAACCAAACCACACACTAGAGTGTGAAGGGACGACGACGTTTCGGTCCGTCCTGGACCATTCTCAAGTCTCACAATCAACTTGAGAATGGTCCAGGACGGACCGAAACGTCGTCGTCCCTTCACTTTCTAGTGTGTGGTCTGGTAAACATATTTCAGCCACTTTATTGTGACTTCTAGTCTATAAACAGGGCAACGTATTTTTTACCAGGAAATCGTGCAATAATGGCCGTTTCTAATTATGTTGATTTTTATGTCACGGAAACAAGAAACAATCAGGTTAACTAAAGCCATTGGAACGGACAGTACTGTTTTGTATTTAATTATATAATTAAAAACGATATTAATGAGGATTTTCAACACTGCTTATTTTGGCAGGATAATTCAAATTACATATATTTCTAATTTAGTCTAAGTTTTCAACCAATTTTGATGAATTTTTCACAAAACAAACAGGCAGGCTTTTTACATTTGTGTTTTTTATAAAGATTTTTTTGGGTAACAAAATAAAAATTTAAATTTTTTTTTAGTAAAATTCAGAAATTTCCTCAAGCACAAATACAAAACTGGTCTATTCAACAGAATCAAAATGACATTTTGGGAAATATTTGTAAATAGTTTTTGTTTGTTTAAAATAAGCATGGTCACTAAGATATATGCCTTTGCAATTATTGACAAGCAATTTTTGTAGACTTAACTATTTAGACCACAGTTTGAAGCCAGTGGATCCTATCTCCCTTCTTATAAGACAGCAACACATCTGCAACCCTCCACAACTTCAGTATTTCAAATTTTCAAATAATTGTCAATATTTTTTGTATTTATTGAATCTATATATACATACTGTACAAGAGTTCTTACATTTTTGTACGGCCACTAGTATACATAGCATTTTGGGCAAGTCCTTAATCTGAATTTTCACACACACACACACACACACACACATCCCCAGGAAGCAGCCCATGGCAGTTGTTTAACTCCCAGGTACCTATTTACTGCTAAGTGAACAGGAGCATCAAATTATAATGCAATCTACTATCATGGCACCAACCACTAGATTGCTGTTATATCCTAGGAACAGCCCACCCATTATGCTTAAGTCCACTCAGTTTACCCTCCATAATAAAATTTTCTAATTCCTCAAAATCATTTTTTTTTTAAATCTGACACCCCAAAAGCTCTTATATTCACTTCCCATGCCTTGTTAAATCCAATTTCCTTGTGATCACTGCTTCTTGTGTCACTACAATATTTTGATGTCATTAATTTGTCTAGCTTGTCTAACACCAAGTCTAAAATATTTTCTTATGTTGGCTCCATATTATGCTGTTTAAGAAAGCAGCCATCAACTAATTCCTAAAAACTGCAACTTCAGCATTCTGTGTTTAGTCTCAGTTTATTCAACTAAAATTAAAGTCATCTATAACACAAACATTGTTAGACCTAATATTGTATACAGTATTGTATATTTCTTCCCATATATATGCTTCCATTGAGGTTTAGTACCAATATATAACAACTATATATAATACAACTAAATATTTTCTGAATGGAGCTCAGTTTTGATCTACTTTAACTACACTTAAAACAGCAGTGATTAAGTCTATTATGCTACCCATAATTTATTCCATAAATATACAAACCTATTCCCAAACCAGTACCTGTACTAAACAAGATATCTTTACGCATCTACAAATATGTATTCAGTTTAGTTGTTTTGTGTCGATATATTTAACACCTATTAATATCTTCCTCTTTAAATCTTTCCTCCTTTTGTATACTACAATCATGTGAACCTTTCACTCCTTGCCCTTTTAGAGAATGTAAAAAAGAGTCTTAACATCTCTTCATAAGGGAAGTTACTAAGTCATAGAAATACCTTTACCATCCTTCTCTATACTGTTACATGTTAAAAATTTACAATATGTGCATTCAATACCTGTACTGTAGTGTCAAAAATTAACTGCATAATATAAATGAAGCTTAACAATGGCAAGCTAGAAAGCTTCAAAGTAACATTAGATGTCTTATTGCCAATCTATTCCTAAGAGACACTCTAAAGTCAGAGGCCAGATGCTTGGCGATACCTTCACCCAAATTTGCAGGGAAATGGTCCGAGGTATGAGACATAAGGTGGCAAAGTAGGCCTAAGTTATGTGCTTTAAGAAATATTAGTAATTATAAAACACCTAGGCCATTTTCACAGAGACAAGCAAGTTATTCAATGGATAACATAAGTTGTGTCATAATATAATTTCTTAGTGGGCCTATGAAGCCAACAAATACATTTTTTCACATACAGATTCAGCATTTTCAAGGTCTCCCACCAATATCCTGTTTATCATGACCTAGGATCAGAACTACACTTGGGTCAACATTAAAAAGTCATCTGCCTATACTGTATTACTGGAGTTTACATAAATTGATTTGAGAGTTCTTGTCCCTAATCCCAGCCAGAGGCCAGGCTTGTGTTGTGACTAAAACTTTATCTAAAATGATTACCTTTAGCAGCCCGCAGACTCACATATCCATTACAACCCAGATGGCCTGATGCTTCATGCAGGAACTTGTTTAATGTTTTCTCGTACATGTTCACATTTGTTCAAGTAATATTTCTTATATTTGTCGGACTAATGAGCCACAGACCTCTTATGTTCTTAAGTGTTTTCCAATTATGCTTATCGTGTCTACTCTTCATCTACAATAAATTGTCTTGCTGCAATTATGAGTGTTCCGAGCACAGCACTGCAGCATTCCATTTTTCAATTCTAAAATTTAAGTTAAATTTATGGATATTGGGTTATACAAGATCACAAATATGCATAGAAGATTGATTTGTGTAACATTCAGAGTAAATATCAGTTAATAAATTATCTCTAGGCTACAAGTACACTGTATTATGGTTAAACAAAAGGTTGGGTATTGTGACATGTTCGTCAGTGTATCATGATAAGATAAAGACAAGCGAGTCACTATCAGACATCTCCTAAAATGGCAAACTCAGAACCAGATAACTGACTGATTCTTAGGTATGTGTGTGTGTGTGTGATTAAGTCTGCCCTGGAATTTTGTTTCCATGAGCAAGTTGTAGGGTTGTTACACATTAGATCATGCTAGTTCTATTAGGCATTCATTAAATTTAAAATCCACTCTCTTCCCTATTGCCCCTCATAGCCACCTCCCCTATCCCTGCCATTGCCTTTCATANAAAACGCCATGCAACATCTGAAGAGACAACTAAACACACACCTATACCCCCTATTAGACTATTTTACAGGAACTTCTTCTCCACAGCTCATAAAACGGAGGAAAGGGTCCTGAAAGATATTGTTAATAGAAATGTTATCCCTACAGACAAAAATCAGAAGATACAACTAACGATTTACTATAAAACCAAGAAAACTGCCAACCTACTCATGAGAAACTCTCCAGACACAAAGCAGAACGCTTTGAAAGAGACAAACGTCGTCTATGCCTTCAAATGTCCTCTTGGGGACTGTAAGCCCCAAAAAACTCAGTATATAGACAAGACAACAACATCTCTTTCCAGGCGTTAACAATGCATAAGCAACAGGGCTCCATTAAGGAACATATACTCTCTTCCCACAACCAAACCATCACCAGAGAAGTCTTAACAAACCACACAGAAATCATCGATAGATACAGTGACAACAGGCGGCTTGACATCTGCGAGGCACTACACATCAAGAAGTCAACACCAGCAATCAACAGCCAATTAACGTACAACTATATTCTACCCACTTCAAGACTCCGCTCCAATATAGAAACATCAAGAAATATGGGCCAATAGGCCTTCTGCAGTTCTATTGGGACCCGACTTCTACTTCTACAAATCTATACCCCGTTTTCCATGTTCTGTGTTTCACCCCACTAATGTATTACATCACCTCACCCAAATGCAGGTATAAGAGCAATGTTTGTTTCATAAAGCATAAGTTGTGTAGATAAACTAAAAGTCTTTGAAAATGTAATAAGTTTTACGAACGCGCTCAAGTGTCGCGTCAGACTAGAAATAAAGAATGAATTTTGGAGAATTGATTTTTAATTTACCGTCATCAGTAAAAAGAAACATAAGGAAAATTGAGAAAATTCGTGTTAGAATTATTAATCTTACTTTTTCGGTCATATTTAATAACATATATATATATATATAATATATATTATATATATATATATATATATATATATATATATATATATATTATATATATATATATATATATATATACGAGGTTTATACTAAAGGCAGCAGACTATATTTCTGGATGTTACGATTTAATTGCTATAACTATATAAAAGTATGAAGCCAAATGGCATCCACCACTGAACATTTCTCACCCAGTCAGCCCACCTGAAGAGTCTCAGCGATATCAGGGGCAGATAATTCACGTGACTAAGATCAATTTATGGTGGTAGTCAATGTCACAAGATTAACTGTTAGTCACAACATTGTGTTTTGGGAGTGACTTCTTATACAGCGTATAACAGACATAACGGTTGATTGATTGTTGCCGCCGGAGGCGGCTAGTTTATTGTGCACCCCCATACTCATCCTGTGAGCGGTAGCGCAAAAAGCATTACAGAGGGTACAAAAGGGCTTTATCAGACCTCATCTTAGACTATTACATAAACAATTTCATCTATCCTTCACACCGTATAGTTACATGTCAGCTAGTTACAGAGAAAGTTCTATTTCTAGAGCTATATATTTACAGTAAGTCAAACGGATCATGTCATTTCCTGGAGTTACCATGGAAACTTTGAAATGATATTTACTAATTTGACGTGGTACGCAGCTTGAGTTACGTATATCTAACAATAACCATTCCCTTAATGACTACTGCTGAAAAGCTTTTAATATATTATCTATTTATTTTCACGTTCACGAACTCAAACGCAAGGGAAGAGCCATTACTGGATAACGGTTCGGCGTACTCAATTCCAGCCACCACCGCTGTCACCTGCGGTATAATTGTACAAAACGGTACAGTTTGGAGTTAGCGGTACTATGGTCCAACATTGTGAAGAAGTAGTAGTAAGTAAGTAATTATCAATAGAAGGCACCAAACCGGGAAGGCTATGTAACATTGTGAAGAAGGCTATGGTTCTTCATTATGAAAGGAAAATATACCGAAAATTACATTTTCCCTAGAAGCGGTAAATTTTTCTGTACCACAAAGATATTTACATTTTCCTCTACATTATGAAGACATTTAATATTAACTCGAAAGACGTGAATACAAACTATTAGCCACTGGGTTACTATGCTAAAAGGTGCAGTTTAGTTAAACATACTTATAAATCACACTGTAAGGATGACAGGCTGCAAACGTCGCGAAGTTGAAAATTCGGTCTTTATATCATAATGACAAGATTAATTATAAAACTGTATTGTAATTTTGAAAACAAACACTATGTTTCTAACGTACACAAATAGAAGGATTGGGTGGTCTTAAGGACGTCTTTTTCCTGGTGTACAAAACATAACATTAACTTAAATAATAATTTAATTCATAATAATTCATTGTGTCGGGGGATAGGAAGCCAGAGTGTATTTATACACGGTAGACTTATATCGAGGTCTATATTATATATACCATTCTCTCTGCCAAACTGTGTAAGAGGTAAAGTGATAACGAAGGCAGAAGAATGGCCATTAAATGGCTGTCACAAAGCTAGTTGACCTATAAACTAATAATGGAAATATCACTGTGTTAATATACAGTAGTTAAAAAAATATCGGCACTGTAACGGTACTTTTTAAAGTACTTCACGGTACAATCGATAAAAAAAATTGTTCCGTGAGGTGGCAACCCTGCTGGGACGCAGTGTCATACGACGGAGCGTCGCGACAAGATCCTCTCTGTGACTGTCACTGACTGCAGAAGCTGCTACATCCCCCACAAACACCCTGTAATCAACGGACAACCGCCAACAGTTGCTACTAGACCGAAAACTGAGAAACGTAAAGAACTCAAAAATACGGCTGGAATTGAAATCAAATCTTTTACTTATACAAAGCACCAAAAAATCATTCTTATATTGTACTATAACAAATAATATATGAAACGTGGAAACGATTCCATGTAAGACAACGCAGTCCTGCAGAACATAATGGTTTGATGTTAATTATAGAACAGCAGTGTGAGAGGTCCTGTGAGTGCTACATTCAAGAGAATCAGCTCTTGACCCCACATTGAAGCTCCACTCTACACACCATGGACAACGGTACCCAGCATGTCCACGTCTACCCAGAGGTCCAGGAAGTACAGCAAACACATACAGCGGCCCAGGAGGGCAGGACCGGAGGTGGCAATATAACCCTGGAGAGCATAGCGGTCTTTCTTTTGCTTACCTTCGTCGTTCGTATATTTGCTGACGTCCTTAAACGAGTGAGGAAAGGCCGGTCACTACGACGGTCAGCTGATGAAACAGTGGATCTACTGACGCAGAGAATACTATCCGCCCTCATGACTGTGGAACAGTATCTTGGCCAAGGAATACCACCACCCCAACTTGGATGACACGCACGCACATTATAATTCAAGAGAAACGTTATTTATCTACGTTCATATCAATGTCATTCATCCATTCGAATACACTAGAATTACCTGTACGCTAATTCTTATAACTTACATAAGTATGTTAGTTGTATCAAACTAAAAAACAAAGTGTTTTAGTATATAAGAGTTACGGACAGTTATTGAAGATACTCTACTTTCAATATTAATTTTTAGTGTCTTAAACATGTGATATAAGTTGTGCATCAGAACACCTGTTGAATAAATGTACCAATAAAGATTCAATTTGGTAATTGACCTTTCATCTCTTTGCGGTTGAACAGACCAATAACTGAAGTACATGTTAATAGACAAGTATATTTCAACAGGCTGCTATATCTCATAACATAATGTATGTTATTAACCTATAATTTGAAGTTAAATATTGCGCCCTTCGGTCCATGAACTTTGAACCTAGTTTGGTTTAGTGTTGGGCTTAAGACCTAGTTCAAATATAATTATTGAGACAAGAAAATACATCTCAAAGGAAGAGTAGCATAGGCTATTTCTACCCTCCTCTACTTTAAGTCTCTCAAGGAGCGCACAAATCCAGTCAGTACAAATCCACAAATCTATGGCCTAGTAACCGCGGGAGGGGTTATTAAGGCTATCGCAATAGCTTATGATCGACCAGCATGTTTACAATAACTTAAACATAATTCAGAACTAAAGTAAACTCAGTGTATACACATCGAGTGGAGTATACTGCCGCTGTAATGTTATTGTGCTTGTCTGAGACGCTTATACCTAAAATGGTTTAGTTTAAGATATTTCAGCCTGGTAAGATGTAATTAATATATTTTAATAATTTACTTACTAGCTGAATGGAGACACGGCAGAAGTGGCGCCGTTGCTTACCAATTTGCGATAAGTACAAACTTGTCGAGGTGCGAGTTAAAAGTAACGGGACTTGGCATGCCTGTAGCTCAGTCTGAGTCTATACGAACTAGTATCTCGCATTCCGTGTTATGGGGCCAGTGATATCAAGGGAGCGTATGTGACCCCCCTCCCCTCTTCTCCATGCTCCCATGAGTGCCAGTCAACCAATGGTAGAGATCATACTAAAACGACTCGACTTGTGTGACAAACTAACACATCATAAAAATAAGAATATACGCATATCATACCCTGAATTTAATTGTCTTTTACTATAATTAAAAAATATTTTTGCTGAAATTGTTAGAAAACATTTATTTTACTTTTCACTGAATCATAAACATAACGCAAACCTAGCATTAATAATATGCAAAATATATTTAAAGTTGCAGATATTTACAACCTGAGATTCTCCACAATTTCTACTTATAATATTATCCAACACATCATGTGATGTCAATGAACTAAAATAATATAAAATAAAATAAAAAGATAAATCATTCCATCAAGCCCTAATTAAGCTAAATGCAAAGTTTTCCATTCAACAGTGCATAATCTAAGAAAAATTAATATCTTAATTCTAAATAAAATTCCACTAGTAGTTCTCAAGATACTTAATATAAAAGATGTCTAAGAAAACAGACCACTTGAAAAATACACATCAACAATGTTCTGGATAGTCTCTGACCCAGTCTGCTCCACCTGAAGAATCTATACCCTAGTCAGCGCCACCTGAAAAATCTCTAACCCAGTCCGACCCACCTAAGGAATCAGCCCCAGTCTGCCTCACATGAAAAATATCTGGAACACCAAAGGCAGATAATTCACGTGAACAAGGTAAATTTAGGGTGGTAGTCAATTCCTTAAGATTAACTGTTGGTCACAGCATTATTTGTCCCCTGCCTCCCCTTGCTTAGCGAGTGGCCATATATATATATACTGCATGTAACTGACGGATAACGGATCATGTAACTTCAAGTTACCAGAGAACGTAGGATCATAGATGCGCTTTTGCCGTATTATAGAGCATCAGTTATGTATATATGACTTTAACCATAGCCTAGTAACTATGGCTGAAAAATTCGAGAAGTACCGTCTTCTCATGTGCACTTTCATGACCTCAGAGAACAATGTTAACTCAATGGAAGCGCCATTACTGGATAGCGGTTTGCCGTGCTCGGCTCCAGCCACCGACCGCTGCCGCCAGGGCCGCAGTGTCAGACGACGGAGCGACGGAACGACAGCCACACTGTGTCTCACCGACTGCTCTAGTTGCAGAGTTCGCCTCGCACACTGTAACTGACGACAGCCTGCAATTGCTATTAAGGCAAACACCAAGAAATACAAGGAACACGAAACACTATTGGTGTTGAAAACAAAACTAATCATTACCCACACAAAGCACAAAGTATGATGATCGTCTCTCAGAAGTGTCACTTTTATATAACATTATCTGCAACATAAAAGCTATCTCAAGTGCTGGCGGAACTCTGGTAGATTTAAGTAAAGAAATCTAATATGGAATATGAAACGTGAAAAGAATGATTCTTTATAGATAATGTAGACCTGCTGAACGTTATAGCTTGGTGTTAATTATTGAACAGCAGTGTGAGAGGTCCTGCGAGCGCTACCCTCAGGAGATCCTTGCCTTTAGGTTCTGGATCCATTTGACACCACAATGGACAACAGTACTCAGAACGTTCACGTCACCCCAGAGGTTCGTGAGGTTCAGCAAACTTCTACAGCGGGTCAGGAGGGCAGGACAGGAGGTGGCAATATAACCCTGGAGGGCATAGCGCTCCTTCTCTTACTTACATTCGTCGTTCGTATATTTGCCGACGTAGTTACCCGGGTGAGGAAGGGCAGGTCACTACGACGGTCAGCCAACGAGGAAGTGGACCTACTGACGCAGAGGACACTAACAGCCCTTACAGCGGTGGAACAGTTTCTTAGTCAAGGCCTACCACAACCCCAGGTTCACAACTAAGACTACACCCACGCCATCTAACATTTGAATTCAAGAAAAACATCAGTTATGTCTAACATTTCTAACACGATTCGTACTCACTGTTGCTGCATTGTCATTGTTGCTGCAACACCAGAGGGATCGATGCAATTGTTAATTTGATTATAATACACATTAAAATTATTTGTATATTTTTTCTTATAACCTGTATGTATGTTGCACCAAATTGAAATTGTTTCAATTAAGTGTTTTAGTTTATAAGTTATAGTCAGCTATGCAAAATATTGTACTTACAATATTAACTTATAATATCTTAAGCATGTGATATAAATATAACATCACAGAGAACTTGTTAAATGTATATATACCAATAAAAATTCAAGAATATACTGTACCCGACTTTTCATCTCTTTCATTGCGGGTTTTTATTATTATTATTATTATTATTATTATTATTATTATTATTATTATCATTATTATTTTCTACCACAGACGTGGCCACACATTTACAATGCTAACTAGCACATACAGGTATACATTTTCTTCAGTCCTCCATGTACAAGGTTAGAGATGTGTTAAAATATAGTTCAGGGGTTTATTGAACGATCAACCACAGAAGGTGATTCGATGCTTTTAAAATGCTAAGCTAACCTACATACGTAAATACATAGATACACAGACACCCTTAGTCTAGTAACTAGGTCTGTGTTTAGTAACCGCGGGAGGGTTATTAAAGCTATCGCAATAGGCTATCGATATTAAGGCTATCGATCGACCAGCATGTTTACATTAACTTAAATATAGGACTAAAGTAAACTCTCAGTGTATACACACTGGGAAGTGGGGCATACTTCATGGTGTAAATTGCCGCTGTATTTATATTGTGTTTGAGACACTTATACTTATAATGGTTTAGATTAAGGTCTTTTAGCCTGGGAAGATGTAATTAACAGCGTTTTGGTTGGATGGTTTAATATAAAGTGATTACGAGAGATGTGTTTTAAAATTATAAATTGTATATAATATGTTTAATCGTGGACGGTTACAAATAGGAGATTTCCACTATAACATTTCAGTTAAAAAGTTTTAAAAAGGTTCGGAAAGTCTAAACCTGTCTCAAGTTAAAAGTCAAATACTTAAATAAAATAAAAATTGTCGTATTATATTAAAGAAAAATAACGAAACTTGTCACAAGACATTAATACATATGTGGTTTTTACTACTCTATATAATGCCATTATTTAAATTAGCAGCCACGTTGTCAAGAGCTCAACCGCCGCACGTGACATCAATTAAGCAATTAATTACAGTTTGACAACAAGACTGCGCATTCTGTTGCATGCAAAATTTGCATGCTAGCAGACAAATAATATTACGTAAATCCCGAGTCACAAACCCGGGATTTTCGGAGAAGGGCAATACATAAACCTTGTTATCGAGCAGGGGACTTTTCGTGTGCACGTTTAACTGTACTTCAGCTACCTTCCTCACTGCTCACCTGGGGGGGGGGGGGGGCGGATTTCACCCCCAACCCGACCTGGGCGGCTACTTAAGGTCACACCATTCCACACCAAAATTACGGGCTCACCATAGCCCGTGCTACATGGACATTTCATTATGAGTAATTAAATCTAAAACAACAACAACAACCACAGGGCCGTTACGGGCTATTCATGCCCGTGCCACCTCTAGAGTGGCTTAATCTTCATCAATCAGAGGGCTGTTACGGGCTATTCATGCCCGTGCCACCTCTAGAGTGGCTTAATCTTCACCAATCAAAAGGCTGCAGTTCAGCTCGTCTGCTCTGCGGTTCACACCTGCTTTTTCAAGCGCCCACTCGACTTCCTCGTTTTTATGCTCTTCCGGTTATCATTTTTCTCGCTTTTAGTAGGGGTAGGAAATGTATATGTTTATTTCTCAGAATGTTTGGCAATATGTTTATTGTTTTGTGATGTGTGTCTATATATGTATGAACACGTTGTACTGAACGGGATGAGAATAGCTTGAGCTACCTCATCCCTTTGTGTGTATTTTACCTCAATAAACTTATTTAAATTTCAATTTCAATAGTAGGGGAGGCTCCGCCGGAACTCCCCCATCGTGTAACTCACCTTATTATTTACGTCTCTTTTGGTCTTCACTTCAAATCTCAACTTCCTTAGCCGAGCCTGCGTCCAGATGTTATTCTTATACACGCCGCCTTATGGACAGTATTTGGCGACTCCCATTTTACACTACAAGCCTACACTCATTTATTGTATCCCCTGTTATCAACGTTTGTTTCAACTTACGATTTATGTTTATTGCTAACTTCATATTGTTAAATCATGTAAACATTAGGGTATTTACTTGCTACACATTTTGTATCACATTTATTATTGTTAGCAAGGTTTCATTTTACACTACAAGCCTATACTCATTTATTGTATACACTGTTATTCAGCGCTAGTTTCAACTAACGATTTATTTTTATTACTAATTTCACATTGCTAAATCATGTAAACAATAGGGCATTTCCTTGCTACACGTTTTGTTATCACTTACAATTATTTTCTTAGCAAGGTCATATAAATAAAAACAAAATAAATATTTATAAATCCCTTTTCGGCTTTTGCTCAAACCTCCGAAAATAATAATAATAATAAAAATAAGAAGAATAGCTGTATTTATAAAATAAACACAAGAACACTTATACTTATACACAGTGGTATATTTGTAGGCACAGGTTTTATTTACATACTTAGAGAAGAATGCAAGAACTCTTTTTATATATAAATACAAAACAATATTAATCACAAGTTAGACCAGGTGGCATGTAATTTTGTCAGTTAAGTACTTATAATTTACACTGCTAGGATATGAGCAAGATATCGGGCGGTAATACTGTAGTATTTATTTGTAGTGAATCATTTTGTGTTAATGAAACCGCATAAACCGGAGCGTTGGTTAATTTAATTTATGGGTAGTTCAATGTTGTTAGGGGTCTGATATATGTATGTGGTTACATTGTCACTTACCACTCTACAGTGCTCTTGGACTCCTATAATAGCAATACCTGAAAGCTTGCCAGTAAGACAGGCCACCAGGTAGGGTGCATATAGGCCTGGGCCACAGGCAGATTGCTTCCATTAAATGTCCTGTCACCAAGAGTACATCACATAACGCCCACACTGGGCACAATAAAAACCGAGTAACTTTACAGGTTTATTACTCACAGTTCTTCCCCCATAACAAAACCCTTTGTACTGCCTGTTGACATTTACTTAATGCTCAGTATCCCTCTGGGATAGGAATATGTACTCACACAAAAGATACTTTGGTATACCTAAATCCTCTGAAGAAGATTCTCTTGGAATGTTCCTTAACCCTACAGTAAATAAGTAAATTCTCGGAGCCGGTGACTGAGCGGACAGAACACTGGACGTGTGACCCTGTGGTTCCGGGTTCGATCCCGGGCGCCGGTAAGAAACAATGGGCAGAGTTTCTTTCACCCTGATGCCCCTATTACCTAGCAGTAAATAGGTACCTGGGAGTTAGTCAGCTGTCACGGGCTGTTTCCTGGGGGTGGAGGCCTGGTCGAGGACCGGGCCTCGGGGACACTAAAGCCCCGAAATCACCTCAAGATAACCTCCCTAGCCTTACTCCCACAAAACACAACAACAGGGGGGGGGGGGTGGCAAAAACGAGAGTTGCACACAATAATAACTTATTAAACTAGACCAATGACCAGTGCATAAACGAGACAATAAGGATTTATCTGAGGCAAACTCCCAACAGTCAACAAAGCATGACCGCCCTAGAGCAGTCCAACTACAAATTGAAAATACGGGCTCACCATAACCCGTGCTACTTGGAACTATTTGTTCCAGGTAGCAAATCTTTAACAACAACAACATACAAATTGAATGTGTGTCTTCACGCTGCCGTTACAGCCCCGCTCTTGTGCCAGAATCCACTGTGGAATCTAAGTCCACTACGGGCTCACCATAGCCCGTGCTACTTTGGAACTTTTGTTCTAAGTAGCTGAATCTAAAACAACTTCACGCTGCCTCAGAGGAGTCCAAATAATCATACCGAACAAGTTTGGGCGGAAATAAATCAATGCTGCCTCACATAGGCCTCTTGCAGTTTCCTTAATACTTACGTTTTAAAGTTGCTAATCACCCAAAAGAGAAAATGGGAGGAAAGAGTATTTAGGATAAAAATACGTTATTATTAATACGTTACATTTAATAACAAACCATTAAATTATTTAGTTGTACAGGAATATAAATTATTTTTGTACATGTAAATATTACATGGTGAATTCAGTTTTAGATAATAAAGCATATTAATAATTAATAATAATTATTATAAAATAAAACATCGCATCGATGTGACCAAAAGCTTAAGAACATTGTCTTCATGTGAGAGAAATGTTTAAAGTGACTGCATATGGCCAGGTGCCTGTATTTCACCAGTGCCTCCATGTGATGTCTGCATTTGACCTGGTGTCTGCAAATGACCTGGTGCCTGCATGTGACCTGGTGCCTGCATGTGACCTGGTGCCTGCATGTGACCTGGTGCCTGCATGTCATTTAAAAATTATAATAATTATGATAAATACTAAACATTTTATTCATATGAATGTGTGATCAAAGAACATAAATAATAGGTACAGGGATTAAACATAAATATGAAGCCACTACTACGCAAAGGGATCTGGGCAAAAAAATTTAATATTTGTACGGTACATATCAACCGCAGTCCACCGCTCTACTTGGGTAATGAACTTACAGTCTCTTAGTAGGCTATATATAACTACAATAATGGCCTAAGTGATATAATTATTATGCTATGTAAAATTATTATGCAGACACGCCCTACATTAACTAAGGGTACAAGAGAATTTCTTGCTAAGAACAAGAAATACATATTTCACATTAGTCCATATAAGTGAGATGAACACCTCTATTATTAGATGGAGGTGAGGAAGATATCTTCCTGTATCTCATCAGCTCGGGGTAAGGTAATTATCAGGGAAAATGCCCCAAGCCGGTAAGACTACATACCCTCATTAGTTTAAATAACAGAGCAAAATGAATATTTTGTGTATTCATTTCTAGCTACAATATGTAGCCAGAATTTAATCACCGGTAAAATACATCCCATCCTTTTCACACTACTAAGTATAGCACAGATCAGGGAGACTTCCTGTTAACTTTTTTTCTGTCCCTTGTCAATACAAGTGTACAAGTTAATTGCAATTATTTAATTTAATTTTCGTAAGTAAATATTTGGCTTCAAATTTGTAACCAATAACTTTTTCTGTGCACTTCTTTCTTCAATTAACGTTGCCTTTACTACCGCTGTTGCCATCATGCAGTATTAGTTCTAGTCCTCGGTATGGCACTGGTATGGTCATACAGTTTAGCAGCACCGTTGATCATCACCAGAATACCGTAGCTAAGATCATTCAGGTTCATCAGCGAGCCATCAAAGGATCTTCCGTTGCGAATTCGTCGAGCAACATCAAGTAGTACCCTCACCAGGAAGGTCACAGCGGCGAAGATGGCCACAGCTTCAATCCCTAAAGAACTCTTGAAACCGCCTTCCCTGCCTTCCATCGCCATCGAATCAAAGATGACGTCTGTCTCACTCTCGTTGGCCGGAACTGCGTCTGTATCATTGGTCCTGTTCACAACCGAAGGTACCCGAAGAAGCGACAGAACAGGACTTGGAGTAAGATTCATTAAAGACATGCTTCCAGTACTTGTAACTTGACACTTATTTCTGTGATAGACTACACAAAAGTGCGCATAACGCTGACATTCCAAATCTTAATGTCTGGTAAGTTTACAGTGACTCAGGAAGTGGAGGACGCGTGGAGACGGGAGTGTAGTGCTAGTGTGCTCAACGCTGCTTACTGACTCGCAGTCGACACCGGAGCGGCCCTGCAGTCATTATATCTCCGGTACAGTTACGTCTCTCACACCACCGTCACACTTTACAACTGTCTCGCTTCTGCTACGTATATTATTTGATCTATACTATGATTATACCTATTTGATCTGACGTTTTAGACCGTGTTGCGTAGCTTGGTCAGCATGCGTGCAGCAATCCCTTTTACCTTTGTTTCAATCGATGTTAGCTTAGTTTCTATTCTTAGGTTCAGTACCTTAGTCCATCTGGGAGCCCCTGTTATGACTCGCATTGCATCATTTTGAATAATCTCAACGTTTCCCCACTGACCAGGAAAAAGAGTAAGGCAGGCGCTGCATAATCAACTAGAGAACGAACGGGGTATGTATAAAACACTTTTAACACTTTGTGTCCCGCTCCTAGACGGGGCCCTGTGATTGCTCTCATTATATTCAGTCGTGATTTTGCTTTCTCCTTCAGATATTGAATTTGCTTGTTGAATGTCATTTTAGAATCTATTCATAATTACTGATGCATGACTATGTGCTACCGTCTATCCAAAAAATATAAAACTTACCCAAAAAATTGTAGGTCAAATTGGGCTAGAGCTTTGGTATCTTTGGATCTCTGAAAGAATTCACATACTTTACAGACGGATCAGTAAACCAGCAGAGGCAAGCATCTGGAGCTGCAGTTAAGGCAGGAAATTCTGTACTCACCTAGTTGTGCTTGCGGGGGTTGAGCTCTGGCTCTTTGGTCCCGCCTCTCAACCGTCAATCAACAGGTGTACAGTTTCCTGAGCCTAATGGGCTCTATCATATCTACACTTGAAACTGTGTATGGAGTCAGCCTCCACCACATCGCTTCCTAATGCATTCCATTTGTCAACCATTTGTTGTTGAACAACCTGTACTGTAGTTAGTTGCAGACTCTCAAACTAGCCTAAGAATACATTGCAAAATAAAGGGCTATCTTGAGGTTATCTTGAGATGATTTCGGGGCTTTAGTGTCCCCGCGGCCCGGTCCTCGACCAGGCCTCCACCCCCAGGAAGCAGCCCGTGACAGCTGACTAACACCCAGGTACCTATTTTACTGCTAGGTAACAGGGGCATAGGGTGAAAGAAACTCTGCCCATTGTTTCTCGCCGGCGCCCGGGATCGAGCCCGGGACCACAGGATCACAAGTCCAGTGTGCTGTCCGCTAGGCCGACCGGCTAAGCCAGGATAGCTTTATAGCAATACTCGTAGCCAAATTATGCTAATGCTGTGAAAGCATTTATTAGTCTGTTGGTTTATTTTCTTGCATCATAAAAATATTTTGACACATTTTATTAAACACTGGATAATAATGCTATTTCATGTTTGCATCAAATTAATCTGAGTTTTTTTCACTTGCCAATTTTCAAGCATTTTATATTCCAAGGTTATTTTCAATATTGTCTTAATTCACTAAATGAACTTCTCCTAATTCAGGTACTAGTCTTGTTGCAAGTAATTATCACAAGAGAGTGCCATGTCATATTACAGTTAAGTCCAGCGGTTCCCAGCCATTTTCTAATACTGTAAAGACCTGTAACAAATTGAACATAATACCAGTAAGTCCAACTGTGCCCGTATCGAGTGTTTTCTAGATAGCTAAAAAATAATCGACCCGGTAGTCAGTCCAAACTGTTGGGTCGTGGGAACCACTGCTGTAAACAATAGACACAACTATTAAAAGTTTCTACTTTTCTTGCCGAACCTTACGAAGGTTGAAGAACACCGTCTTATGGTGTAGATCTCATCTGGCCTGAATTCCCTTTTCACTGTCTTGTACTTATAATTTTTACTGGTGTGTTTACTACAGTATTCTCCAGCCCACTTGTCTTTACATTCCTCATTAGTTATAGAATTCAGCCATTTATTTATACAGTTTGAGGAAGGTCATTTAAAGATTTTTAACAGGTCTAGAACCATTTGGGGTCTTGCTTGTTACTCCTCCAGACTGACCATTTCCTGTCAAGCACTTCCACATCCAGTTGTCTTCCCAGATTATCAGTTTTCCAAATGAAACCACGGTAATACCTAACCTAGCCCAATTTTTAGTGAATCTAGTTGTATTTTAGCACAGTACAGTATTGCTACATTGGCAATACAGTACTGTACTAACAAAGCAACTGTTCGTCAATGTTCACCTCCACCCTGGTTCTGCAGCCAGAGTTACAGCCCCGCTCCTGTGCCAGGTAAGGCCACTACGGGCTCACCAGTTTGTGCTACTTTGAACTTTTTGTGCAGAGTAGCCAAATCTAACACAACAACGGCTCTGCAGCATTTTATCAACCTGGAACTTTATATCACGTTAGGATTTTTGCCACCTGATGTGCATCAGCATGGGCTGGCAGTTGCCACTAAAGTATATCCTTTAAATTTTTCCAGACCAATATCTGGTTCTCCTTAGCTCATTGCTGTTGAACTCCAAATAAGCATTTTTTTGTAAATTTCTTCAATGCTTTTCTGGCACAACCAGTTAGTTTGGGAAACAAAACTATATTTCTTGCAAGTCACATCAAGTATCTAAATACATTATGCTTTATTTACAATGTTTCTATAAACCAAGAATTTATCAGTCATAAAAGAGGAGTGTCTTTGCAGCAAGTAAGCTGTTCGAGAGAGCACTGATCTGGTTGCTTATGTGGTATATGGATAGTGAGAAAGAACTACTAAGGATACGTTGTAGATGCAGATTTACTAAAATGGTGGTGGTAATGATCCTTGATGTAGACGTTGGAAAATAGCATGGACAGACATCATTGAATACTAATCCTTTTTCCCAACATTACTACTATAACCAATAGCAAATACCTTTTACACCAGTAAAATTGGGTAATGATGCACTATTTCTAAAAAAAAAAAGCTACATACACAAATCACTGAGGAACATTAAGTGCCAATGTTTATTTTGAAACACAAAAACCCACTAAAAGATATACAAACATTATGTTGGTGGACATTGCGAACACCAATGCAATTAGGAAAACTTTTGAAATAAAAAATATAACGCAGATGATACAATTTATTGATACGGAGTGGAAGTTTATTTACAATAGGCCTCAAACGTATTTGCCACGAGGCTCTCAATCTAAAAAAAAATTAAGTTCAATTAAGGAGCAGTGGTCTCAAATATTGCAAATACCTTAATGGATGTCTTGATCAGAAAGTGTGTTTGGAAATTATCACAACTTGCCCAAGACAGCCAATAAGTGTATTAAAATTCATTAAATGCTTTAAATATTCTTTCATAATTATCAACAAATGGTCTACATAACCTTTTATTAAAGCCAGCCACTCATGCATAGATCTTTAAGCTTATGAGCACAAAATTCTGGCAACATCTAGCATATTGAGTGATATCCATGTATTTTACTACATTCCACTTTTTATTTAATGGGTAAAATTACAATTCGTTTCTATAAAGAAATGTATATATATCCTGCATTAGGCAGATCTTTTAACCGTAATGCCTGTAAGAATCTTCCTAAATTACTCTACTTGTTTTTGGAAATAACTAGCTACCGAGGGCTGACTGGAAAGAAACATGCTACGAGACTCAAGACTGTCAAATTACCCTGGAACACACAAAAGAACTGGAGAGGGTATGTGCAAGCTCACAGAATAACAAAGGAGCCAGACAACCAAAGATATATATGTACAATGCAAATGATAGGGGGCCCCAAATTATTATTCCGAGGTACATAAACTGTAATGAAACGAGTGATTGTGTGAATCCCTACTTCTCAAGCTTCTACAAAACCCCTAGATGCGAGCAGGCTAGATATGTATAAAAATAGGCCCACAGCACATGACCAGGGAAGAGCAGCATCAGAAGTTGGGACCTGAGACAGTGTGACATGCAGAGGTACGAACCACCAAATTCCACACCACTACTTCAGCAATAATTCTTACATGTAAGTGGCACTCTCAGCCAAACCACCACACAACTTCCTATAAGGCAAGAAAATTCTCTACTCACAGAGCAGAAAAATAGGAGAGGTAGTCAAATTGAAACCTCAAAACTGGTTGGTTGTGAAATTAAAAGTATGAAGTTTATATGGAAGTATTTTATAAGTTTTCGTCATAATTAATCCATTCCAAAAATTAATTATTGAACACTAAGTACCTAAAAGTCTTCTCAGAGTAACTAGACACGTGAGCAAGATAGTTGGTAAGAAGTAAGCTGAAGGAGTTCCAGAATTTGGGATAATGTTAAAAAGACACCAAACTACGGGATTCCGCAAGCTTTTCTTTGGTACTTATACTGATGTGTTAAAGGTGCTCTGCTTCCAAATGACCGACTCAAAACTAACTAGGCCTAAGAGCAACGTTCACATTTTACTTTAGGCTTCAGACCATTCATGTCATGAGAACAAATAAATAATGATTAATCACTGTCAATAACCACACAATTTCTGTTTTACTGGACTGCCAATTTTAATATCAAGAAAATAAAGTACCATTATAAAACTTTAAATTTCAACAACAAATATCCAAACATAGCAAGCCACACTAAGAATATTTGCATTTTTTTCTCTTTCTGACAGACATAACAAGCAACAATTGATAATAAAGTCTGCGAAAGGCAGAGCACCCACAAAAAGTATTTTTTATCCAGAGTACATTGCCATACAAGACAAAAAGAGTAAGTTATCATACCTACCCATGTTAATACAATTTCACAAAATATATATTCCAAATACGAATGTTAACCCATACAAATCTGTAACAAAGACATCATCTCACATAACAGATAAGCTATGGTAACGGGCATTTTTATATTAAATATCACTGGATTACACTAGTTTTCGATAGAAAACAGCAATATAAATAAGAATTACACGCATTATCATATCCCAAACCAGAGTATTTTACTAACAAGGGTAAGCTGGCATATAAGAGGGACACTGTGCCGATGCTGTGAAATTGTCCCTAGATAGTATTTTTTTTAGGGATGAATGTGCACTTAGGGACACTAGACCACCGCAGTCACCCGTGTAGCTACTACCACAATTTGGAATGATCCATAATAAATAAATTCTTTGCTATTCAGACCGCAAGTGAATAAATTCACAAACACCACATCTATTATTTCAAGATCCAGAAAAAATGTGCTTGGGTAAAATAGTTCCCAAAACCATCAGAGTCCATGAAAATCACGCTTCATACTACGACCAAATGAAAATATAAGGTGCTACCCATTCCCTAAATAACCCTCCAATCAAAAATGGAATCGGTAGGAAAAATTCTCTACCTATAAATATATATTTTACTATACACGCAGTGTATGATATTAAAATATCAGAGCAAACTTACTGTTATGAACTATTCTAAATATCTCTGATGAACAAAACAATGCAAACTTTTGTGTAATATTTTGAAATTTACTTATTACTAAATATCAAATATCACTTATAAACAATTTCAGATAACAACAAACATTATCATATCTTCTTTCTTCCAAATCACATTATTAAAGTTATTTCACTAAGGGAAACATAATGGCTGCCTTGTAAAAGCTATATCACCTGAACTTCAACCTCAGTAAAGAGTGATGCAATAAACTTATAAGGAATAATTTACAAAAATAAACCTATAATGGCATTAGCATCAAAGGAAACCTCATAAGTGACAAAAATTATGCAGCAGGTGACTCTGAAGATGCATCGTGCTCTGGATATAATAGCAAAGGTACACTATCAACTTTTCATTCTTATTGTAGCAAATGTATAACATGCTTTATTATAAACTGAAACAAAGCTAAACAATTGAAGGCCTATAGATAAGAATAATGAACTACGTGGTAAGATATTGGTGCAGTGCAACTTGCTGCTCTTGCGTTAACTGACTGATGCATGCCTGGAACATGTCTGGGTTGGCTTGTAATTGTCGAACAATGTTGAGCATGCGTTTTGTTACATCTGCGTCTTTCTCCACTGCTTCCCTCCTAAATGCCTGTGCAAAATGAAAGTTTACTATTAATATTAAAATTTTTCATACAAAAGATTAATTCTTTAGCATACTTAAATAAAGTTTCCTATAGCTGTAATTGTTTACTGTGATTCACATCATCATTCTAGCTCCTAATCTTTTATTTCTCACTTCTCTTTTGCATCTTCCACACTTCCAAATTTATTCTCACCATGCTCCTTGGCATTTCTTTCTGCAGCCATCCTCATGTTATAGTAAAGATGAGGATCACAGTATATATACCGATGTATGATGAAATTAGAAATCTACCAATTAAGTTGGACAAACAGGAACTATTTTATATTATGTTGCAAGAAACTAACCTAACCTTCCTAGGCAATATACACCATATTTGAGGCCCAATATAGTACGTACGTGTACTATACTAGGCCTAAGAATATTCAAGTATGTTTTTTAGCTTCATTTTTTTCATTTTTATAAAGTGAATAGTACAAAGTTCTATCTAATGGCTTAGAACAGCAATATGGTGTACATAGTTATTAAAACTACTATCTAAATATGAGAATGGGTTGCCTTCTGTTTCTCCTTGAATTGTTCCAAATTTATTCTTGCTTTAATTATGGTTTTACTTCAAATAAACCTACAATTGCATGCCATGTATCTTGAGCCAAGCTTTGAGGACCATCGATCACTGGTGTTATGCACCTTTGCTCCAGTGTTGAGTTTCCAATATTTTTACATCATTAGTAAAAAAATCAACTGGAACGCTTAGGTGACACGAACCTACGACCAATGGACTGCCAGCTGCCATCTCTACTTGCAGCTACCACTGGAGCATACCTGGAGATGGTTTCAGAAGATCTACTCCCCAAGCCCGGCCTGGAGCCAAGCTCGACTTGTGATAACTGTCCAACAGGCTGTTGCTTTGAGTGACCCACAGCCCCACATATCCCCTACAATCCAGTTGGACCGCCACTTTTTGCAAGAATGTGATCTAAGCGCTTCTTCACGACTTCTCCCTTTGTTCCAGGAATATTTCTAATGCTTACTGAGAGCATACTGAACAACCGTGGACCTCTGATGTTCAGTGTTCCCTGATTGTGCCTATGGCACAATCTGATCAACCTGATCAGCCAGGCTGTGACTCATACATCAGGCTGCGAGCAGCCGCATCCAACAGCCTGGTTGATCAGTCCAGCAACCAGGAGGCCTGGTTGATGACCGGGCCGCGGGGACGCTAAGCCCCGGAAGCACCTCAAGGTAACCTCAAGGTATGGCACCTCTACACCTCACTGGCTCGATTCTGCATTTCCTTCCATATCTTTTGCTCCAGAATGTTGTCATTGTACTGTGCAAATTTGGGACCTGGCTCATGTATTGTCCATGTATATATTACTGGAGACTTCTCTCGTCTCATTTCCAGAGTACCATACATTTTGAGATCCTTGAGTCGGTCCTAATAACTTAGGTGTTGTATCGTGTGTGCCTGCGCTGTATAGTTTCTCTTTATTCCCCATATTTCAGAAATCTCTCCTGTTTTGAAAGGGAAAACAGGTACCGAGTAGTACAGTACTCAAGACAGGACGATTTTAATAGTATTAGCATTGCTGTAGGGTCTCTTGGATATGAACATTCTCTCAATCTGGACCTTGTACCTGGGAGTTGTTCTACTCCCCAAGCCCAGCCAGGGGTCAGGTTAGACACGTGGACTTGTCACTCACTACCACTAACTAGTAGTAACCACTACCAGTAAGAGCTCCAGTCAATTTTCTCATCGACATATCATGTTAGTGTGATTTCCCTGCAATTCCCATTGGTGATAGTGCTCCTAATTTATTTTCTTTGTCATTTTATCTCAAGTCCTCACTACGTCTGTTCTTATTCATTCTTTCACTTGCCCTCTTATAACAGCAACGATCTGTTTAGTGCACTATTCCTATGCCCATTCCTGTGGTCACTCTACTTTGGCAGAGTTCGGTATTTATACTTTTTTACTAGGCCTATTTACTTTTTCATATTTTAACTTTGATTATAAAGTCCTCCAAGCTAAAAATCTGATGATGGCTTCACTGGTTCTTGTTGTTTAAGATTCGCTACCTGGAACAAAAACTTTGTTTACCCAACCATGCATCACAGACCTCTTCTGCCTCCTTATATATTGAGTGCTTCTTCGAATTGGGGCCTTTGGTGACAAGTAATTTTGTGCTAGAATTATCGGTTAAAACATTTTGGTTATGCTCAAGGATGCTCGTTTCATATAATGGCAAAATACACAAAATTAAGATTCATCAACAAAACAAAAATTAGTTTACCTCTGAGAAGATGGCCATCAGCCTTGGTAAATTAGAATTATTTAGTCCTAGGACAAGTGGATGATTCCCATCAATCAAGTCGCACAGATATCCATATACATGTGGAGCTTCATCTGTATCTTCCCAAACAGGCAACCATGACATCCAAACTGGAATTACCTAAAAGAAAAGGCAAATTGAAAAAGCAGGAAAATACATGCAATGGGATATATAATGAAGAAAATTAACAGCTTTGATTGCACAAATGCAAATGAGAGGTATCCTACGGCTGGCAGATCTCTTAAATATAAACAAGTAGATGCAGTGTGCACACAGGATGTATAGTATATATCTAGTTTAAGGACTAATGAATGCAAACCAGTATACTGACCCAGAGTTAGGTAAGGTAATTATCAAAAGAAGGCACCAAACCGGGAAGGCTATGTAGCACCATCAAAGTGCGAAATAATCAGAGGGCGCTAAATATCACCAAGAATGCCAATACGAGAACAAAAACGCATAAGGCGAACGATATCAAAAGTATCCGATTCACCTAGAATTCTACTGAGGGACAAGTGACCGCAAGGGACGGTCAAAAAGCAAGACGCGTGCTCGTCCTGGAAGTCAGGACATTCAACAAGGATATGCACAACTGACCCAGAGTTAAACAAGCAGTATTTTATTTATTTTAATAAGAATTTACAATGTAACATAATATGTTCCCCTATTATTTTTGCTGTTCTGCTCCAAAGATTTTAACATCACATTATTAATATATTCCATATAACAAACTTTATTAAGTACAGATAATTTTCTTCACTTATCACAAGGAAATTATGAGCAGAAAGCACTAATCCAGTATGAGCATGTAACATTTGGAAGGGATACAAGGGCAAACTGCTTGGACCATCTGGGATGATCTCATTAGTAGGCAAAACAATCCATGCCTACTAATGATCACTCCTAAATACTCCACAAGCACTGGAACTTTGAGATCCACCAAGGATTCAATCATGTATTACCAGGCTCTTTAAGTTCTCACTATCAAGTCATGTGGAGTCACCTGCAGTGTGGTCAGTGACCAATTTACTGGCGAGCACAGGCTCACCGAGTTTCAGCCATTGTAAATGAATGGATAATAGTACACTGGTGAAGATAGGTTAGGTAAATTTGCAGGGAGGTGTAATGGAAGACCAAAAAGATGAGCAGAAATGGCAAGTCAAGGTTTGAGAAAGAAAGGAGTGGTGTGAACACAGGATACGCTAAATGGCAAGGCTGGCCGCAAGAGCTTGGAAAGGAGTTATCATATATATTTTATACAAATACGATAATTGATGAACACTGACATCAGGTCTCAAACTTTGCATTACATATTATAATCCTTTCCCCTGACCAGCATTAATAATTTACAAAGAAAAAATTATTTTTGAATTCATACAAAATAAAGATTGTAAAAAATAAGCAAAATGTTTCAAGCGTTGTAGTACATATTAAAAAAAGAAAAAAAAACTTACCTCATCGACATTGATTGCCGATGCATTGTATTTAAGAATTTTTGTAACGGCAGCAATAGCATTCTCTGTGGGGTTCAAATTTACTTCATTGCGAGCATCTGGGTTTTGAATAACTTGCACCAAGAGAGGTATGGCTTGAGCGCACACAGGTGCAAATGCTGGACCAGCAAACTGACCCAAGACACCACAACCATAAGCAGCTGCTTGTCGTACTTCCCCTTGTTTATCTGCTACAAACTTCAGTAATGCCTGGAATTTAAGACAAATATCTCAAAAATACAGATCAAGTTGGGAGCACTAATGCACCTTTGTAATATCTAATAAAAGTTTAATAAAACTCAATACCTTAGTAATAGCACTCGCATGTAAAGGGTGAAAGATATTATATGCAAAAATAAATCATCAATTTATTGCTTTATCATGGGTTATTTATTAAGCTTTTTACTTTATGAGGTCTCACTCGGTAGGAACATGGGAATGCTCTGTAACAATGGTATTCTATATTAACAACATTCGTACAATGTTTATTCATCATCATCTAGCCTCTACACCTCGCTGAAGTGGAAAATACCACTACGTGTCTCAAGAAATATAATAAACAATTAATTGAAATTGATACCACTAAGCACATGTAACCTTAAGGCCCACCTCTCCTAAGATTATCACAATTCAGTTTCTTTCTTTCATGGTGCAGAGGCATAAGGTTTGGAAAACATTAAGAGCACTAAATATATATATATATATATATAATATGATGGTTCATATATATATATATATATATATATATATATATATATATATATATATATATATATATATATATATATATATATATATATATATTATACAGGTTATCATTTATTGCAAGGCAAAAAAGAATGACACAAGTTCCCTACTATTTCATAGTTTTCTTCTCTTCACCACAAATACAGTATTGTATTTCACCTGTGGCAGTCTTCTTTCACATAAAACAAAACTTCCAAAAATCCTACAAGTCTTATAGAATTACATATAGATGTATATCTTACATATATTCCCAATATATGCTGAATCCACATTTGTTAATATTAACAACAAACCACTTGTAACAAAAACAGTCTTACAAATGTTTCACTTTAATGAAAGCTGTTTACTGTGCTTACTTATCCTCACTCTACCATATTTGTCTTGCTTATTAAGATATGCCTCACCTGAAGAAAATGATCAGTGTACTTGTCACATGCTGGGCCACCATATTCAATAACATCATCAAAAATGCAGAGTCCCCATTGATGATCTGGCCATGGTCTGTCATCACCCAATAGCTTTACAAAGTGAGGAAGAAGTGCATCGAAGAAGGGGAAGAAATGTTGACCATACGCAGCAAATAGTGCATGCGTGATGTCGGCAACCTTGCTCAAGACATACACATCTTCATCGTCCTCGTCTAAAAGCTGTTCTTCTACAACCTGAGAAGTAAAATTATTATTTAGTTTACACTTAAAATTCAGTTGGAATGCTCCAACTGAATGCTGGAGCTGAATCCACATTTGAATTCAGTTGGAGCATTCAGCATGTAGATTATGCACAAAAAAATGTGCGAGTTTGAGGAAGGTTGAGAAATCGAACTCTTAACCCCTTAAACTGTTAGATCATTTTAATGTGTTTTGGCAACTATATATATTTTTTCCATTTTGACATTAAATAATGTACTCTCTGAGCCTCTTAAAAGATAATTAAGCACAGGACCCACTTCCAAGAATATTACAGAACATAAATGTAAGTAATTTAAAGAATACACCAAGTACATCATATCGCACACCACTCCCTGCAGACACAAAGGTAAGCACAGGCAACATGAAACCAGCCATTACACATCACGCTATACATTTTTACTTAGTTTTGAATTATTGGGGGGTCTTCTTGTCCTATGCTTTAGCTATACTTGGTTTTCACTTCAAACTCTGAGAGCTGCTTTGTTAGTAGTGTCGATATCCGGGTTCATCTTATTGTCTTGGATCACACATTTTTGTAGTTTATATTAACTCATTTAGGTCTGGCTACCTAAAGCACATTTTTAACTAGTATGGTAATGTAGCACATTATTAGGTGAGAACATAAGCCTGTTTACAACTGCATACTTACCATATTTAAAAAAAAAAGTTAATTCACTGTGGAATAACACTATATAATCACTTGAACCAATTTTAGTGTTATGGTTTCCTCCCAAAAGTGTTCTTTGTCTAAATGTACTCTAGGTAGTCCACATTTAGTTTTAAATGTGCAACATGTTCTGAATTTACTGACTGTGTCTGCTACTGTATGATAAAAACCACTTGGGGCTGATTGAAATTAGCACAAATGGTGATAGTAGAAACTTAACATGCAAGATTGAATGAATGTTTCATGCAAGTTGTATAAACCAGTTTGCTTGCGAGATCCTGCATTATATATTGTGAAAGATGTGCCAAGGAATAATGTGATAACTACCACAATACTGTAGTAGAAAACTGCACAGGTATTATTATTTCCCCTTTCAAAATGTCCTGCTTGACTCATGATGGTTAGTGTGTAAAATTACTTACAACTTGATGTACATTTATAGGTCACCCAATAGTTAAATTTTCACACTAAGAGACTCTTTCATACCAAGACATTTCATACTTTCATAAGAGAGAATGTCACAATGAAAAGGTTTATTTTACCTCAATTACTTTCAACAGTTGCAAATTTAAGTTTAACTTAGACTTAAGAATGATTTAACTAACTAGTATGAAAGTTAATGCATTAAATGTGGATATAATGTTAATCACTGTTTAATTAAAAGTATACTCTAATCAGAATGGGTACATACCTCATCATAATCTTCATCTTTCCGTTGTTCTTGTCTTTTTACAGCCCTTTCAAAGTGTTCCTTAAGAGATTTATCAACAATTCTAATAAGCTCATTGATCTGGTCATTAGTAAGACAACCCATACCTAGAACCTCTATGCACTTTGCCATGGCATACATATGTTCTGACAACACTTCACTTTCAGGTTCTGTCTCTATTGCTTTCAATAACTCGGGGCACATATATTGCCACATTTCAGCCAAGTACTGTGGGCCCTTTATCTTTGCACATTCCAACAGGAATGGGAGAGATTCTGCTGCTGCTGTCCTTACACCATCGTGGAAGTAGAATTTAAGCATTGGAACCATTAATTTCACAACCTGTAAAATTTGTAAACTTTAATTCAGATGCAGTACAATTCCAAAGAAAAATAATCTTTATACCAAATACAATATTGAAGAATAGCAATTTATCATTCTAGAAATACTCATTACACTATATTCTTTAAATAACAGAACCTCTTCATCTGCAATACAATTCTTAATTTCATGCCATTGTCAAAAGTAAATACAAATAAATTATATTGAATTAATATATTACATATAATACTACCTCCATAGAACACAACACTGGTGATTCTTACTTGTTCTGTATAGTCAGCAAAACCTTCCTTTAGTTCCCTAGCATAACATACAAGCATCTGGCAAGCAGTGGCTTTCTCCTCTAGCCCAGCTGTACGAATGCCAAAATTCTGCTGCTCCCCGATGGACACGAACTGCCAATCATCATCGCCATCCACTGCATTCATATCTTCATTATCTAACAGTGCGACCTGGAGAAAAGTATGCACTATGTATTCTTCTTCTTCACCATGATTGATGGCAATTAAAGAACAAATATATATGTATTTTTTAAATAAAGAAAGAGCACTAGTACTTTTAATTTGGATTTTTTTTTTTGGCTGGTAAGTTACCTTGACATGAAGGAACAAATGAAACCCAAAACCTATTATGCTCATTGGTTGAATATTATGATGATGATTTTCTATATTTAAAGAACATATATGGTCAGATAAAAGTGTTTGTGGACCATGATGTTCATTATAGATTATTCAATTTCATATGTAATTTTTTTACTAATATTGTCTTCAGTATTTATAAAAGCAATTTATTTAAGGGTCTTCCTATTACAAATTTAAATGTGCATTTTAATCTGTTTTGCTTTACTATGGTGGGAAAATGTTACAGTGTACCTGCACCAAAAATAATAAATAATTTAGACCTGACACCTGCAACTAAAAATGATAAAAGCAATTCATACTTCTGGTTTTAGAGAGGCTGTTTTCAAGACTGGTCCCATAACTAGTGGGAGGTATGGCTCAAAGCGTTTTCCCATAATCTTGCAGATCCGAGCCCAGGCAGAGATGAGGTAGGAGACTTGTGGATCATCATCAGCCATTTCTTCACGGTTAGTTTGGGCTTTTAGAAGCAGATCCATCATCTTTCCAGCATCTGTCAAGAACTGTGACAATTGCCAGAATTAGTACTGTCATTATGTTTGGTATTGGAAGGAAGTTTACAAATATTAAAATATTGTCTTTGAATTTGCGTTGCATACGATGGCCAATTTGCCACATAACTCCTTGTGTACACACTGTCAGTATTTTTAATTAATTACTAATCAAACAAATTCACTATCAAACTATCTAACTGATAAAAACTTTTAAAATGCAAGATAAATTGAATATTTTTTTTTACTTGAAATTCAATACTGACTAGCAATGGCATTAAATGGTAACAAAACTTTAAACTGTTACTCCAATTTAAACACAGTACAAATTGTGATATTTTAAATTTTTGACAGCTAAAATCTTTCACTTAACTTTCTTTATCTCTATGCTGATGCCTCTCCACCCCACGAGAGGGGTAATAATAATAAAATAATATTGATAATATTTAAGTTCAAAACCATAATTTTAAGCATATTACTCAACCCAACAGAAAATTCTATCATGGCTGTTTTCTTTGAATGTGATGGTATCGAGTAGCTGTCAGACTGGTGACTGTGCATTATGAATATCTTGTCTGATTTCCCAATTATGTTCTCTATTCCTCCAGGCTGTTCTCTCACTATTTAATATGGAAAGCTAAATGATGATGATGAAGACTCCCTCAGAAGATCAATCACTTTAATATATGCACATTACTTAAGACATGATTAACATTACCTTATCTGCTCCAACTGCAAGACCAATCAGTGATACACATTCAATAGTCTTTCCCCGAAGAAGCCTTAAATCTGTCGAGTTGGCATTTTCAATGATGTACATCAAGCAAGGGATGAAGCGATCATAATATTCAACAAATTTCTCCTCGGCTGTATCAGCAACAGATGCAACGGTAGTTACAACCTGCTCTAACACTAATTTCGTACCACACTCCATTAACTGGAAAAAAAGGAAGATTTATCATTTAGCAATTCAAACAAAAATTTTCATCAGTCTTTTCATTAATAAAAAAAATAAGTGCATTAGATTTCTTCAGCTAATAACCACTCTTCTTGAGTCCATCACTGATAATTCTTTATACAGTACTAAAATCTTCACATATATGTTTACCTCAATTCTAAGCTACACCCTATGCTGAATCATTACATTAAAATATATCCAAATGAAAACCAGCATGAAAAACAAAAATTCCTATTTGCAGCTTTTTTCTTTGCTGAACATCATACAAAAGGAATAGAAGGAAGGAGGGGGAGCTGGAAGGAAAGAAAAGTTGGATAAAGAATGGAGATGAAAAAAAAAAAAATAATTGTAGGAATAGAAGGGAAAGTCAAGCTATGGAAGTAATACATGTACCGTCTCTCCACAGCCTCAGTGGTGCCTGGCATACAGGATCTCCAATGTTAGGTGAAAAATTAGCATATACTTATTACACGCTTTCATATGTGATTAATGTTAATATGAATTTGTTTAATTTCTTCCTTATGCTTCCTTGTTCTAATTATATAAATGCAAGGATAGTAAGAGAACGATGGTAACTGCCAAAAACTGCCAACTTAACAGTAACCAGTTACCTCAATACCAGTAACGTATTACACTGTTCTTTACGTACTCTAACAAAATTTATACACTCACTCTCCTAAAATTAATGAAACAAAAAAAAATTATGGTCGTTAATACCAGAAAATTGTACTTTATTATACAGTATATGAACAATTGCCATAGGTTACCAGTATTGTACTGAAGACTTAATGCTTAAGGCACTGACATATTATATTAATTATACCTGAAATTATTACATTAAATAGGTTTCTGTCTATAGGCTCACCTCTTTGAATTTTGCAGCAAGAATACTCTCCAGTTTCGCAATAATTGTGGGAAGGTATGTAGTGAGGATGTTCTTTGGACAAACTTCTGAGAAGTTGACAAGAGCTGCCCCTGCATGTGCCTGCACAGAAGAATGATCCACAATACATTATTTATTTCCAATGCCAAACTGATTATACCAAATGCCCCTTCCTTATTAACAAATAATTTTGTTGAATGCAAAAATCATATTAATTTATGTGAGGTTCTCAACTAGCCCATTTAAAATTAGTTTACTCGTTTGCTGGCTAAAGCATACTGGGAGCTAAATTATTATGAATTCTTTTCTATCTTTTCACCCTATGTTTGAAAAATTATTTGAGGAAAAATCACTAACCTGAACACGTGGATTTACTCCATCATCCATGACGTGCAGAAGGCCTGGAACAACAATTTCGTGGAATTTCTTCTGAAAAATGGGTGCAAAATCTGTTGCCATCTGCCCAATTGCATTACAAGCAGCATATCGAACTCTGGGATGAGGATCTTGCAGGAATCTAATAACTGCATCCATAATCTGAAATGATAAATTTTAAACATTTATAATTAAACTCTAATGTGGCATTACATTATTTAACATCAGTACACTGTATCCTCAAAAATATGTACCTTTATATAACAACGCCCCTTTAAATAACTGATCAAATCCACCCATTCAATACAAATCCAGATATTATTACTGTGTTTAACCCCTAAACTGTGCAGCTTCTTAAAAATACTGGTGTAACATACTAAAAAAAAAAAAAAAAAATAGTTAAATAAAATGAGAATAGTATATGGCAATTGAAGCACAAGATGAAATTGCAGATAGCAACTGGGGAAGTATATGGCTGAAAGGTAAACAGTTCATTAACAACATACCTGTGGCAGCATGCCTTCCATTTGTTTATGACATCCTTCCCCAACAGCTGATATCGCCATTAGTGCAGCATGTCGACATTTCCAGTTATCACTTTGCAACATCTGGGACAATGTTGCATTTATATGTGGCAATACTGTTTTGCCACCAAGACCACAGGCGAGGCGATCTAAAGATGACTCGGCCACAACAGAATTGCTGTCATTGTCTTCTTCAGCTTGTTCATCACTTATACTCCATTCCTGGAACCAACATTTGCAATTTAGTGCAAGAATGGTGAAATGGCACTATACAAAATTAGGCAAAATGTACTTTTATATTTGTGCTGTATAAAAAGAACCCATGTATACCAAGCTACATGACCACCGTGTTCACATTATCTGCGTCAGTGTCAATTATGAACAACATCTCTGAATTAAGAATTGAGAATTCAAGAGCCCCACCTCATACCTATAGTCTACTTTTCCTTAATTTAAAGACTTGATCCATTACAATTTAAACCTTCGTCCAACATTGATGGTCAGTAATCAAGATGTTCATTGGATTTAGCTATAAGAAGTCATTTTCAAACGGCTTCCAATTATCTTGAGTTCTGATGTACTCATTTCTGGCTTATCATTTCCTCCCTGTTTTTATTCTGTACTCCATTATCTATATTTTTCCAAGCTTTATCATTTCTGATCTTAGTCTTACATTGTCAAAAAAGTTCAAAACTCCCTAAGGCTAGGAGGTTGCACCATAAAAAGCCAGATTTTACGTTTCTTTACCTGGTTATCGTCTCTCTTCGAGATGATTTCGGGGCTTAGCGTCCCCGCCCAGGCCTCATTTTTGTTACACACCCCCAGAAGAAGCTGTCTAACTCCCAGTACCTATTTACTGCTAGGTAACAGAGGCATCAGGGCGCAGGAAATTTTGTCCATTTGTTTCCGCCTCCACGAGGATTGACCCCAAAACCTCAGGGCTCTGAATCCAAAGCGCTGTCCCCTCAGTTGTCTGGTCCCCCACCTGAAGTGAACTTTTAATTTTCCTGATGTATGAATTCTTTATTGTAACTGCTCTTGAAGCTGTGGATGGAGACGGCGATCATAATTTACATTGTTGATGCATTCCACTTCTTGACCACTTGTAAACAACAAATATGAGTTTTGCGTGTCACAAGGCAAGGTTTCCATACAATGTAGTTTTCTAGACCTTGTTCAGAATTTTAATGCATATTTACATGCTTGCCAGCTTCCTGTATACAGAACTTTCATTTAAACCAGTTTGTGTACCTATGGCATTAGAGCTGGAATTATAGTATATATACTTCGAAGTCTTTTCCTCTTTCCTTTTCCTGTTATTGCTTTCTCATTATGATATAGATTCCATCTAGTTTACCTCACTTTGACACTTTAAACTTGCTGTGGCTGAAATTTGACAACAATTTGCTTCCTTTCATTATTTACAAGTGTTCCTTAAACACACTACAGCCTTCTGTTTCAGCATTTCTCATTAGTTTACACAGAATGCAATTATCAACAAAAGCAAGCTTATTTTAAGTTTACTTTCATATAGTGTATGTGTGGCATTATGCCACACATTGGACATCTAAGCCCAACATAAATGTTAATTTTAAATCAGACTGACATATCTGTCACCTGGATCCAACTGTATGCACATATCCTAAAATATTTATTATACAGAACTTTCTTCAAATCCTGTATAGAAATTTTCAACTGACATCAGTTGCTGTGATAAGATTTTAGTTTAGTTTCTTTATTATGAACCTCATACCAATCCTGTAAACGGAACTGTATAATATATGCCCTTAAACGTTTACTGAAGTGGCACGCAGCCTAAAGGTTAAAATGCAAACACGAGGAAAAGATGAGAACTAACGTGAAGAAAAAGTGAGGGTTTACCTGCTTGATGAGGTTCTGGGAGTCCCACTCCAAGCCTTGCCCGAGGCCAGGCTTGACTTGTGAGAGCTTGGTCCAACAGGCTAATGCTTAGAGTGGCCCGCAGACCCACATTCACCACAAACCGGTTGGTCCTGTATTTCTTGAAGATAACTTATCTAGTTTTCTCTTAAAGATCTTCACAATTGTTTCGGCAATATTTCTTATGCTTGCTGGAAGGATGTTGAACAACTGTAGACCTCTGATGTTTACACAGTGTTCTTCTATTGTGCCTATGGTACCCCTGCTCTTCGCTGATTTTATTCTGCATTTACTTCCATATCATTTATTCCAGTATGTTTTTATTTTACGGTGTATAATTGAGATTTGTTCCAGTTTCCAGACATTATTCTGTCCGGGTTGCAAACAATATTACAGTTATATCAATATCACTTGCATCCTCTTCCTATTTTTGGCAATGTTTTTCCCTAAGATCTTATCTATTAGATGATCTATTCATTTATTTTGATCCTGTTAGTTGTTCTAGCTCTGATGTTCCCTGCCTCCTCTTTTCTAAACTATGAACATCCAAAATATGCATAGATGTCTGCCAGTAGTCCTGCGAAAAATATACAGTCAACTAAGTATTGTTAACTTTTCTTTACCGTCTCTTCTGCTTACCCACTTTCAGCTGTCTGGCCAGGTCTCAATTTACCTTGTCTTGGGCAATATCTTCGTACACACATGAAGACACTATTTCCTCTTCAGCCTAAGTGAAGAACATTATACAAGACTGTCATACACCATCTCCAAGCTGTAGCTAGCACTAACATGATCACCCAAGATAAAAGGTTGTCAAACTTACTTTGCATGTCATTAAAATTAATAAATATTACATGCTTACCTCTTCATCCTCCAAATCAGTCATCATATTTGAGCATTTAGGTATGAGTGTGTTCATGTACTTGGCTCCAGCTTTGCGTACCACTTGCAGGAGCAGTCTCGGCCAGTGTTACCACCACCTCGAGGAGAAGGTGCTTCCAACTGTCACCAACATTAGGATCTGGTAAAGCCTGTAAAATTAACGTGAGTAAATTTCATTTTAAAATATAATAAATATAAAACTATAAAATTAATGACTATGCCCATGACTGATTTGGGTAAGTTCTAGTTGCTTCAATAAATACCTATCTTTTATCACAAAGCTTTATATGTTTTTAATAATTATATAATTTTACCTTAATTGCAAGTTGTAATATAGTTTCCACTTGTGGTCTTAAAAATTTTGGACAGCTTTCAGCCAAGTCCACCAGGCACTTCAGAAGACCATCATCTTCACCCATCTGGATGCTATTGGCAATTATCTGTAAGAAAAGTATATTTTTATAAATTCTGAAATATATAGCTATCAAGATATAAAAACTGTGAACTCATTGGATTTGACAACACACGCAGGTTATGTAACACTGTGGCTGTTGGGGGCCCCGAGAGATTTACACCATAACAACAGGTTCCAAATAATGAACATTCATTTGCACATAAACACGTGCTTGATGGGGGTTCTGGGAGTTCTATTTCCCAAGCCAGGCATGACTTGCGAGAGCTTTGTTCAACAGACTGTTGCTTGGAGCGGCCCAAAGGCCCACATATCCACCACAGCCCAGTTGGTCTGGCACTTCTATAATTTTTTTTTAGCTGTTCTCTTGAAGATGTCTACGGTTGTTCCGGCAACATCCTCCCAACTCGCTGGGAGGATGTTAAACAACTGTGGACCTCTGATGTTTATAGTGTTCTTTGATTGTGCCTATGGCACCTATCAAACACAGAACACATAGTCTTTTATAAAAGGCAATTGTCATCTGCAGAAAGTGTTACAAGTTACTAATCCTGCTCCACACCCATGCAACTGGGCAGTAGGAATAGTCACGTGTATACATTCTCTGCAACTTTGATACCTGGCTAAAAATTTTGGAAGAACAGTACATCATTTTAAATGAAGAATGAAAACAACACATGGTTTGAATAGCTGTTGGTCTTGAGGTAGGTGAAATGCAAGTCATTGGCTTTACAAATATGTTGCTCTATTACTCTCAAAACATTAATGTATGGTTTCATTTACCATTACAAATTATTATTTCAGTTTTGCTTTTCTATTAAATCTAAATTCCCTACATTTAAGGCAGTTTTTGACTGATGCCCAACTCTATCAATGCCAAAGTTACAAGTGCTTGTAAATCCCAAGTTTTAGGTTCTCTTCTCAATAATTACCTGAAGAAACTGAGGGAGAATATCTGCCAAGTTCTTCTGAATATTTGGCTCATTGTCATGCAGGAGAATAAATGCTGCTGGGCCTTGACTGCCAGAGCCTGGAGAGGAACATTAGTATTGTCTGCCAGAGAGGTGGTTAGCTGGCTTTTTATCATCCCCAATGTTGCTGCTGCTGATTGCCAAAATATCCTCCTGGTACCAAGCTGTTAAAAGAAAATGTTTACCTCTAAAATTTATTTGACATGAAAATATACTAGAAGGAAATAAGCAATTTTATAGCAGTCGACAACGGGAGCACCCCCCCCCAAATAAACTGCTATGAAATTTTTCTATATATTAGATTAATTATAACAATGGCATTCATTATGTACAACTTTTTATCTGATCAGATTCCACAAGATTAGAAAGCCATAAGCAAATCTGACACCCAGGCCAACTCATTACCACATTTTCAAGCTAGCCCCACACCCCTAATGGTATAATGATCCAGGCTCCATCTAGTTTCTCCATCTTGAGGTTATCTCGAGATGATTTCGGGCTTTTTTTTTTTAGTGTCCAACGGCCCGGTCCTCGACCAGGCCTCCACCCCCAGGAAGCAGCATGTGACAGCTGACTAACACCCGGGTACCTATTTTACTGCTAGGTAACAGGGGCATAGGGTGAAAGAAAACTGCACATTGTTTCTCGCTGCCCGCCCGGATCAAACCCAGGACCACAGGATCACAAGTCCAGCGTGCTGTTCGCCTCGGCCGACGGGCTCCCTATGCACAAAATTATTTTGCTCTAGATTTTTCTATGAACCTGTTCCAAGTAATTATTAAGAAATGATCTCAACCATTTTTCGAGTAATGTTTATGGCACCACCTCTGACCCAAATTTAACCTCCACCGAATGAAGCTCTTTGAAATGTGTCGCTTCCATACAAAAAATCAGATGAACAGTGCAATAGATACATTGGATAAAGAATGTATTTTTTATTCACTACAAACCCAATATTAAGGAAAATGAGCAATATTCATTCGATGGAGTAAAACTATTCATTCTTGAAATGAATCCTGGCCACATGACCACTTCCATAAAATTTCTGGTACATGAGAGTAGCAACCCCATCATGATCATATATTAACATCCCCCAAATATAATAAATATTTTTTCAGATCTGTGGGTTTTATAAATTACCAGTGCAAGCACCACGCCTCCCTCCCCCCCCTTGAATTACAGTGTCCCAAGTGATAAGTGGTACTGTACATACCTTGTCATGGGTATGTACATGTGTATATTTATGTCTGTTATGCATGTAATTTCATTATCAAGTGACAAAAGCGTGTTTATTGTCACTATTATATACATGCGTTAATATTTGTTTAGTATAAAATTTAAACAAATAATTATTAAAATATTTTATTTTATGCAAAGATATCATCTAATTGCCTTGTTAAAGTGTGTGTGTTGGATGTCTGGGCTGGCCAGTGGGGAGCATGTGTTGCTCCTCTGTGCAAGTCAAAAGAGGCAGCACCCCTGCAGCCTTAGTATCAAGGTTCAGAAATTATTTAAATTTTATATCGTATTGTTTCCAGAAAAAATAAACATCTGCCCATGTTCCTGTATATTTGTGTGTACCACGTTATTAAGAGCATATGAGAGGTGAATAATAAATTTCTTTTGGCACCATTGGTATTACGTAATTAAGCTTTAGTAATTTTTTCACCTTATCGGTCAGTGACTAGGGAATGTCGAGAGGGGTCGTGTTTTTCAGCTCTGCAAGTTTTTAATATATAATTTTGTTAATGTAAAGGAAAGATAGAATTATAATTACTTGTGGAGAGTACCAGTATTTATTTCGAACATTTTAAGTAAAGTGACCTTGAAATTGTCAGCCCAGAAGGACTTTGACTGTCAACTATTTTGGAATTATTTTGTCAGTCCATGGGACTTGGGTTTTTATTTTTTATTTAGAGACTAAGTTGCCAAGTTTAAGTGACTTGAAGTTAGTAGTCTAGTGATGAAATTGTTAGCCCATAGTGACTTGATTTTTTTTATCAAGTACACAATGATTTAAGTTTATGACCACTTTAAGTTAGAAGCCTCAGCTGAAGTACCAATGTTTACCAAGTTTCATGTACTTTGTATATAATATTCTTACTGTGGAGTCACCCAGTAAACTGGTACAGTTGTCTATTCCTTGAGATTTTCCTAATCCCTAAACTTATTTACTTAAGGCCAGTGTCTAATACTGAGTAGAGAAATAGCACTACGAGCATTGTGACGGTCATAACAATTACCAAATATAAATATGTTCACAGAACTGTAGATTTTATCAATTACCAGTGCAGACCCCCCCCCCACACCCCCACACCACACACACACAATTGTTTGGCAAGTATTCAATGCCAAGTCAAGCCAGTTTCTACATCTGAAAATTTTCTACTTTCTGGCTTTCAAGCCAGAAAGTTCAGATCCCTCTTCAAAACTAACATACATTATTCCACTAGCTATGTACTGAATTTTTAAGATTTTAATTATACTAATGTCTAAACTTTTGCCTGAAAGTAAATAATTGCCATTCTTAAATTAGCAAGATACTATGAGTGTGGATGACTAGGGAATATGTAGTCAAATTTAATGGTGTGACTAAATTAAATTTGAATGTAGAAAATGAAGCTTTATATATACAACTAGCCATGGGACAAAATTTTATGTTAATTTATATAAAAAAACTGTAGAGAAAAATAATTATTTTAATGATTACTGAGTTATTTATGAAGGAAATGACTATATTAATAATTTTAATATTCAAAAGTTAAAATCTTTGTACCTACACAAAATGATCACCATATCTCTTCATATACTTATCACTAATAATATACAATCTTTTGTTATTCCTTTAGCATGCTCTACTCTCAGTTCACCCAATTTCACAGTAAGGAAACTTTCCAGCATCAACCCACCTGAAGAGAGTTAGTGCATTTCTTTGTGAGCAATGGGAGAAACTTGCACTTTCAAACAGGAAACTGAAGGAACTCCGGCCATTTATTGTTACCCCTCATCATCGATCATATTATGTGCAAGTTCGCTGATAATATCACAAAGTTTCTTACGCATACTTGCATCCTCCTCCTGTTGTACAGATGCTAGGAGCTGTGCTCTAACTTGCCCTTGAGCTTCTGGTGGCAACTGAGAAAAAATTAACAAATTAAAAATATTTTACTACCTAAGTATGTTTTGAATGTACATTTGTCACAAAAGTGCCTGCCTTAACACAGAATATGAAAAAGGGTCTATAACAAGCACAAGGGTGTTGTAATTATATTATTGCAGGGTGGAGATTTAGGGATGGCAGCAATGGTAAAGGCAACTGGGACTTTCCTAGCAGCACTTAGCAGTATAAACGGAGTAAGTTTTGGCTCCAATACTCTTAAATAAATCATCTTAATGGCTTTTTTGTACATGGTGCATTCTTAAATCTCTTGATATTAGAGTTCTATGATGTATTTCCTTGTATATTTCCCCACAGCATTTTGTGCTTATTGGTGATCATTTTATAAACTAAATTTAAAGCCTCCCCTCTGTCTTAATTCTGTTAAAAACCATCAGACAATTTTTAAGCAAATGAGTAACTCGACACTAAAACAACNGGATGATTCCCATCAATCAAGTCGCACAGATATCCATATACATGTGGAGCTTCATCTGTATCTCCCAAACAGGCAACCATGACATCCAAACTGGAATTACCTAAAAGAAAAGGCAAATTGAAAAGCAGGAAAATACATGCAATGGGATATATAATGAAGAAATTAACAGCTTTGATTGCACAAATGCAAATGAGAGGTATCCTACGGCTGGCAGATCTCTTAAATATAAACAAGTAGATGCAGTGTGCACACAGGATGTATAGTATATATCTAGTTTAAGGACTAATGAATGCAAACCAGTATACTGACCCAGAGTTAGGTAAGGTAATTATCAAAAGAAGGCACCAACCGGAAGGCTATGTAGCACCATCAAAGTGCGAAATAATCAGAGGGCGCTAAATATCACCAAGAATGCCAATACGAGAACAAAAACGCATAAGGCGAACGATATCAAAAGTATCCGATTCACCTAGAATTCTACTGAGGGACAGTGACCGCAAGGGACGGTCAAAAAGCAAGACGCGTGCTCGTCCTGGAAGTCAGGACATTCAACAAGGATATGCACAACTGACCCAGAGTTAAACAAGCAGTATTTTATTTATTTTATAAGAATTTACAATGTAACATAATATGTTCCCCTATTATTTTTGCTGTTCTGCTCCAAAGATTTTAACATCACATTATTAATATATTCCATATAACAAACTTTATTAAGTACAGATAATTTTCTTCACTTATCACAAGGAAATTATGAGCAGAAAGCACTAATCCAGTATGAGCATGTAACATTTGGAAGGGATACAAGGGCAAACTGCTTGGACCATCTGGGATGATCTCATTAGTAGGCAAAACAATCCATGCCTACTAATGATCACTCCTAAATACTCCACAAGCACTGGAACTTTGAGATCCACCAAGGATTCAATCATGTATTACCAGGCTCTTTAAGTTCTCACTATCAAGTCATGTGGAGTCACCTGCAGTGTGGTCAGTGACCAATTTACTGGCGAGCACAGGGTCACCGAGTTTCAGCCATTGTAAATGAATGGATAATAGTACACTGGTGAAGATAGGTTAGGTAAATTTGCAGGGAGGTGTAATGGAAGGCCAAAAAGATGAGCAGAAATGGCAAGTCAAGGTTTGAGAAAGAAAGGAGTGGTGTGAACACAGGATACGCTAAATGGCAAGGCTGGCCGCAAGAGCTTGAAAGGAGTTATCATATATATTTTATACAAATACGATAATTGATGAACACTGACATCAGGTCTCAAACTTTGCATTACATATTATAATCCTTTCCCCTGACCAGCATTAATAATTTACAAAGAAAAATTATTTTGAATTCATACAAAATAAAGATTGTAAAAAATAAGCAAAATGTTTCAAGCGTTGTAGTACATATTAAAAAAAGAAAAAAACTTACCTCATCGACATTGATTGCCGATGCATTGTATTTAAGAATTTTTGTAACGGCAGCAATAGCATTCTCTGTGGGGTTCAAATTTACTTCATTGCGAGCATCTGGGTTTTGAATAACTTGCACCAAGAGAGGTATGGCTTGAGCGCACACAGGTGCAAATGCTGGACCAGCAAACTGACCCAAGACACCACAACCATAAGCAGCTGCTTGTCGTACTTCCCTTGTTTATCTGCTACAAACTTCAGTAATGCCTGGAATTTAAGACAAATATCTCAAAAATACAGATCAAGTTGGGAGCACTAATGCACCTTTGTAATATCTAATAAAAGTTTAATAAAACTCAATACCTTAGTAATAGCACTCGCATGTAAAGGCTGAAAGATATTATATGCAAAAATAAATCATCAATTTATTGCTTTATCATGGGTTATTTATTAAGCTTTTTACTTTATGAGGTCTCACTCGGTAGGAACATGGGAATGCTCTGTAACAATGGTATTCTATATTAACAACATTCGTACAATGTTTATTCATCATCATCTAGCCTCTACACCTCGCTGAAGTGGAAAATACCACCACGTGTTTCAAGAAAATATAATAAACAATTAATTGAAATTGATACCACTAAGCACATGTAACCTTAAGGCCCACCTCTCCTAAGATTATCACAATTCAGTTTCTTTCTTTCATGGTGCAGAGGCATAAGGTTTGGAAAACATTAAGAGCACTAAATATTATATATATATATATATATATCAACATATAGCCATCAACAGCCAATTAACGCACTACTATATTCTACCCACTTCAAGACTCCGCTCCAATATAGAAACATCAAGAAATACGGGCCAATAGGCCTTCTGCAGTTACAGATCTATTCTTCCCTTATACCCATTGTTTCGTGTTCTGTGTTTGTTCTCACCTCACCCCAAACCATTGTAACATGTCACCTCACCCAAATGCAGGTATTTAAACTCTGTTCAGTTATAGTTGTTCTGTGTGTGTGTAACTAAAGTCTTTGAAAATGTAATAAGTTTTACGAAACGCGCTCAAGTGTCGCGTCAGACTAAGAAATAAAGAATGAATTTTGGAGAATTGATTTTTAATTTACCGTCATCAGTAAAAACAAACATAAGGAAAATTGAGAAAATTCGTGTTAGAATTATTAATCTTACTTTTTCGGTCATATTTAATAACATATGTCTACAGGAAAGACTGCTACCAAAATATACTAATATATATATATATATATATATACTAATATATATATATATATATATATATATATATATATATATATATATATATATATTATTTATATTTATATTATACAGGTTATCATTTATTGCAAGGCAAAAAAGAATGACACAAGTTCCCTACTATTTCATAGTTTTCTTCTCTTCACCACAAATACAGTATTGTATTTCACCTGTGGCAGTCTTCTTTCACATAAAACAAAACTTCCAAAATCCTACAAGTCTTATAGAATTACATATAGATGTATATCTTACATATGTTCCCAATATATGCTGAATCCACATTTGTTAATATTAACAACAAACCACTTGTAACAAAAACAGTCTTACAAATGTTTCACTTTAATGAAAGCCGTTTACTGTGCTTACTTATCCTCACTCTACCATATTTGTCTTGCTTATTAAGATATGCCTCACCTGAAGAAAATGATCAGTGTACTTGTCACATGCTGGGCCACCATATTCAATAACATCATCAAAAATGCAGAGTCCCCATTGATGATCTGGCCATGGTCTGTCATCACCCAATAGCTTTACAAAGTGAGGAAGAAGTGCATCGAAGAAGGGGAAGAAATGTTGACCATACGCAGCAAATAGTGCATGCGTGATGTCGGCAACCTTGCTCAAGACATACACATCTTCATCGTCCTCGTCTAAAAGCTGTTCTTCTACAACCTGAGAAGTAAAATTATTATTTAGTTTACCCTTAAAATTCAGTTGGAATGCTCCAACTGAATGCTGGAGCTGAATCCACATTTGAATTCAGTTGGAGCATTCAGCATGTAGATTATGCACAAAAAAATGTGCGAGTTTGAGGAAGGTTGAGAAATCGAACTCTTAACCCCTTAAACTGTTAGATCATTTTAATGTGTTTTGGCAACTATATATATTTTTTTTATTTTGACATTAAATAATGTACTCTCTGAGCCTCTTAAAAGATAATTAAGCACAGGACCCACTTCCAAGAATATTACAGAACATAAATGTAAGTAATTTAAAGAATACACCAAGTACATCATATCGCACACCACTCCCTGCAGACACAAAGGTAAGCACAGGCAACATGAAACCAGCCATTACACATCACGCTATACATTTTTACTTAGTTTTGAATTATTGGGGGGTCTTCTTGTCCTATGCTTTAGCTATACTTGGTTTTCACTTCAAACTCTGAGAGCTGCTTTGTTAGTAGTGTCGATATCCGGGTTCATCTTATTGTCTTGGATCACACATTTTTGTAGTTTATATTAACTCATTTAGGTCTGGCTACCTAAAGCACATTTTTAACTAGTATGGTAATGTAGTACATTATTAGGTGAGAGCATAAGCCTGTTTACAACTGCATACTTACCATATTTAAAAAAAAAAAGTTAATTCACTGTGGAATAACACTATATAATCACTTGAACCAATTTTAGTGTTATGGTTTCCTCCCAAAAGTGTTCTTTGTCTAAATGTACTCTAGGTAGTCCACATTTAGTTTTAAATGTGCAACATGTTCTGAATTTACTGACTGTGTCTGCTACTGTATGATAAAAACCACTTGGGGCTGATTGAAATTAGCACAAATGGTGATAGTAGAAACTTAACATGCAAGATTGAATGAATGTTTCATGCAAGTTGTATAAACCAGTTTGCTTGCGAGATCCTGCATTATATATTGTGAAAGATGTGCCAAGGAATAATGTGATAACTACCACAATACTGTAGTAGAAAACTGCACAGGTATTATTATTTCCCCTTTCAAAATGTCCTGCTTGACTCATGATGGTTAGTGTGTAAAATTACTTACAACTTGATGTACATTTATAGGTCACCCAATAGTTAAATTTTCACACTAAGAGACTCTTTCATACCAAGACATTTCATACTTTCATAAGAGAGAATGTCACAATGAAAAGGTTTATTTTACCTCAATTACTTTCAACAGTTGCAAATTTAAGTTTAACTTAGACTTAAGAATGATTTAACTAACTAGTATGAAAGTTAATGCATTAAATGTGGATATAATGTTAATCACTGTTTAATTAAAAGTATACTCTAATCAGAATGGGTACATACCTCATCATAATCTTCATCTTTCCGTTGTTCTTGTCTTTTTACAGCCCTTTCAAAGTGTTCCTTAAGAGATTTATCAACAATTCTAATAAGCTCATTGATCTGGTCATTAGTAAGACAACCCATACCTAGAACCTCTATGCACTTTGCCATGGCATACATATGTTCTGACAACACTTCACTTTCAGGTTCTGTCTCTATTGCTTTCAATAACTCGGGGCACATATATTGCCACATTTCAGCCAAGTACTGTGGGCCCTTTATCTTTGCACATTCCAACAGGAATGGGAGAGATTCTGCTGCTGCTGTCCTTACACCATCGTGGAAGTAGAATTTAAGCATTGGAACCATTAATTTCACAACCTGTAAAATTTGTAAACTTTAATTCAGATGCAGTACAATTCCAAAGAAAAATAATCTTTATACCAAATACAATATTGAAGAATAGCAATTTATCATTCTAGAAATACTCATTACACTATATTCTTTAAATAACAGAACCTCTTCATCTGCAATACAATTCTTAATTTCATGCCATTGTCAAAAGTAAATACAAATAAATTATATTGAATTAATATATTACATATAATACTACCACCATAGAACACAACACTGGTGATTCTTACTTGTTCTGTATAGTCAGCAAAACCTTCCTTTAGTTCCCTAGCATAACATACAAGCATCTGGCAAGCAGTGGCTTTCTCCTCTAGCCCAGCTGTACGAATGCCAAAATTCTGCTGCTCCCCGATGGACACGAACTGCCAATCATCATCGCCATCCACTGCATTCATATCTTCATTATCTAACAGTGCGACCTGGAGAAAAGTATGCACTATGTT
>WNGS01004374.1:3098104-3141672 GCA_020271785.1 Procambarus virginalis
CACGGGGTTCCGCTCCATCCTCTCCATCTCGTAAGTGAACGTAACACAGAATTCTGCTCAAAGCCTCTTCAACTCCTGCAGATGTCTACATCAGGTACCTGTGTAAAAATGTCGTCAACATACTGCAGTATATGGCGGTTCACAAGTTCAGAGGTCGACTAAGACTTTTTTCCCTGCGATAGTCTCAGTGGCAGAAGTTCTGCAAACAGGACGCCTAGGGAGAACCCTAGCGACCCCATCTACTTGCTTATACATGTGCCCATCCGGGCTCAAGACGGGTGCCTCCTTAGTACAAGCTTGGATCCAAGCTTGTCAACAAGCTTGTCAACAAGCTCAGAAGTCAACACCAGCAATCAACAGCCATATAACGTACAACATATTCTACCCACTTCAAGACTCCGCTCCAATATAGAACATCAAGAAATATGGGCCAATAGGCCTTCTGCAGTTCTATTGGGACCCGACTTCTACTTCTACAAATCTATACCCCGTTTTCCATGTTCTGTGTTTCACCCCACTAATGTATTAACATCACCTCACCCAAATGCAGGTATAAGAGCCAAGTTTGTTTATAAAGCATAAGTTGTGTAGATAAACTAAAAGTCTTTGAAAATGTAATAAGTTTTACGAAACGCGCTCAAGTGTCGCGTCAGACTAGAAATAAAGAATGAATTTTGGAGAATTGATTTTTAATTTACCGTCATCAGTAAAAAGAAACACAAGGAAAATTGAGAAGATAAATTCGTGTTAGAATTATAATCTTACTTTTTCGGTCATATTTTAATAACATATGTCTACAGGAAAGACTGCTACCAAAATTACTAATATATATATATATATATATATATATATATATATATATATATATATAATATATATATATATATATATATATATATATATATATATATATAATATGGTTTAGTATATACTTAAGGTTTGGACTGAGACCATCTACCTAATATGACGAATGTAAATATTTACGAATGTCATCATGTAAATCTGTTCAATGCTTACTCTTTAAAATACGAAAATCCGTGATGTTACTTAGTATTAATTACAAACCCTTTTGTATGTGCTTGCATTGTGACTGCTTAATACAGGGAAAATATTGTCTTGTGTTTAATGCAGTGGCAATTACAGGTTTATGAGTTTCAACTCTAATTCCATTATAGTAGGCACTACAGTTAGTAGACGACCGCTTTTAAAAAAAAACTTATACGACTTACAAACAATAAGGCATGATTATGGTCTACCATCACAAACAGTGCTGAAGAAACAAGTCCGGGTACTTATTTTCAAGCATGAGCAAAATGTAATAACAAAGAACAATAATGCACAATGAAATCACATTAACGTACTAATGAGAAAATCACTAAGAGCCATGAAGGGGGGGGGGGAGGGATTCGATAGGGTGTTTGCTTGGGTGTACCAAGTGAGCGGATTCGAAGCTTCTTCATGCTCCTAATGATTTCCTACGAGACAATAATATTATACTGTGTAGAATGCAGCACAGCGGAAGTATCGAAAAACTAGAAAACCGGAGAGGATTGGTAGACGAGCATAGTAACTTGTCAACTTTAAGGAGGGGGCTAGTAATAAATTGCTAGTAGGCTGGGATGACGTTGATGCGCGAGACGCGATCCTTCTCTGAGGTCAGCTTAAATGCTGCCTTGGGCTTGAGGTCCGTCACCAGGGAGACGCCGCCTCGTCTGTAATAGAGCACTTCGGCTGCCAGGGCGATCATGGCCAGAGCCAGGCCGATCAGTGTAGCAATAAAAACACCACCTGAAGGCAAAGACCAGAACTTGTGTACATGAATGCAAATATAACAAAAACAAAATAATAACAATTATATAATTACAATCAAATTGGAAAATTAATTATAAATTACCCACATAATATATTTTACACTGTTTTCAGTCATACAATTTAGTGCACACATTTACCATCTATCTATATCTATAAAAAGAGTGCATGTTTGTCTAAGGTTGCAGGCCAGACGCTGGGAGCTAGCCTCACGAACTTTGAATGGTGATTTACGATTGTATGGAGAGTGTCATAGGGTGGTCGAGGTCGACCCCCTTGCTTCTTAAGAATTAAGAAGGATCGGCTCCTTTTCCAAACCCTAACGACTCTAAGTCTGAAATGGGGCTTAGTTTTCCATGGAGTTTTTTTTTACAAGATTTTAGAATAATGGATTCTATTATTCCCGCGAGAATAAAGATTCGTCGAGAAGATAACGGCAGCAAAATGGACTTACCTAAACTCTGGAGAGTAATGCCCTCAGAATCGTTGTCGTTAGGACAGGTTCCGCGCGCTGAAGAGTTCCAGAATTGTGCTGACAAAGCCTCGAAGTAACGATCCTTCTGTAGCTCCAGGATTCTGAAGCACATGCACAGTCACAGATATAATTTTGTTGCAAAACATCCATTAATAGCTTAGGCAATATCGGAGAGCAGGACGGCAAAGAATTTCTCATTTTGTTTTTCAGGTGTTATGCAAAATAGTAAAAGGCAATTGTTGAATGCTGACTTAATGAAAGACTAGATCTGTTAATTGTTTAGGACAAGTTTGGGAATGAGTTTGGAGCTTGGTATGACGACCATTTCTGAAGTTTACAGATCTCTCGATGGCTGATAAAGCAACAAGAACTCCCTGTATAAACATGTTTGTTTATGAGGACTACGGTGTTTCACTCACGCCCTGCTAATTTCATCCTGGAGGTGGCTGCCCTGCTGCACGGCGATGGCATATGGTTGTTCGGCAAACGGTTCCCCGACCTCCGCTAGTAGGCAGTTGTGATACACTTCGTAACGGATCTCTGACGCGTCGTGGATGAAGGCGAAGTCTCCATCTTTGTTCTTTAGTACCTGCGTGAGAATTAACTTGTCGTTGCCTCATGGGAGACATTAATCAGACGCCATATAATTTTCTTTTTCAATAGCATTCCTTCCCCTCTCCACCCTCCAGCATCCCCCCCCCACTTCTGTTCTACGAATGTTACAGTTGTTGTTGTTATAGATTCAGCTACTCGGAACAAGTTCCAAGTAGCACGGGCTATGGTGAGCCCGTAACTTACATTACCTGGCACAGGAGCAGGGCACCTCCGAATGTTACATTTATCAGTGCTCTTATGCGGAAAAACCACAAAGAAATGCAGAAAGGGGGTGTACGTTTCGGCTTTTCAAGGCCTTTGTCAACTTTGTCTTATATATATTCTCAAGCACCACACTATGACTGAACCAAGACACTACACAATAACAATAATCTTCAGATTGCTATTCACATACGATTTTGTATTTCCAGTAATTCATGACAGTCACACATTTTTAATATATGTAGTTATGATTATTATAAAACTTGCATATTCAGTTACAATTTTACTGACATTTTAATTTAATGTACTTTTTAAAGTAATTTCCACGCTTTTAAAAGCAGAGAGACAATATTAGTCCCAAATTTCCTACCTTATCAAAGCCGAGCTGAGCACGCTCAACAGGTCCAGACTGGTCGATAACTTGCAGGATGTGAGTGTACTGCTCTTTGATAGGGTAGTCCCACCCGGTACTTGCTCTGGTCGCTTGTGCTGTTCAGCGTCAGTTCTTTCCACACCCTGAGTGCGGGACGAAGAGGTCTGTGAGAGCCCTCGATCTCTCATATACACCTGACACCCCTATTTATTCATTATAATAAAACAATATGTGTGAGAGGGAAGCACTCGACAGCTATTATTCAAGTCTTTAATATGCATCACTTCTTTAAACCAAAGCGTTATGTAACTGTAATTTATGTTTTATATGGAATTAAAAAAAATCATTAACCAATTTTTATTTAATTATCAGGAGAAAGCGCCAAGCCATTACGACTTTATAGCCCTTGGATAAGGATTTGGGATGGGACGTAGTTTTTATGGGTCAGGATAAGGATTGGGATGGGGCAGGGGGGAGGAATGGTGCCCAACCACTTGGACGGTCTGGGACTGAACGAGTCATTAACCAAGCAGGTAAACTAGAGGAAAACAAATTAATCCAATCGCGCTGTACTTCATTAAGAGTCTATTTCAATGATGATCATTATAATTAAAGCACTTTGATGCAGTTACGAAATGATGATTCTAAAAATAACTACTATATCTTAGGATAATATTATAAATTAACATATAGGTATTAACATATAATGCATATATATAAAAACATCATGCCAGGCCAGAAAACAGTATACCTACAATACGTATGCAATAACATTACACACTAGTAGCACACTGCAAGTAGCAGAATGTCTACAATACTACAGTACACTATACTGTAGTATTACACACACGTAGCATAAAAGAATACACACACATGCAAGCAGGACAACAAGTAATAAGATATATGTGATAATGATGGAAGATATGGTGTTGCGTGAATCTATATTTCAGTATTTGAAACTACTCTTGCGAGAGTTTATTTCGAAATATGATTTACTCTGTTCTATGAAAGGATTAATTCGATTTCGGCTTAATTCGCCTTCATCAGAGCAACGTAGAATGAAGGCTTCATTCTACTTTGCTCTGATGAAGGCGAATTAAGCCGAAAACGCGTTTAGCATTCTCTATTTTTCACATGTGGTTTTTCCGCATACTTGGATCAGTGTTTTGTGATCATTGTTGCATATATATATATATATATAATATATATATATATATATATATATATATATATATATATATATATATATATATATATATATATAATTGTGTGTGTGTGTGTGCAAATCACGAAGAAATTAACACGTGATGAACATAACAATGTCAAACCAAGAGGAAAATGAAACAGGAAATTCCTTCAGTACTTAAGTATTATTGATTTTCCTCGTGGTCAAACATTGTCATATAATATATATATATATATATATATATATATATATATATATATATATATATATATATATATATATATATATATATATATATAGGCCCTGGCGACCTAAGTTCAAATCCTTAAGCGAACATTATTGCTGAAAACCCCATCTAGCTCAGTACTTAACCCACTCTACCAGCGACAGTGTATAAGTGTAGGAAGGTCCTGAGAGACACGTGCATCCTACTCCCGGCTACACTCGTGGTTTTATAGACAGATATTTTATCACTATCTTGAATATGCTGGGATCACGCTCTGCATCATACATGATGGTGTTCTGGAATCTGTACACCAGTTGATTGACAGTTGAGAGGCGGGACCAAAGAGACAAAGCTCAACCCCCGCAAGCACAAATGGGTTAATACAATAAGTGTGCAGCTTGAATGGTCCCCAAGCATCAATTTTTCAACAGTACTCTAATGATCCCTCAAGGATTCGAACCTAGGCCACCATATATAATATCTGTGTATGAGTGTGCAGTCAATTAATCGTGAATGTACTGCCACAGAGTAAAGTAATAGAGACAAAATAATATAAAGTTATTAATGACAATAATATCACAATAAAGCTGAAAGTTAGCTTACTAATATCGACTGTGGAAAATGAACTAATTACAATCACTGGATAAACCTGAAGACTTAAGAGGCTTGCCAGGATAAAATGACCTTCATAACGATCAACAATAAGCCATGTATCCTAACCTGAGGGAGAGTGTATACCAAATGTGGATATACCAAGCATATCCACAATTTATTTGCCGAAAATAGGACATAACAAAAGGAAGAGTATTTTTGAGAGCCCTGAAATAGAAATATATGAAGCCCACGAAAGTCAGCAAAGAAATATAATGAATTAAGCGCACGCACGTCACAGCTGGTGAGAAAGGGAGAGAGCACCAAGAGAGAGACTATAAGAGCGGGGAGAGGCCGGGGCTACCTGAAGAGCTCGTCCTCTGCTTTAGCCATGTTGTGGAAGTACTCGTATATGGCCGAGTCCTTGGTTGTGGTGAAGTTGATCTTGGTCTGGTGAGCTAAGGCTTCCAGGGACTGCACGGTAGACTGCAGGAGAGGCAGGCAAGAGTCAGTCAAACCCTACCTGAGATCACTTTGGCTACACTAACGGTTTATGCTCAAGACACCCTTAGCATCACTCTCATACGGATACTGTCGACAACTATATATTTGCAGTTTCAGCAGTCCGGAAATGTTATTCAATGCATTTTCACCTGCCAGACCTGGTTCACCGCATTTTTATCAATCGAAGGTAATTTGTATCTCAGGAAGCTCAAATGTACTCAAATGAATTTCAGAAAATTAATGTTTTTTCAATTATATGAATATCACGAAATATATATATAAACTATAGAAAATGATACAAAAAAATCGTAATATAAGATATATAACGGAATTTGTTGTCAGTATTGTGTCCCATTGCTAAATGTTGTATGTATAATAATAAGGGTGATATGCACTTTAATGAATGTTGCCCCAAGAGCAAGAATGACATCGTACTGAAACATTGGTAGGATGTAACCCGTTCTCCACACATTATATTGCCTACAGCTATGATGAATGTAATGTACATAATATGAACTGTACTACCCGAAAATTTCACGTTTTATATATTTTGAATACTAAAGGGCATAACAAAAATTGAAACATTATAGCAATCAATCTAACTTAGGCTCAAATAAGTGATCCTAGATCTATAAATACTCAATCTTACGTCTTATTTAGCACATAAATGCACTTAACTAAACTTAGGACGAGTTAGGTTTGGTGGTTGCCTTCTTTACTAAGTCCTCTAACAAATCAGACGTACAAAACTTATACTTTAATTGCAATATTCCATATTTGTACATTACATTCATAGTAACTATATGAACTGTCATTTTTTGGAGGATAGGCTGTATTAATGCACCAGGTACAGTAGATGAGAGGTGGGGCTTTAGAACTGCATCTCGCTTCCCGTAGACACAATTATGTAAACACACACACACACACACACACACACACACACACACACACACACACACACACACACACACACACACACACACACACACACACACACACACACTCGTGCAGATATAAATTACGGCGTACAAAATACCCAGAGGCATTGACTGGGGTGGACATAGAGAACTGATATTTGAGGGACTAACTCCAGGAAAAGTGGGAGGCACATTGGAAGAACCAAGCCCAATTGAGTTACGTTGTATTTTAAAATACTAAAAGAAGATCAGTGGACATAAATGGTACTTGAACATCCAGTTAGTAAAATATAAGGATGGAGCAGAGGCCTGATCTCAGCCCCAGCAAAGACAGCAAAAATGAGCATACACAACCAAGGAGAAGTTTTTTGCAAATTAAATGAGATAACAGTGAAGTTTATCTCATTATATTCGGAAAATCTAACGAAGATTGACTATACAAGACGTCAAACTTGGTATACAACAGCAAGACTGTTGATGGCGAGGCCGTGGAGCCTAGCACATACAGGGTAACAAAAGCTAAGAGGTTACGGTGAATGTTGTTCCCTCGAATAGTTATTTGGTTGTGGTGTTCGGGACTGTGGTAGACCACACGGACAACCGGTGGTGGTGGATGATGGTGCTGTAATAATTGTAGTGGTTTCCGCAGGCAGTTTTGCGGTTGGAGTAATGACAGTGATGTAGTCCGTGGGACACTGAACTGAGGGGAAATTCAATCCTCTTGTCTGCTGGCTTTATTTTACAACAATTTTTTCCAACAGAAATCATGCAAAAATTTCACCACCAATGTCTGTAGTGGCTTTGACAAAAAATTACGTGCCATGCAAAAATTTGTTGGCGTGATTCTAATGTGATAAAAAAAATTAAAAACATGAAAATTGCTAACAGTGCAAGTTCAAAATTCATAGCACTTAAAAATGTTTCTGCAACCCAAACACTGTCAGTAAGTGAAAGGGATAATTTTGAGAGGTACCGGTAAAGTTCTTCCTCCGCGGCGGCCATGTTAGCGAAGTACTGGTAGATTGCACTGGACTGAAGCACTGTGTAGTTGATCTTGCTTTGTCCCGCCAACTCGTCCAGAGAGCTCACCGGAGTCTGCAGCACCCATACAACCTTAGTTTCTCGCCTCCATTTTCGTATCTACACTCCTTATTCCTTCGATGTCTCAGTTCTGCACCAGATATTTGCCTACACTAACTCACTTTTACAAAAGCTCTCACTACCAGCCCTATTGACTAGTATATCAAACTTGCCTTCATAAAGGGCTTAAGTGTCACATTACCTACCGTAACGTTTCTCATCACACCATCTTTGATACACACAGATGTCTCACATGTACAGTAATACCAAGTACTTGGCTCTGTGTTAGTGGTAATAACAAATTACTTTAAATTGTAATAATACAGCATGAAATTTAAAGCAACACAGCCAGATCATCCAGCACTGCCGGGCTATTCATACAGAACACAAATACTCATTCATTCGGACACTCCCAGAGAGAAGGGGCGAAGAGACTGTAACGGTTCAAGTATGTATGGCTGTTATAGACCGGCCAAGAGCTATACTAACACTGCTGTTTACCGACACACTTGACGCGGCACTAGGCTGCAACGCTGCGGGTTCGTGCCTCTTCTAAACTGTCGGCCATTAGTGAGTCGCCAACAGGTGTAGATATACTCGCGTTAGATATAAATGCACATTAAAGAAAATTTGTAATAATAAAAGTAATATTAGCTTTATTTGTGGAAGTATTGGTGCAAATTATTCCCGTACAAATAATTTGAGAAGGAAGCTCTACGTATTTCAAGTTTCAATGCTTATATTAATGTCAGTATTGTGAAGTAAAGGCCAGCCTATCCTCTTGTTTAGGTAGTATTTTTCGGACTATAAAATAAATAGTACCAAATTCTACTATATAATTGTCCATTACGTCTATGTATGTATGATGGTCCATATAGTTACAAAAAGTAATATCTAAACAGGAGGATGGATTGTTAAGGCTGTCTTGGATAAGACTTCGCTTCAAGGTCCGATAGCCCTTCTTATATTGGTAAGATATAAAGCAATGGAAATAATTTACAGTAAAAAATAGTAAATCTCTCGGAAGGGGAAACATGAGTGGGAATAACATGTGTTGGGAACGGGATTTCGAACCTGCATACGCTCCACGGTCAGGAAGGCAGCAAGGTTGGCCGTGAAGGTAGCCAGCATAAGGACTACGAAGAGCCAGTAGGCGGCTACCAGTGTCCGCCCGCTCAAGGCCTTGGGTGCCTCTCCTCCGCCCTGAGGCGTGAAAGACGTCAGGGCGAACCAAAAGCTCTCTTTCAGGGTGAATTTCCTGTAAAGAAGACAACATTGGGCTATGTTAAGCCCCTTTCAAGAGAAATAAGATGCCTCGCATTAAGTGAAAGAAACCCAAATTAAAAAATGTATATTCAAATTCCATGCACGATTGAAGAATTAGCATGAGATTATTGGGAGGTCATGTGGTGCAAACCTGCAGTGAGGCGGGTAGAGGTCAGCGTTGTTCTGGGCGGAATATGGGGAGTAGCGGTCGAGCAGCCAGATCATGATGCCCGTCACCACCAACGCTGCCACGATTGACACCCACACCTCCGGCTTGAGCACCGTCATGAACTTGAATAGACTCTCCTCCCTCTGCCGCTTCCGGATAACTGCCGATCGAGAGAACAGCACAGTGCTAAGAGGTAAAAATGTGTGTTTACTCACCTATTTGGGCCCAAAGGATAGCTTTACCTCCTGGATCCCGCCGGGAGGTAAACTTGTCTAACTGAATGACTTGACCTGTTTCTATCCTATTTAATTTTGAAATTATGAATGGTGCTTGCATCAATAAACCTACTCGTTTACTTCATTCCATTTTCTAATATTCTTATATTAAAAATAACTTTCAAACATCTGCAGGTACTTATTAAGTGCTAGATGAACCGGGCGCATCAGGTGAAAGAAACGGTGCCCAATTATTTGTCTCGGCCGGGATTCGAACCTGGGGGACGATGTGGGTTGGGGGGGGGGGAGAGAGAGAGAAGACTTGAAGGAAATAGAGAGACCTGATAAATACTGACACAGAACACCGATAAAACATTGATATGCTTACAATATAACGTTTCGACATTCAAAGCAAGAGATCAAGCTCATATATGTTGTACATTAGCATGTGTATGTAAACTGTAAGTAGAAAGGCCACTTGAAACACAAAACCTATCAGATCAACTCAATGAGCTACTAATATATCGCTCATTGTGTTTGCCTAATTGCTAAACAAACAAAAAGAGTGACATGATATTAAATTATATTTGTTGGTGAGTCAGAGGGAAAAGCCTGTAGGTACACTAAACACACACTGACCAATGGAGATGCCGGACTGGTCAAAATATGGAGCCACGAAGTCGATGACTTCCTCTCTTTCCGAAGTCATGGTGAGTGGTGCGATAATGATGTCAGTGACCTGTGGAGTGGGACCAGAGTATTTTAACACACTCTCCCGGCTGTAATAACAATACACGAGCCACTCAATACCAAGACTAGCATCTTCTTGACAATAGCGATATCCGGCTGTGTTCACTGAATATCAGGTACATCAATTGCAACAACCACCCATTAGTAACTACACACACACACATCATAACGACATTCAGGAACAATAATAACATCATGTTTCTCACTCGTTAACAACAGCAACAATATTAGTATTATAATACATAATATGATAATTTGTGTATTACTGAATAGGGAGACGATTAGAATTTTTATTATGAGGTAGATTATTAAACTTTATTGTAAGTTAGATGTTTATAACTTTATAACGAGGTTGATTAAAACTTTATATGAGGTATATAATTATAACTACAGTATATTATAAGGTAGATTATTAAAACTTTATTATGAAGTATATGAGTAGACCTTTATGAAGTATATGAGTAGACCTTTATAATGAAGTATATAAGACCTTTATAGTGAAGTATATGAGTAGACCTTTATTATGAAGTATATTAGATGAAACATGACTACATTTGCAGGCAGAAGAGGCATTGTGTTTTTATAACTAATATTTATCTTCCATGGCGTATACACTCATGCAAACACAGTATTCTCCACAGTTTAGGGAACCAGCATCAGCTAAACTCGCTTCAGTCGCTCTAAGGCGACCTGGTTACCTAAATCTTGTCACGCGGGTGTGACGGGACGGCCCTACGGAGTCGTGGTCACTGATGTGTGTGTGTGTTCCAGATCGAGAGATGGGGGCTCTTCCAGTCCCCACCCCCCCTCATCAGTAGTAGGTAACAGTAATTTCACGCCTTTCCTTGCCATGTCGAGACTGTGGTGCGATCCATATTGAAAATGGAATTTGTGTAATTATAGTGGGCACCATTGTTCTTGTATATACAGTACTGTGTAATTTGTGTAATTATAGCGGGCACCATTGTTCTTGTATATACAGTACTGTACTTTTATGTTTTAATTGTCGTGGCGCACTTGCTATTGAGTCCTTTATATTGGAATCTTTACTTGGTGGCACCGGGTCAAGTAATTGTCTGGTTTTATTCTTAATTTCTTCATCTGTTTAGTACTTTTTCTCAACATAGACCTGAGGTGGGGGGCATCTGGGCAACTTCTTGGGGAATTGGAAATGAAGACCATTGGCAGACTTTAAGTTCTTGACATTAACTCTTGACAAAAACTATGTAAACCCTTCATATAGTGTATGGTGGCTGCATGAATACAGATGGACCTAATTATGTTAATAAAAATGTAGTCTGTGGACGGGTTAAAGCAGAGCCTATATAAGCTGTATAGGTGAACGATTAGTGAAGAACGTTAAGATGTACGTGTATTGTACACGTTAAGATGTACTTGTACAATATATTTCAACGATGATGGTAGAAAGTGACATTTGTCTCACCCCGTTAGATAGGTCGCCGACAAGGCCGTTCCAGGAACCGTTGTTTTGCCTGACGCCAAACTGACCGTCTTCAGGAAATTTGAACTCATAGTCAAAGTTCATGTAGAGGGCGAGGCGGGCGGCAAGCTCGACACAGTAGCCTTCGTACTGCTGGTCTCCGGGGGACTCGCTCTTTGAGCTGACCCATGGCCGCGCCTGCAGCGCACATTAACAGAGTTGGATAAAAATAAATAAATGTTCTTGATTACTAGGCAACTGGATACATAACCAGTTTGAAAGATAGTGTATAAGAATAAAAATTATTAATACATAAACATATACTGATAAATAAAATACAGTACAAGGCAAATAGAAAGCTAAAATAAACAAGAAAGAATAGAAAATAGAGGTGTAATCCACAAGGAGGGAGAATGTACCATACCATGACAGTGCCGATTTTGAAATGCCTCTTGATGGGGGAGTTCTTGAACTGCGGGTTAAGTTGCAGCTTCTCGCTGGTGCTCCAGCTGCCCAAAGCTGACGAAGTACTGGTGTTGATGGCCGTGATGTCAAGCTTCAGTTGTGGGACTACCTGCAGCTTGTCTGCTTGCCACTCTACCTGCCTCCACTCTCCCAGCGACTGCATCGACCAGAAGAATGTAAATGGTGAAAAAAACTAAATTTGCATGCAACAAAGAGTAAAGTGAACTGCACCGCTTAACATTCAAGTTAGCTAAGAAATCAGAAACACTCAAAGGTCAGAAAGCACTTGTATAAGAAATGTATAATGTGTTTAGATCTGACACCTATATTTATGGGTAGCACAAAACGTCCACCTGTGTAATATGGTCATTGTTAGGTTATATGGTCATGTTAGGCTATCGTTACTTAAGAAAGGTAGTTACAATCCTAAGCTCTTCATTCACTCTGTAACTGTGTGAGCAGGAACTTGGTCATTCTCTCCAACATTACATTACTGAATGTCCAGTCATTAGACTTCAGACCTGCCGGTATGAGATACCTGGATCTTTGCAATTTCTTTATCCACTCTAGGATTCTTGAGGATATTTTTATAATCATCCCAAATTCGCTATTACAGGCTACTCTGGTCACATGCCCATGTATGACTAACAGTCGTGTGAGATCGAGATTTGTGTATCACGAACAATGTAACCCCTTCATATAATCCTCAACCCAAATGACCATATATCTACGTTAATAAAAGCTACAAAATGTGATAAGACATTGCACGAAATAATTAGGGAATAAAATTATTCTGAAAGCTAAATTTCAGGATTAAACTGAAGAATACATTACCTCGTCAGTACATGTATAATACAGTAGGGAGTCAATGACTGGGACCCTTCCCGTTCTGTTGGCTCCGGTGTTAGGAGGTTAGGTTCTTGTTTCAGGGCATTTAAATAGTAGCTCCTGTTGAATGTATAGTAACACATGTTGGGCCTCCGACTATGCTGTGGTCTTCATTGTAAACAAAACATACGCCATTAAAAATATGAACCTATCTTGAGATGATTTCGGGGCTTTTTAGTGTCCCCGCGGCCCGGTCCTCGACCAGGCCTCCACCCCCAGGAAGCAGCCCGTGACAGCTGACTAACATCCAGGTACCTATTTTACTGCTAGGTAACAGGGGCATAGGGTGAAAGAAACTCTGCCCAATGTTTCTCGCCGGCGGCTGGGATCGAACCCAGGACCACAGGATCACAAGTCCAGCGTGCTGTCCGCTCGGCCGACCGAGCGCAGTCTACTCGCACACGATGTACATGTATGTATGAGTATGTGTACATGTATATATAACATTAATAATTGTGTAACTAACGTCAAAAGATTGTTATTTGCTTAGCTAAACAAACTAGAGGGTTCAGTTCCTGAACTGATTATGTGCCTCTGTAATCCTTTACACCACCGCCCACGGGATGAGTATGGGGTGCATAATAAAGAAAGAAATTGAATTCTGGGTTCGATTCGATTTCCGTGCAGGGCGAGGCGTCTGAGTACGTTTTGTTTACACCTGATGCTTCTGTTCACCTAGTAATAAATAGGTATCTGAGTTACTCAACTGTTGTGACTCGTATCCTGAGGAATGTCAGCCGATGGTCAGGGTACTTTGATAAGCCAACTAGGATTCCTGCTCCCGACAATGGAAGCCAATCAACAGAAAGAGCCACTGGATGTGACTGATGAATTATTGTGAGTTGACCTCGATGAACATTGTGTGACTTAAATATTAGCCTCTGGTAACCTATGTCTTGATGCCACATGACAAAATTATTTAGCAACAATTGTAGTTGCTCACCGTGTGAAGGGCGGAATAGAAGGAGGTGGTCGAAGGAGGATTTTGGGGCGTCTCGCCACACGATCCCCGGACGTTGTTGGCAGCATTACCCTTCAGCACATTCGTTAGTGTCAGCATGGAGTTCATCGTCAGCTCCCTGGAGATCTGGGGTGAGAACTTATTATTCCTGAGGGACTGCTCATGATTAGGTCAATATGGTAACATTGTTCAAGAGGAAGTCAACATACTGTTAATACACGAGAGAGGGGTAACATACTATGAGGGTGTCACAGTCACAGAGAGACTGGCGGTTCCTGACGGTGCAGCACACTTCCTGAGCAGGAGCTATGAGGGTGACGCTCTGCAGCCCGCGCAGCGCCCCCCGGCTGTGGTGGCGGCAGCAGCCAACCGTTGGGTTAGATGTTGTGAGAGATGGACACAACAGACGGGGCCAGGAGATGTTGTGAGGGAAGGGCATGCCATCAGTTTAGGTTAGGTTTTAAGGAGTATGTCATCACATTCAGAGCAACACCACGCACCTCTTTCAATTACTTGCTCATAATTGTCACATAACAATTCAAACATGTCCTAGGCTATCGTGTGAGGTGGAGTGCGCGCTACACTAAAGGGCTACACAATATGTAACCACTACTGTATTTTCATAACCCGTTACTATAAATGTTAAGAGGCTTGTAAAGGAGCCTCTACTACCTGTATTCTCAGATACACTCGCCTTTTTTTTGTACACAGGTGGGTACAGGAGCAGATGCCTTCAGACTCCTTTTTAGCCGGCGAGAGGTTTTTCTTACCATAACTCATGGTAAGCCGTACCCTACTAGTTTTTCCTACAACACAGGTCCCCAAATACGTCTGGCTGAATGGGGTCGAACAGATAATAATTGGTGACTGGTCTGTAGTTAAGTGCCTCTTGTCTATCTCCTCTCTTGCAAATTTGTACCACATTTGGCTGCTTCCACTTGGGGAATTCTCTTTGTAATTGAATAATTAAAGATCAAGCTGAGGGTCTGTGTTGCTTCTTTTACTAGCCATAAAGATCACCAACTTGTCCTCAAGAAGGACACCTCCAAGAAGGAGCCAGTAGCAACTGTCCAACTCCCAGGTACATATTTACTGCTAGGTGAACATTATGTGTGAAAGAAACTCTGCCCATTTGTTTCGTCTTTGGCCGGGAATCGAACCCGGGTCCTTAGGACTACGACACCCGAGCGCTGTCTACTCAGCTGCGAAGCCCCCACTAACGTCCCCCCACACCCCCCTGTGTGTGTGTGTTGTATTTACTAGGCCAACTACTGACCACTCCCAGGATACTTCTCACAACAGCTGTCTAACTTAACAAATATCAATTTATTGCCAGGTGAACATCTGGTGTAAAAAAATAATTGCCCAATCGCTTCCGTTCTGCCGCGGAAATTCAGTCCGCGATCCTTGGTGAAATTGAAATACGTTTATTGAGGTATAAATACAGTGAGGTGATAGCCTACTGTGTCACAGGACCCAGCCATTGTGTCTGGGCGAGACGCGCCTGGTACCGTAGGCTTGTAACGATGGCTATTACTCATAAAGGAGTAGTGAATATTTTAGGAGCAGCCCAGCGTGCCTTAGGTGAGAAATGGCCATCATTACCTGTCTATCGTGTCCCGCGCGCGCGCGTGTGTGTACTCACCTATTTGTGCTTGCGGGGGTTGAGCTTTGGCTCTTTGGTCCCGCCTCTCAACTGTCAATCAACTGGTGTACAGGTTCCTGAGCCTACTGGGCTCTATTGTCTGTGTGTGTGTTTACTATTTGTATTTGCAGAATCGAGCTATTAGCTCCTCATCCTCGCCTTTCTAACCAATCTATTTTCCTCTATTATATCTACTACATATATATCTCTCTAACAGGAGCACACAAACACACACACACACACACACACACACACACACACACACACACACACACACACACACACACACACACACACACACACACACACACACATTCAAGATTCTCAGGGGAATCGACAGGGTTGATAAAGACAGGCTGTTTAACACAAGGGGCACACGCACTAGGGGACACAGGTGGAAACTGAGTGCCCAAATGAGCCACAGAGATATTAGAAAGAACTTTTTTAGTGTCAGAGTGGTTGACAAATGGAATGCATTAGGAAGCGATGTGGTGGAGGCTGACTCCATACACAGTTTCAAGTGTAGATATGATAGAGCCCATTAAACTCAGGAAACTGTACACCTGTTGATTGACGGTTGAGAGGCGGGACCAAAGAGCCAGAGCTCAACCCCCGCAAGCACAACTAAATGAGTACACACATCCCCAGGAAGCAGCCCGTAGCAGCTGTCTAACTCCAGGTACCTATTTACTGCTAGGTGAACAGGGCATCAGGGTGAAAGAGACTGCCTATTTATTTCTGCCTCGGCCAAGAATCGAACCCGGGCACATAGTACTACGACTTCCGAGCGCTGTCCACTCAGCCTCGAGGTCTATGATATATGATCCTATGATCATACTTCATAGGATCAATTCTATAGTATGACTGCCGAGTTCCTTGTCCGAAACTCTGGTAGGAATCACAATATATCTCCAATATATCTCTCTCTGTATCTCTGTCTCTCTCTCTCTCTCTCTCTCTCTCTCTCTCTCTCTCTCTCTCTCTCTCTCTCTCTCTCTCTCTCTCTCTCTCTCTCTCTCTCTCTCTCATCCCGGAGTCTATACATCCCGGCACATACTAAGCAACATGAGACTTGGCGACTCACTCAAACTGATGAGACTTGTGGTCAGTAGCGACGAGGGTCCAGCGAGAGTCACGGGTCACCAGGCTCTTCTCCACCGCCTGTAACGTTACATACGGTCAGTGGGGGATCACACAAGGCCAGTGTAGGTCACATAGGGTCAGTGGGGGATCACACAAGGCCAGTGTAGGTCACATAGGGTCAGTGGGGGATCACACAAGGCCACTGTAGGTCACATAGGGTCAGTGGGGATCACACAAGGCCAGTGTAGGTCACATAGGGTCAGTGGGGATTTACAGGGTTAATGGCGGTCACACATAGCCAGTGGAAGTCATTTAGAGTCAGTTTCGGTCACACAGGATCAGTGTGCGGGGGGGGGGGGAGGAGTAGTATACAGTATCAGTGAAGGTCACATTACGTCTTACACGTCATACATGGCTGATCAAGGTCAAATAAGAGGGATCATTTAATTAAAATCAAGAGGTCAAGACGCTCTTTTTATCAGATGTTCAATGTTACCAGGATGGGTTGATGTTGTGCAAGGAGAATCTCAAAATAAACGAGAAAGAAGAATTACTGCATTTCTTGTTATCCTACAGCCAGTCGCCCTCTCCGTCGTGAGTTGCCCAACCACCTGGGCTGGACGGTAGAGCGACGGTCTCGCTTCCTGCAGGTCGGCGTTCAATCCCCGACCGTCCACAAGTGGTTGGACACCATTCCTCTCCCCCCCCCTGTCCCATTCCAGAACCTTATCCTGGCCCCTTCCAAGTGCTATATAGTCGTAATGGTTTGGCCCTTTCCCCCCTGATAATTCCCTTCCCTCCGTCGTGAGGTTCTCTCACCCTCCGTCACTCACCTTGGAGAAGAGGAGGGAGAGGTCGTCCGTGGTGCCGAGGATGACGTAGTAGGAGGGGGAAGGTCTCATCTTCTTGAGCATCTCGGTGGTGGACTGGTCAACCCCAGCCAGGACGATCACCCGCACCGCCGACCCCTCTACCAGGTAGTACAGCGCCTGGTCTAACTCTGCTCTCAACCACAATGAAATATGTTTAAAATAAACAATGAAATAGGTTTAAAATAAATAAATATTAGAAATATATCGCTGTAACGAGAATAGAAGTTCTCAAGACTGAACTCAACAAACAACTTCACAGAACAAACAATCACCAACGGAAGACTGTTCTCGTGGATAATAACATTTCATTCACATAGACCATCGGAGCATGGAAGTGCGGACCACAAGAGCAGTAGCCGCACAATCCTAAAATGATAAATTTGTATCCTACAAAAATACAGAGCTATATTACATTTTTTTGTTGTGGCTTCAGGTCCCTTGTGTCTCAGCAACGACGGAGAGATGACTGGAACAGAAGGATTCTGACGCACAGGAAGATGAGAGTCACGAGAATCTTAACGCTTGGGACGCGAGTGATGAGAGGTAAAGATGGGATACTAACATATAGCATGAACATAAGTATACTATTTCCTAAATGAGAAGACCTGAGGATACAGAGATAAGGTAATTATGAGGTGAAAGCGCTAAGCCAGTATGATTATATAGCACTTGGCTTGGAAGGAAAATGAGGACAAGAAGCTGAGATGTGAGGACGGGGTGAAGGAACGGAGTGCTGGGAGACCTAAGACCAAGACGAGCAGAGACTATATTAAGACAGTATTGAACGGAATCTTGAGTTATCAAATAGGTCCCTTAAAAGTGTCATTAGACGTGAACTCCTGGATGAATCTGAAGAAAATAAAACAGTGCAAACTGGGACTAGCAGGTCCATTGTTTATCACAATGAAATGTGTGAAGTTAAACATGTGTATACATGTACAAGTAACACAATAAGCAGATTAACAGACGTTGTCACAGCTTGACTTGGCTACAGGTATCTCTGGCAGTTCGGCTTGTATAGGGGTCTAGATGAAGTAAAGTGTAAAGTGTGTGGACAAAGACAGGGACACACACTCGAACACTATATCTTGGATTGTAGTAAAATTGAGCCATTTAGAGATAAATCAAAACTCACGTTGTATGATATGGCAACCTATCTTATACTAAGGATAAAATACCTGAAATCCTTGCAATGTTACCATATTTCGCTTCCAGTAGATAAACGACATATGAGATTAAAAAACAAGAAGTGTATTGTGAAGACTAATAATAAACAGAAGCTACCCTATGACTCTGTAATATCTCCATTGCTCAAACAATTGTGTATTAGCGATAAGACCCACCATTAACGTATAATGACTTACTGTAAATATATAGCTCTTGAAATAGTACATTCTCTGTAACTAGCTAACATTGTAATTATGAGATGTGAAGGATAGTTGAAATTGTTTATGTAATAATCTCCGTTGATGTCTGATAAAGACCTTTTGTGCCCTCTAATGCTTTTTGCGCTATCGCTCACAGGATGAGTATTGGGTACACAATAAACTAGCCCCCCCCCCCTGGCGGCAACAATCATATACTGACCGGCCTCTGAGCCGAAGATAAGAGCGGCGTCGGTGGCGTTGCGGCTCTCGAGGAGCTGGTCGGTGGCGGCCATCCACTGGTAGTTGGACACCTGCACCCTGACGTAGGGGATGCCGTAGGCTGCAGCTGTGTCCTGAGCGTGCGTCCAGCCGCCAGCCGTCACGTCTACCACCACCGCCGCCCCGCTGTACAACGCTGAGCATACTGTACGTGCACAAAACAAATGCTTTACTTAGTTTACTAATATTATGCACCCCATACCTATCCTGGTTCAAATGTAACAGAGGTAAATAATGGACTCAGGAACTGGTGAATCTACAGTTAATTAGCATAATCTAGTCTACAGCAATAATTTACACACCTTCACCCGACGGATGGTCCGAGGGTGTGTACACCGCCCCGCCCGACGGATGGTCCGAGGGTGTGTACACCGCCCCGCCCGACGGATGGTCCGAGGGTGTGTACACCGCCCCGCCCGACGGATGGTCCGAGGGTGTGTACACCGCCTCGCCCGACAGATGGTCCGAGGGTGTGTACACCGCCCCGCCCGACGGATGGTCCGAGGGTGTGTACACCGCCCCGCCCGACGGATGGTCCGAGGGTGTGTACACCGCCCCGCCCAACGGATGGTCCGAGGGTGTGTACACCGCCCCGCCCAACGGATGGTCCGAGGGTGTGTACACCGCCTCGCCCACAATACACTCATAACTACAGACTTACATTTCTGTTGGCCGTCTTCCTCATTATCGAGCGACACCTTTACCACCTCCTGTGAGAGGGTCAAGCCTGTCTCCTTCTGAGCCTGCGAGACGGCCGCGTCCAGCCAGCCTGCGCCCTCCTGCAGCGACTCGTCGATGGTACTCACTGCAGCAGGAAAAACGGGTAATCACAGCATTAAGAATTCATCTCAAGAGAGTCCCCTGCGGCAGCGTGGTACACCCTTGGTGCCTGAATAATATATTTAGAAGTATGCACTAGTCAGGTACCGGACCACGCTACGACAGGACATTGTGGTAATCCTAAGTTAGATAAGCCCCTCAGCATGTCCTGATAATAAGGAATTTACATACTTGTATGACTCCTAGGTTAGGTTACGTCCACAGACAGTTCCTCCTACAAATGAATTTGCATGCATGACATATCGAGTAAATGATGTCAAGAGTAAGGGACTACTAAAATGCTTATAGGATCTACTTCACAAAATTTGTTAACCTAACTCGTTCTTTAATCATCTGTTATCTTCCATGCAGTCAGTACAACAGGATGCATTAGCAAGAACAGTCTTCTAACTATTACAAGGGGTACTGCGACTGTTTTAATTGTTAGAAGGCCTCGTAAAGTTGTTATTCAATATAATGACGAGTTTTTGTTCCATGTACAATGGTAGAGTAGGCCTATATATCTCAGACGGTGATGAGGATACTTGCCTATGGTAAGCTGGGCCAGAGCCGTCCTCACTAAGAGCAGGAGGCACAAGAGTGAGCCCATTCTCGAATGTGCCGCCATGTCCGCTTCCTGGTGCTGTAGTGGTACTGTTGCTGGTGCTGCTACTGAAGGCTGTGATGCTGTTGGTGGTGGTAATGGCAGGAGATGAACATTGAGACGGCGTCCCAAGCACCGCCTCGGGGCAACTCCTCACCTTTACACTGTCAATCCTCTCAATCTTTCCATACCTTACTGCCTGATAACCTGTGTGTGTCTTGAAAATTATAATAATAACTATTATTATCTGTCATTAAGGGAATTCGCATCGCTTAGGGAGCTCTTATTCTATCGTTTAGGGAGTATGCCTGGAACATTTCAGTATGTATTCCCGTTCTCTTTCTGTTTTTATTGATAGCTTTTTACGGACCGCAAGTGTCTGATTTTTGGTTGTGTTCACAGTCGCATTGTTTATGTCTCGCCTTTCCTTGAAACTTGTTTTTATTAATTGCTGAACTATATTAAATATTTATTTTCGTAATGCTTAGATTCCTGGATGGGCAATATTACATCTTTTGATCTAAATATACGGACTACGGGAAGCCCAGTATAGCGTCTTGCCACTTGTCGGCCAACATAATATATAAGGTTATACAGAGTGGGCACAACAATTGAACGTGATTCATGGTTGAATCGCCGTTGACTCAACGGCGATTCAGTGCTCATTCGACGTTGAATGAACGTTGATAACGTTCATTCAACGTCGAACCAGCACCACTCTTGGATATTGTGGCACTGTTTACTCTATTACATGGCTGCATGAGTTGTTCTGTGGGAGGCAGACACTCCAGCTGGGTACGTTACACTTCAGTGTTTGTTACAGATTGGGAGCTTAAAAAGTGTGTATAGTAAAGGTCAGCTAGACTAACTGCTGACTTTAGACTAACACTTGGCCCACTTCGAGCAGCGTTTCACAACCTTTGTACCCTTGAAATAATTCCGGGTCATACTTTAGATAAACACATACACGGATGTCATTGTCACATGAAAGGAGATGATTTCTGTCTTTGCTCTTGATACTGGTTAAATACGAAAAATTAAACATAAAAATAACTAAAAAATACATTTGCATATGATTAGAATTAGTTTATTTATAACTATGTCTAGTGGAACTCTTAGTTACCTTGAGGGTTCCCTAGAACCCGGGTTGAGAAGACGAGGAGCCAGATTCACGAAAGCACTTACGCAAGCACTTACGAACGTGTACATCTTTTCTCAATCTTTGACGGCTTTGGTTACATTTATTAAACAGTTTACAAGCATGAAAACTTCCCATTCAACTGTTGTTATTGAAATAAACATCTTCCTGGTGCTTCGGAGCTCATTAACTGTTTAATAAGTGGAAACAAAGCCGCCAAAGATTGAGAAAAGATGTACAGGTTCGTAGGTGCTTGCGTAACTGCTTCGTGAATCTGGCCAGAGGACACGACAGTGCAGGTAAGTAAGTGCATCACAACCCTCTGGACAGTATTTGGTATATAATACATCTGAAGACTCGTGTCCTTGGCACTGTTAACCTGCGATAGTCGGGTTTTGCTTATATTTCTCGTCCTTTACAAGTTCCGAGGCTGACGTTGACATTTAGACTTTACTTGTAAGATTAACTAGAGCTCTCAACAAGATATAAGTTTGACATAACAACAACGGACATAAGTTTGGGCAACTTATCATGATATTGTCACTGATATTTGAGATCGAGAGCATTGTGTGTGTGTGTACTCACCTATTTGTGCTTGCGGGGGTTGAGCTTTGGCTCTTTGGTCCCGCCCTGTGTGTGTGTGTGTGTGTGTGTGTGTGTGTGTGTGTGTGTGTGTGTGTGTGTGTGTGTGTGTGTGTGTGTGTGTGTACTCACCTATTTGTGCTTGCGGGGGTTGAACTTTTGGCTCTTTGGTCCCGCCTCTCAACTGTCAATCAACTGGTGTACAGGTTCCTGAGCCTACTGGGCTCTATCATATCTACACTTGAAACTGTGAATGGAGTCAGCTTCCACCACATAACTACCTAGTGTGTGTGTGTGTGCGTGTGTGTGTGTGCGTGTGTGTGTGTGTGTGTGTGTGTGTGTGTGTGTGTGTGTGTGTGTGTGTGTGTGTGTGTGTGTGTGTGTGTGTGTGTGTGTGTGTGTGTGTGTGTGAAAGAGGGAAACAAACAAGTAGAGAAGCCACTGGGCATAACTACTCACGTAGAGTTACGAGGAACACTACGAAAAAGCGGGAGAGCGGTATATTAAATTTGTACCAGAACACAGCTCCAATATTGATGGTACGAGTGTTTGTGGAACGCTCGAGAACTGTGTACCTACCTAATGTGTGTGTGTGTGTGTGTGTTTTTATATATATATATTCACCTAGTTGTGTTTGCGGGGTTGAGCTTTGCTCTTTCGGCCCGCCTCTCAACTGTCAATCAACTGTTTACTAACTACTTTTTTTCCACACCACACACACACACACCAGGAAGCAACCCGTGACAGCTGATTAACTCCCAGGTACCTATTTACTGCTAGGTAACAGGGGCATTCAGGGTGAAAGAAACTTTGCCCATTTGTTTCTGCCTGGTGTGGGAATCGAACCCGCGCCACAGAATTACGAGTACTGCGCGCTATCCACCAGGCCCTAATCATGATGTGAATGTGTGTGTGTGTGTTTGCCGAGAATATATAGCCCCTGTACTTAAATTTTAAATAAAATTTTGCCCCGAGGGGCGAGTTATTGGGCAGCGCCACTTATCCTGTGAGTGGACATCCGCCATTGCAGCATGTACAACACTCCCCAAAAGGAAGAAAACCCGCTGGGTTGTTCATCCTGTCACTTGTACTGAAAGTGGCTATATATTAGAAAAAGTTCTTCCTGATGTCTCAGTGGCTCATATGGGTACTCTGTTTCCATCTGCGTGTCCTTGTGCGAGTACCACTTGTGCTAAATAGTTTGTCTTTATCTACCCTATCAGTTCCCCCTGAGAATTTTGTATGTCCCCAATATCGCTTCTGTCTTTCAGCGAAATGAGGTTTAATTCCTCTAGCCTTTCCTCATAGATCATACCTCTCCTTTCGGGAACTAGTCCAGTGGCATGCCCTTTAACCTTCTCCAACTTTGTTTTGTGCTTGACTCGATTTGGACTCCACGCTGGAGCTGCAAGCTCTAGGAATGTTGTGTGTGTGTGCTCACCTAGATGAGCTTGCATGCTTGAGGATCTGCTCTTAGCCCCGTCTTTCAATCATCAATAGTTCAATGCAGTGACTTTTCATTCGTTTTTTCTTATCATATTTACATTTCAAGTTGTCTCGAATTGTCTTCGACAACTTCCTCATTCAGTCCGTTCCACTTATATACGACTCTTAGGCTGAAAAGTTCTTTCCGGCATCATTATGATTCATCTGTGTTTCCAGTTTCCAATTATGTCTTTTCGTTCTACTTTTCCTTAATTTAAACATTGCTTCTATATCTACTTTGTCAATCCCTCTTTAGTATCTTGTACGTCACTTTCATGCCTACCCTATTCCTGCTTTCCTCCAGTGTAGTGAGGTCCAGTTTCCTCAATTTTTCTTCATTCCTCGGTCCCCTTAGCTCAGGAACGAACCTTGCTGCATATTTTTGGACCTTTTCTAAGTTTTGTTTTGGGCTTCTTTAAATAGGGGTTCCATGCTGGAGCAGCATACTCAATATTAGGTTTGGCAAAGGATGTATAAAACGCTCGGAAGGGATCTTTGTCCAGGTTCCTGGAGGATAACGGGACGTTTGCCAGTATGGCATATGCTTCCCTCGTTATCCTGGTGATGTGTGCCTCTGGTGTTAGATCTCCAGTCATGTCCACTCCTAAGGCTTTCTCTTTTTCAGAAATTGGAAGTTGCCTTCTTTTCATCCAATACGTTATTTGAGGTCTTCTTGCTCCAATTACTGTCCTCACAACTTCGCATTTGTCAGGGTTAAAGTCTAGTAACCACTTCCCAGACCATCTCTGGAGATTGTCTGGACCATCTTGTAAGGTTTTGCAGGCATCCTCAGTTCTGATTCGCCTCATTAGTTTAGCATCGTCAGCAAACATGGATAAGAATGAGCTTAACTTCATCTACTGGATCGTTTTCATATATTAGGACCCTGTATGCCACATGAGTCAGGTATGTTCTAGATTATCTAGCACCAGCGTAGAGTCCTTATCTCCTCATGTTTAAAATGAAGCTGGAAAATAGCCCAGCCCAGAGGTATGTCACTAGATTTGTCCAGAGTTGAGGGATAAGTTACGAGGACAGTCTGAACGACTTAAACCTGGTGTCACTGGAAGACAGAAGAGTTAGGAGAGACATGCTTACCAAATACCAATTGGAATGAATAGATAAAGCAGACTATTTGGAATGAATGATATAGAAATAAAGGGAACAGATTAAAACTAAGTACTGTACTAAATGACTCATAAAGACATCGGAAGTTATATTTTCAATGTTACAAAAGTGAAGAAATTAAATGCGTTGAAAAGTGAAGCGGTGGCGGCAGGCGCCATACACAACTTTAAAATTATAAGTATCAAACCCCACTAATTTGCACACCAGCCGATCGAAGATTGAAAAAAATAAGACGATAGAATTGAAGTTCAACCCAAGCAAGGAAAATTAGGTGAGCACACACACACACACACTAAATTATTTGCCAATCGCGTTCGGTTCTTTGTAAAGCTACCACCAGGAAATCATTATATACAATATATAATAATACCAGTGTACTCATTCGTTAAAAAAAAATTAACAAAATCAATATTAAGTTATTGTTTTCTTCTTGGAAGCAACTGTTGACGGTAGACTATGTAGAGCAGTTTACACTGTGAACCGCCAGGAACGGTCGCACAGAAACATGACGGTCACTTAAAAGCGTGACGAAGCCGTCAGGTCCACTGCTATCAATTTATGATGAGATTGTTGTCGATTAATAGCGGAGTTCTCGACGATGTGGCTCGATAGTGTTTTGTTATCTGTGCCAAGCCCCGCCCATCCTTTCTCCAGGATAATGACTACGGCTCCACACCACCACTACCCGCCCGCCCGCCCGCCCGCCCGCTCGCTAGCTGGGTACTGGTTATGCCACGCGCTCTATAACCATACCTCATGACTGGTAACCTCGTGACTGGTAGCCTCATGACTTGACTAGTAACCTCGTGACTGGTAACCTCGTGTCTAGTAACCTCATGACTGGTAGCCTCATAACTAGTAACCTCATGACTGGTAGCCTCATAACTAGTAACCTCATGACTGGTAGCCTCATAACTAGTAACCTCATGACTGGTAGCCTCATAACTAGTAACCTCATGACTGGTAGCCTCATAACTAGTAACCTCATGACTGGTAGCCTCGTGTCTAGTACCTCATGACTGGTAGCCTCATAACTAGTAACCTCATGACTGGTAGCCTCGTGTCTAGTAACCTCATGACTGGTAGCCTCATAACTAGTAACCTCATGACTGGTAGCCTCGTGTCTAGTAACCTCATGACTGGTAGCCTCATGACTGGTAACCTCGTGGCTGGTAGCCTCGTGACTGGTAACCTCATGACTAGTAACCTCATGACTGGTAACCTCGTGGCTGGTAGCCTCGTGACTGGTAACCTCATGGCTGGTAGCTCATGCCTTCTAGATAAAAAAATAAGGATTTTATTCTCATTGTTCTATGTTCTGAATTGAAGCCCATTAGGTTATTTGGTTAACAAAGATACCATTGTCGTTCCATATATATCTTAGCAGAATAATGACTTCTGTATTTCGTTAATATTTTTACTCTTATTTTCCTATTTACTTCTAGAGGCTGCCGCCTCCCCATCCCGAGAGAGTGGGGAGGCAGCATGAGTGCGCCTTTCTGAGTGCGTTGTCAAATGTATGTTTAGCATCACAGCTAAACCTTTGCTCCTCCTTTCTTCCAGTGTGTTAAATTGAATTCTATCTGTCTATCCTGCAACTCGGTTTTAAACATTATAGTACCACTCTTGTAGCAAATATCGGTTCTTTCTCAACATTCCTTTTGTAGTTTTGAATTGGAGGTGACTGGTAACCTGGTGTTTCATACTCTAGCACTGGTTAAATATATGCTGTATATAGAGCTTTGAGGGCATTCTTTGTTGCGCTGGAAATGGAAACTCCATTTCCTATTTGTTAGATAGATTATCACCCATTTAGTGCTCTGCTAGTTACTCTATCCTGTACAGAAAATTTTTGTGAAGGTGTCAAATGCTTTCTATCTAGTAATATGCAGCCTACCCAACATTCGCTTCCTTATCTGATTTCAGTCATTCAATCACACTACTTCAGAAGGTTTCCCTTCTTTGAACCCGTGTTGGTGCTCTGATGTTAGGTGCTCAATTATTGTTTGTTTCTTCTTATTAGTATCTGCATCACTTTGCATTATATGCTTGTTATGGACACAGCTATTTGGTACCACTGTCATTCCAGTGATTCGCTATAAATCCCTACAAGTGGTTTACATATATTTCAGCAGCTTTCTTTAGGATCCAGGTAAGATCCTGTCAGGTTCCAACGCCTTCGTTTTTGGCAAAATCTCTGGGGCTGGTCCTGTATCTCTTCCGTATTCCCTACCATCCATGTTATCTGGCTGTTTCTCTTGGTAAGTCTTATCACCTGATCACTCAGTGTGTTTTCCCTTGTAAGGTTGTGCAGCAATCTTGGTCGGTCCTTAACATTCAAGGCTGTCATTTTCAATTTGTTTTTCTGTTAGTCTTATTTTGCACGCATAAGCTACTTATTCCTTATTTTTCTGTTCTCTGTATTCTCCAGTATCTTGTTTTTCAAGTACTTTTTTGATACTTTCATACTTATAGCTTTCTTAGTTCCCACTTTTGTTTTAGCATATTTACACGTAAAGTTGTGCTTTGAGTTAATTTCGACCTTCTGGTTAATATTGGTAACCAAACCAATATTAACCAATATTAACCAATATTGACAACTTTAACATTAAAAAGGTTCTTTCTGGTATCTCTGTGACTCATTTAAGTATCTAGTTTCCATCTTGACCGTCTATCCGTTCTGCTGTTCTCAACTTTAAAAACAATGTTTCTTTGTCTGCTTTGTTAATTTCCCTTAAATCTCATTTCTCGTAAATGTGTTTTGTATGTCCTATTAATCCTCTTGTTCTCCAGACGGGTGAGGTCTAATTGCCTCAATATTTCATAATATCCGAAAACAAATAAAATTAAAAATATATCTAGAATATCGTTAAGTTTTAAAATGTTAGCGATAATCAATACCTTCTTAGAACTAATATGCGTTGCTCAGTTTAATTTAATATTTGTTTATTAATTTATTGGTGATTTACGTATCGTTTATACCGTTTCGGGGGTTAGGCTGTCAATACAGGAATATTGTTGCCACCGGTGACGGCAACTTTATTGTGCCCCTCATACTCATCCTGTGAACGGCAGCGCAAAAAAAAGTATTTCAGATGGCACAAAAGGTCTTTATTAGACCTCAACGGAGATTATTACACTAACAATTACATCTATCCAGCACACGTGTGAGAGTGGAACAGCGTCCTGTGTTTAGTCCGCAGCCATGCTGTTGGCCCTGCCAGTGTTACCCCTGAGAGCGTGGTCCCGATGAGCGTGGCCCTGACGAGCGTGGCCATGAGGAGCCTGACCACGATGAGCGTGGCCCTGACGAGCGTGGCCTCGATGAGCGTGGCCATGACGAGCGCTGTACGTGAAATTGACTAACATGACCCTGATAAGTATGGCCCCAGCCGGGTAATGCATGTGATAACACGTGATGTGATGGTAATGTCGTGAACAGCCACGCCACTCAACAACTCGCTGAGCTAATTTAACATGCAGAATTCTCATCCGAGCGCAATTATGCATGCTCGAGTGTTCTGCAGGTGTAATACACAGCTCCGCCCCGCCGCCTACTGAGACGCGAACTCGTGCTTTTTACGGCAGTGTTCGTCTTACAGCTTGACAAAGTCACGTTCCGTGTCAAGACGCCAACACACACACACACACACACACACACACACACACACACACACACACACACACACACACACACACACACACACACACACACACACACCACACACACACACACACACACACACACATGGAAAAAGTCCAAAGGTATGCCACTAGACTAGTCCCAGAACTAAGAGGCATGAGTTACGAGGAAAGGCTGCGGGAAATGCACCTTACGACACTAGAAGACAGAAGAGTAAGGGGAGATATGATCACAACCTACAAAATCCTCAGAGGAATCGACCGGGTAGACAAGGACAAACTATTCAACACTGGGGGGACGCGAACAAGGGGACACAGGTGGAAACTGAGTACCCACATGAGCCACAGAGACGTTAGAAGGAACTTTTTCAGTGTCAGAGTAGTTAACGGATGGAATGCTTTAGGCAGTGATGTGGTGGAGGCTGACTCCATACACAGTTTCAAGGGTAGATATGATAGAGCCCAGTAGGCTCGAGAATCTGTACACCAGTTGATTGACAGTTGAGAGGCGGGACCAAAGAGCCAAAGCTCAACCCCCGCAAGCACAAATAGGTGAGTACACACACACATACACACACTGTGTGTGTGTGTGTGTGTGTGTATTTACTGGTGCCATGTAAATATTGCAGGATCAATATGTAGTCTCTGAGATAAAGTATTGTGTGACACAAAATGGAGGCCCTGGTTACGGTAATATTGCGTTAAATGTCAGACCGTGTTAATATCGCAAGGGTCGCGCTGCTCCAAGCATCTTGGCCAACATTTGGGATTTAATGGTCATCGTTCGGAGAACGATAGTAAATGTATCAGCCCATTCTCCTGCCTACATAGTGCCTATAGTAACGATGTGGACCATCGTACATATATTTACCTAATGGACAATTAGAAAGCAAAATTTAGTACCACTGAATTTGAACAAACCGGAGAAGGTTTTGTATTTATTTTGCTAATAAAACCATCCTCCTAGGCTTAATACACGCTAAGACCTAATATAGTACATAATAGACTTAGTATAATACATAATAGGCCTAATATAGTACATAATAGACCTAATATAATACACAATAGGCTTAATAAAGTACATAATGGGCCTAATATAGTACATAATAGACCTAATATAGTTAATAATATATTCTCGCTATTTAAAACAATCGAAATGGCTTAACGTAGACTTGTTAATGTGGTCACTTACACTGCTCTATAGGAGACTGCTGGAAGGCTTGTCACTGCATCAGTAAAGATTGTTAGGTGACATTTGACACTGTTCCACAGATGACTACTAAAAGGCCACTGACACTGTCCCACAGATGACTACTAAAAGGCCACTGACACTGTCCCACAGATGACTACTAAAAGGCCACTGACACTGTCCCACAGATGACTACTAAAAGGCCACTGACACTGTCCCACAGATGACTACTAAAAGGCCACTGACACTGTCCCACAGATGACTACTAAAAGGCCACTGACACTGTCCCACAGATGACTACTAAAAGGCCACTGACACTGTCCCACAGATGACTACTAAAAGGCCACTGACACTGTTCCACGGGAGACTATAGTAATTACCATGGAGAAGAAGGCTGGCGTGACAGGAATTTTATATGACACTCTAGCCATATAAAAGGTACGTCTACGTAACAGGTTATCAGCTTCGGCTCGGTTCATGCCTCCCTCATTTCCACCCAGTAGTGTAAATTCACTTCAGCAGACCTACGCAACTCATCCATCCTAGCCTATGCCTGTCTGATTTGTTTTGTTTAACAGAAAATTAAACTTCCAAATTTGTATTTAAATAATGCAGTACTTGTTTTGTTTGTAGCATGGTAAGTCAGATGAAATTCAAGAAGGGTAGAAGGTGTGAAAGACCTATAGTAAAGGAAGAAGTATCACTGCTGGAGAGATATTTGCAGAGTTCCACGTCAGGGATCAGTAGTTGGTCCCATACTTGTTTTAGCACATGTGGACAATATACCTGGGTAAAATTAGACCTGTTTGTGTTTGTGTCAAGCACAAGATAAAGCGAGAGAGAGGTCAGAGGTGTGCTAATAAACTGTCATCAAGGTGGATAAGAAGTATGAAGATAACCCTAGGAACAGGGCCCTGGACCCCAGGCCAAAACAGGTAAATGGGGCCCACTAGTGTAGTTATTCAAAGGCTAAACACATACATGTTCACAGCTCCTATCATAATATGTAATGATTAATTATCAAATTTATATTATATATAGTTTTGCGGAGAAATACTTGTTGCCACATTCCAATACTTATATACGTTTTAATTCCTTTTTCCCAGAAAATACCAATATACATATAAGCAGCCAAAAAATTGTGATAGCTTTTAATTAAATATTAGGGCGTATTTAAATAATTCAAACAATATTTATCAGTTATATTATGCATAATGCAAAGTTTTCCATTGCGGTCTAGAGACTAGAAATTATTTAAGTTTTAATGGCTTATCCAGAAAATAACATACGCAAAAGTAACCAAAACTGTTTTAAATAAAACAGTACTTATTGATATAATTAACACATTTACTGAATAAAAACTGACGCACTCCATAGGTTACATAAACTATGATACCTAAATAAAACGGTTGCACTCTGGTAAAGAAAAGTAATAACAAATTAATTACAGGAAAGTATTCTCAATATATTTGCACAAAATATTTTTATGGTACAAAAAAAAGTCCTGGTGCCCTCAAGGCCTTGGCCAACGTGGCTTATTAAGTAATCCGACACTGCTAAAGGTGGCCGTTGTGATCTTATCAACCAATGGTGGTAGTGCCGCTGTCACTCATGGTGGTGTGAACGTGTCACTCATGGTGGTGTGAACGTGTCACTCATGGTGGTGTGAACGTGTCACTCATGGTGGTGTGAACGTGTCACTCATGGTGGTGGAGGCAACAATAATGAGAGCGTCCACTGAAGTTGTGGAGGAATCATAGTGAGAATTATCCCCTAACCTGGTAATTTATTTTAAAGTAAAATAACTAACACTGCATTAGAAACCAACTAGTCAGGTGAAGAGAGCAGGTGGTCTAACGTTCCCGGGTAAAGATTAATTGCATCGTTTACTAGGCTTGACGCAGACATACGGCACACGAGCTTAATATTCATCAGAATCGACTGGACTTTGATTCCTCGTGTGAGAAGTTTTGTTATAGTATGTTCATACCTAGCCGTGCTTAAGGGGATTGAACTTTAGCTTTTGGAATCCGCCTTTTTGCTGTCAGTTTCTTGACTTATATTGAAAATGCGGTGACTCTTGACCCTCTTATTGAACAAAAAATCTAGGTCCCTCTCGATAAAACCATGCAGGTTTGGTGCTTGTTACTCTCAATTAACTCATTTAAGGCTCCGATTTCATTGATATCATCTCCTTTACCTCTTAATGTCTACGAGACGAGAGATCTAGCTCCAAGGAGATCCAGCTTCTAACATAATTGTACTCAGTGCGTTTAAATTTGTTTGATTTTATGTATCTACTATATTCACTTCTGAAGCTGTGGATGGAGGTGGTTTCCCTTGATGACCAGCCTCAACAGGCTCGAGTGTTTTCGTGCTTTTATCTGGAGCATATGGGATTCCAGCTTCCACTCATGTCCTCGTGCTCTATTTTCCCATCAATTTAGCTGTAATTGTAATGAGTGCAGTGTTCAGGTTTCCTCTGGTTTTTATCTATTTCTGGCGATGTGAGGTTCAATTTTGTTAGCCTCTCCTCATAGCTCAGCCTTCTCACTGCCGGTACCACCATTGTGGCGAAGTATATACTTGTGTTGCATTTGTTAGCGTTGGTCTCGAGAACATATGCACCGCACATCGTTCTTAATGATTTGCCAGCTTTACAGATATCCTGTCATCCTGCAGCATTTTACAGGCCTTCCTATACTTAAACTCCTCATCAGCTTTCATCAGGTATGTCATTTACAAATTCCAGCAACAGCATAGGTTGACCCTTGAGGATTTCTCTTGCTATTTTCTCCATTTCGACGTCTCTTTGCTAGGCATTCTTTTACCCAGTTGAGTGCTCTTCCAATTACTGAAGCCTCTTGTGGGGGATTATATCAAAGGCTCTCTGGCAATATAAGAAAATGCAGTCCATCCATTCTTATATTTCATGTCTAGTCCTATCGTAAAATTCCCATAGATGAAATGGACAGGATTTTCTTGCCCTGAAAAATGCTGGTTCTGTTATCATATATAAGAATTAATACTGAGTAATTATCACTCCTTAAAAATATGTAGCTTCCTCGACACGCTTCTAAACGATATCTCGATATTGCATCATGTACTCGCTGCTAGTTAATTAAATGCCTTAAGTTGAGTACCGGTTTCGTTTACACAAAAAGTGCTAACTTACCAGAATTTGTAACAAGAAAATATTGCAGAATGAGAGTCAGTACCGAGGTGAAGACAATATTGGATGGATGTGTAAAAATTCTATTATGTTAATGTTGCTGATTTACACTGGCAGTTCGTGGCATCCTCCCATTGTAACAGATTCAGACAATGGATTAAATTGTTATCACACAGGGTATATACTACAGGTGGACCATACTTCTCGATAGATTACTTAATTGATGATTGGAGTATAGTTGCGGGTTTCTCAATAAGGAAGTGGTGACGCTAATGTCTCGTGAGGTCGGTAGGCCTTGAACCCTGCACCCAACTTTCAGTCAATTACCTAAAAGCTTTCAATAGTAAAGCCCAAGAGTAAAGTAAATAAAAAATAGTCTGGCTAGGCTGTTATTATATATACTCCTGTAGTTCATTCCGTATTTTCCAGTGTAAATCTCTCATGTCAAGCGTAGTGGCTTATAAAGTGATCCATTATAATATACAAAACATCCTTTGAAAATACTGTTTAACAGAATGACTGATTCCCCAAATAAGTTAAATTTGTGATGTTAGTAGAATTTATATAAATTCTATAGGACTGCCATCCATCATTAATGACTTGTGTATTTTACTCAGTACAGGGGGATTAGTCTTCGAGACATACACGTGACACTGGTTCAGAGGTGAACAGTATTGATGTTTTCTCATGCAAGCGATATATGTGACATGTTACCAAACGAGGCATATTTTTTATTGATTTTTCTTTCATTGTTTCTATTAATATTGTGTGCTTTTGCAATAGCATTCATCACCCATATCCACAACAGGTTTCCATTGTTTCCATTGCATAACTTACATTTTCTTTCTGATAGTGTTTAAGACATTTAAGTTTTCTGATCACTTCAAGAAAAAATTACCCATAGACATTGAATGCAGAAGACATTATTGTTACAGACGTATACCTATGATCTTAATGTCTGGACATTAAGGCTTACTCTTTTTTAAACATTTTTGACAGTATTGTCAAGAATAATAAACAATAATTATAATTAGTATTATCGGACGTTGAAAATGTAACATTTTGTTACAAAGTTTGTTCCTTGCAGGTGTTCTACTTATCTAAATCATTATTTTATTAATAATGCCTTAAAGATTCTGATATCAACAATAATGGTCAGTATGTATGACATCATAATCTACAAACATTTTACTTGTCGAAGTATAACATTAGCCCATTTTTAGCTGTCGGGCAACTCTCCTATCCAAAATGTAGAGCCAGTGGCACACTGCGATGTTAAGTTCCTAACACAATGTTCTTTACAAACGTCACACATAAAACGCTACAGATAGTGTCACACACACAACAGTGCCGCAGTCCTACAAACGCAGTTACAAAGAGTAATACTACAGTGTCACACAACATACTACAAATACTATGTCACACGAAGTGATAGAGGCTCAAGCAAGACAAAAAATACCCGGGTTCTTATTTACTGCTAGGTGAACTGATTCATTAGGTGAAAGTACACATGCCCAACCATTTCTGCCCCGCCTAGGAATAGAAACCGGGATCCCCCCCCGATTGTGAGTCGGGAAAATTTTTAGCCAATGTACTACAGAACCCTAAAATGTTTCTACTTAAATCATATCAAGAAGAGGATTAAACTGATATGGAGTTTGCCAGTTACTTGCTGACCACTTACCCATGTCATTTGTGGAACTTCTCCCTCTTGCACACTTTGCGTCTGTGGGTGTTATAGTGTTCAAATTAGCAAGGCGAGGGAAGGTCTGGCATCCCCCGCGGAAACGCTTGACCAAGTGTAGCTGGCCCGCTGGGTCCACGCGCCCCGCAGACCCCCCGCGCACGCTCCGTCTCTCATGCTCAAACTCCTGTCCTGTATCAAGCAGTATGAGCGTGAGAACAAATATTTGGCAAATAATACAGATTTCAATATAAGTCGCAGCACCACATAATCATCTATTGATTTACCCTACACATTATAAAGTCGCTATACAGCGTAGTTATTTATTTATTTATTTGTTTATTTATATATACAAGAAGGTACAGTGGGTGTATGAGAGTACATAGCATTGATGTTTTTACATTCTTGTAAAGCCACTAACACGCATAGCGTTTCGGGCAGTCTTTAATCTAACAGATAATTTTAAGTAGATAATTTCAAGCAAAATTGAGAAACGTTAACAGGTACATTGTAAGAAAATTTGACGAAGATTAGTAGGTACATTATAGTAAAATTTGAGGATTATCACAGGAACATTGTAGCATAATTCGAGGATTATTTATTGGTATGATGTAGTAAAATATGCGTTCAATATAACAATCATGATATAAGATGATATCAGTGATTACAATGGTGAGGTCGAATGGCTTAGGCACAAATATTGGGGAAGTGGGTAGCACAAGATAGTGAGAGTTTTAAGGCAATAAATAGGAAACTATGAGGATGAAATTAGGTACTTTTAGGTTTTATTTTTGAATAAGGCGTAGGTTGGGACAGCTTAGACTAGGTCCCTTTATTTGCATAGCGTTTTTACACAGATTTAGTTTGACTGGGGATATCGAAGGTATATTTATTTCTGGTGTGGTGATTATGTGTTCTATTACATCTGTCCAGGAAGAGTTTCAGATCAGGATTTACATTTAAGAACAGGGTTTTGTAAATGTAAATGGCACGAGAGAATGTGTGGAGTGATGTTATGTTTAGCATGTTTAGGGATTTAAACAAGAGGGCTTAGTGTTGTCTGAAAACAGTTTGTTATTGTTCTGATAGCAGATTTTTGCTGGCAGATGATGGGCTTGAGGTAATTTGCAGTGGTTGAACCTCATGCACAGATACCGTATATAAGATGGGGATAGATTACGGCGTAGTATAATGAGAGGAGAGCAGCGTTAGAAACATAATATCTGGTTTTAGAAAGTAAAGCAACCGTTTTTGAGACTTTCTTGGTTATGTGATGTATATGGGTGCTGAAGTTGAGTCTTTTGTCTATGTATAGGCCATGGAACTTTCCATAACTTTTATAGCTATTGTTAACAGTGTCTATCTGAAGCTGAAATGCATTTATTAATTTGCTTCCTATTATAAATTGTTATATAAATTATAAAAAATTTATATACTACTACTACTATATACTATATAAATTGTATATAGAAATTGTTATACAAATTATAGGTAGCGTTATATAAATTATAAATAAGCGTTATAAATTTAAATTATAGCGTCGTATAAATTGTGGAAGTCTATACAGTAGAATCCTAGATACATCTGAATGCCCCAGCTGCTATGCTTCCGGATATATCAGAACATATACTTCAGAAGATTTGATAGTATTATATAGCACTGGATCTATCCTGCAACAATACTTATAATCTTGGGGCAAAAAATTATATATTGTACAGTGATATGTATACAAAATTAATCTCATTTTGATTTTTCTGATCATTTATGATGAGAGTCGAGGCTGACATTTATGATCTTCATGTGTCTGGCCTGGGGGGGGGGTGACATCCATGGTCTTCATGTGTCTGGCCTGGGGGCTGACACCCATGGTTTTCATGTGTCTGGCCTGGGGGGGTGACACCCATGGTCTTCATGTGTCTGGCTTGGGGGGGGGTGACACCCATGGTCTTCATGTGTCTGGCCTGGAGGCTGACACCCATGGTCTTCATGTGTCTGGCTTGGAGGGTGACACCCATGGTCTTCATGTGTCTGGCCTGGGGGCTGACACCCATGGTCTTCATGTGTCTGGCCTGGAGGGGTGACACCCATGGTCTTCATGTGTCTGGCCTGGGGGCTGACACCCATGGTCTTCTTGTGTCTGGCCTGGAGGCTGACACCCATGGTCTTCATGTGTCTGGCCTGGGGGGGGGGGTGACACCCATGGTCTTCATGTGTCTGGCCTGGGGGCTGACACCCATGGTCTTCTTGTGTCTGGCCTGGAGGGGTGACACCCATGGTCTTCATGTGTCTGGCCTGGGGGCTGACACCCATGGTCTTCATGTGTCTGGCCTGGAGGGGTGACACCCATGGTCTTCATGTGTCTGGCCTGGGGGCTGACACCCATGGTCTTCTTGTGTCTGGCCTGGAGGCTGACACCCATGGTCTTCATGTGCCTGACCTGGTTATTTAAGGTCATGCTAGAACCCCCATCGTTCATCCTCACTTTACTCTTACGGCTGTTCATAACTTCACCCAGTTACCTGCACTCTCCCGTATCTTAACAGTCACTCACTCACCCTCATGCATTCCGCACTCATCTGGCCACCTAGTAATTTACGTTCACCCTCCCGTTACAACTCTACCTGCTAACTGGGACCTTAGGTTAATTAAGCTGTATACCCTTCCTACAACGTGGGCATTTACGCTACTACTTTATACTTTACATTATTTTATTTTATGGTTTTACTTTATAGTTTAATAAAAATAAAAATCCCCGTTCAGTGTTTCACTCGTCCTCAGAAATGTGAAGTTAGGCTTATTAGTCAGTAATTATTTCTAAGGGGTGACATTTACATATTTCAATCTAGCGGGAGTTTAATAATAATAATAATAATAATAATAATAATAATAATAATAATAATAATAATAATAATGTCATTGTGTCGAGGGACAAGCAGCCAGTGTATATATACATGCTAGGTTTATGTCCATGTAATCCCCCCTCTTCCAGGGTCGATTACAGACCCCCCCCCCCCAAAAAAAAATGCAACCTGTTATCAGAGATTTCAGACCAGATGGTATGATGCACTTTGAACTTGGAACGTCTTCATACACTCACGAATATTGATAGATATTTATATAGTTATAGAGCCTGACGGCTGAATGGACAGCGCTCGGGATTCGTAGTCTCAAGGGTTCGAGCTCGTTCCCCGGCGGAGGCGGAAACATCAGGGAGTTTCTTTCACCCTGATGCTCCTGTTCACCTAGTGATTTAGACGGGCTGCTTCCTGGAGATGTGTGTGTGTGTGTGTGTGTGAAATGTGTGAAAATTAGGATCAAGGACCTGCTCGAAACGCTATGCGTTCTAGTGGCTGTACAAGAACGTAAGAACTCGGTTATATATAAATTATAGATAAGAACGGTTGTAAATAGATAAATAAAAATAAATATTCTTGTGCTTTACTCAGACTTTACTGGCTAATAGATCAGCCTCGCATCCATGTATGACTAACCTTCTTGTGAGATGGGGATATTGGATGAACTTAAAGCCAGTTTTTGATTTACATTCTGTAATCTTTCATCAGGGTAACAGCACATTGATGTCGCTGGTTAAGTTACTTTAGTTCATTTATTATGCACCCCATACCCATCTTGTGGGCGGTAGTGGAAAGGGTTACAGAGGCACATAATGGGCTCAGGGACTGAACCCCACAATTCATTTAGCTAAGCAAGTTACAATCTTGATGAGCTAGTTACAAAATTCAATATAAGTCGTCACATCAACAATGGGTTCGAGATCGACCTCAAGTACAGGTGGTAAATTAAGCAAGTGACATATGTGGAGAGCTAGTGTCGCTGGTTAATAATACAAAAATATTACCTATTGGAAACTCTCAACGTAAACAATAAACTGAGAAACTATTATATACAAAATTAGGTCCGTATATATGATAAATATTTGTATTTTTTTCCCGAAATTAGAACACAAAAATATATTCATATTGAAGTTGAAATAGTGTATATGTGAGATATTTTAACATTTTTAACGTTGTCTTGTAGCCAAGTAACTATAGTGTTGAAGGGTCCTTAATCAGGAGAGCAGGTGTAAGTCCAGCAAGATGACGGCCCCCGGCAAGCTGGCAGGGAAGATTGCTATTATCACAGGTATTAACTTTACAAGAGTTCTTCATGTTTGTTTCGTAATAAAGGTAGACTATAACATTATCATTCCTACAGATTGCCTCCCGTGTCATGTTGCTGGGCGCTGGTTTGGGGTTAGCTATGAGCTCCAAGTTTCAACATTTTTTTTTTTTTTTTTTACCTAAGGGCCACTAACCCTAGTGTCCTCGACGAGGACAGGAGGTTGGCGGCTTGTCGAAGGTCCCCTCATCGTTATGGTAGGGGTATATATAATTTTTGTGTAGTAGAGATCGACTTGCTCATCCTTTAGAGAGTGAACCATAAGTGCTATGTAACCACTAATTAGACACTAATTTTTTTCTTGTATACAGTATATCAAATATTTTTTTATTTTCATATCAAAGAACAATGCGGAATAATGAGCCCTTACCTAACCGTAGAATTATGAATAAATTAGATGCTGGTTGTTTGAACACAGAAATATTTGGGTATAGGATAATGATTAATTGTAAGAGAATCAATGTATTTTTTTACCTGTATCAATCTAGCATAATGCCTCATAGGTTTGTATTCAAAATAGTATTCACAATCTTATTCACATCTTAGCTTAGATAAACATGAATATTTACAGTACAGTATTATAATTCTCTACATCTGTAGAGGTGCTGTTCAGAGGTTAATACAGTCTGCTCCTCAATACTGTGTGAAACATTATTGTGAGGGTACAGCTCACTTCCAGCTTGCTCCTTTCAGCTGGCAATGCTTTCCTGGATGTGTTAGATTAAGGTTAAATTATGCAATGAAAGATTATGTTTAGCCATATTGGAATATTAGCAAGTTGCAAATGGGAGGACTCATCATGTGTGTATTATAACTTAACATTTTAACACAGTGCATATTCTAAATTCATCAGAAACAATGAGAAAGGAAGATGAAAGAAACTGGATAAAAAAATTTGTTAAAAACTGATGAATATATACTTTTAACCAAGGAAATACTTGGTAGGTATCAATTTTATTTCAACAAGAAATCGTTCTTTTAAGTTTGCCTAAAGTGCAAAATTATACCTAACATGTATTAACATTGATTACAAATGTTTGCCTTATGAAGTCGAGTCTTTATTTTGTACATGTACAAAAATAAATATAAATATTTAATGATATATCAATGAGAAACTCACTGGAGTAGCTTGAACCATGGGTATGGCATGTGTCTGGCAGTTATCTGAACACTGGTGCAGTTCCTGCCCTGCTTCAGCGATTTTCTCATTATAGATATTGTTTGAAGCATATTTTCCCCTCATGAAAGCTAGGTATGTATATATAACAAAAGGTACATAAATATAAACTACTCATTAATTTGTCCCATATAATGTTTTGTATGTGGACTTCAAAAATTATTGAAGAGAGTAAATTTGTTTCATGGTAATGTATAACACAGTAATATAACAATAATATATTGGTTAAATATTTTCCTAGTAACTTGCTCTTTGGAATTACGGAATTATATATCTTACTAATATAACAGTTATTTCTTTTCCAAATGAAAGAGTTTGATTTTTTTTCCCAAAAAATTTTGCATTTGTAAAACTGTTACCATATACAGGTACAGTAGTTAATACAGAATGTCAATACAGAATTCCTTTTTTTTACATGTAAACATTTATTAAAAATTCAATAGAAATGAATATTAAATATTCTTGTCTATTAAATTTCACTAGATGCATTTATGTAATTGTGTAAATACACAACTCTGATAAATTTTATGGGCACAAAATAAGCTGGCTAAAGGGATATAACATTTTATATAGACTTCAGTAACTCTACAAGATATTAACAAACTGAAGGGTGCTTCAAGTTGTTAATGGATGAGATAGTCTGCCTCAACTTATGCTCTTCAATTTTAGGTGCATCTTCTGGAATAGGTGCTGCAACTGCCTTGTTATTTTCACGTTATGGAGCATCTCTGGCACTAACTGGACGTAATGTTGAGAATCTTCAGGCTGTTGCTGAGAAGTGTGCTGGCAGTAATTCTACTAACAAGCCGCTTACAATTCAAGGTATTACTCTAATTTATTCCCAGTAAAGTTTTGTGCAGTATTAGTGTACAGTATTACATAATTTAGTCTTCATATATATAATTTCTGTATACAGTATTTGTGCAACATAATATTTTGTGGAACTCAAATTTTGCTACAATGTACCTATTAATACTTTCACTTTTATTGGCTAGATTAAGGACCTGCCCGAAACACTATGCATGTTAGACTCAGATTTAGTGCAATAAGGTGCTGCATGTAAAGATTAACCTTGGACATTCAACAACAATTTCATCACATCTCAAGGAAGAAGATGTGCTTTACGAACCTTACCCAGCAAGGCAAAATGCTTTACCCCAACACCATGAATAGAAACATGGTACAGCAGTCCAGAAAGTAGACACTGATCCAAACTTTCAGTAGACTGATCTAGTAGAAATGCATGAACCCTAAACCCTCCAATGACCTTCAGAGCAAGAAGGCAGAGCAACAGGAACATTGGAAATGATGACTCATTAGCCTTCATAAAAGAAATGGTAAACCAAACCTGAGATGGAAACAAGGATAACAGAAGAACAACTTTCCCCTTCCTTCCATGCACAAACACATGAAGACATTCCAGTGGATGGATGACCGAAGCCCAAAAGGAATCAAAGGGGGAACCAAACCAGATCATCAACAGTTACCTCATCCTCAATTAAAAAGAAAATAGGGTTTACCATACAGTATCTCCAAACTCTGCAAGATTGTCTAAGCAGAAGAATGGGAAAAATGTGATGGCTCCAAAGTACTTCTACCAACCCCCAACTCCCATCCCTGATTGGAGTAGCATCAATGGAATCTTCCACTCGTAGAAAAAAGGAGCTGAAAATCCTTCAAACCTTAGGCAGAAATGATTTCCCGTTGGGAAAACCATTCCCAAGGACAAACAAACTTCTCTCATGATGCAGCCCACAGGTGTTCACTAACACCTGGTTACTTGTTTACTGCTTAGTGATCAGAGGCATCAGGTTGTAAGAAACTTACGCAAATGCCAATTGTGCACGGAAATTGAAACCAGGATCAATTTCGGATCAGTTCAATTTCGACTGTGAACCAGCTACATTGACCACACTCAGCAACACCCACTCAAGAGAGAACTCTGTAGCCAGTGAAGGAGAATGGGAAATTGAAGGCCTAGCAGATGAGATGGGAGCCAAAGCATTAAAAATGGTATCTGAGCCTGTCTTCTATTGAAGGACAGGCTCATCCTGATTGTTGGAACTCTACATTGGCAATTACTTATATTGTCAAGAAGTGCTTAGAAGAGCTTTGAGTTTATATGAATCAACATTCTGAAGGTAATTAAAAAATGGATTGAATTTTCTCCAGTGCTTACTTGCATCAATATGACTATGCAGAGATCATTTGAATGTTTGCTGTAGTGCTGGTGCTAGAATGCCACCCTGTATGGTATAATGGTTTATGATCCTGCCTTTCAGACTCGGTGAAACTTACCATAGGAAGTAACCAAATGTTAGAGCTCCAAATTTGTTTTTCTTTTGAGATTTAATGATTCCACACATTAATGACTTTTTATAAAGTTTTCCATATGATAAGCAGTAACACAGGTCATATAATTTTATTGCTTTATAAAAGATATTCTGTTATCCCCCAGCTGATCTGAATAATGAAACCGACACAAAGCGTGTGGTGGAGGAGACAATAAAGAAATATGGTCGGCTGGACATTCTAGTAAATAATGCAGGTATACTAGAAATGGGCACTATTGAGAACACATCTTTGGATCAGTATGATCGTGTGATGAATACCAATATTAGGTAAGTGAAGATATACCGGGTAACTTGCATGGTCAACGTCCTTAATAGAGTACTTACAATTTTAATTTCTTTAATATTCATCCATTTATGTTGTAATTTGTTATACTGTCCTTTATAGACTAGTAGGAAAATGCTATAATTCTGTACATGTAATGTACCTTTTTCATGTTTTGTATTCTTATGCTCAAATGAATGATGGGGAAAGAGGCAGTTAATATAACTTATTTGCAGTACACATCTTTACCCAATAATTCATCTTTTACAAACTTTGAAGTTACTCATTCATGACCTCTTCCTTTGCATTCAGAGCACATTTATTCTTGTTCAACTTCATACTACAGTGCTTTGTTCATGCCTTTTTCCAGTTAGTATGCCTGTTGTTTTCATTAATTTGCTATTGAATGTATTTTGACTGATTTGGTCTTTCATTTTGCACTTTTTTACAAGGGATCCAGGGGTAATGATAAAAATTTGCACTATTTTCACATATTGTGTGTTCTTTACACTACTTATATTCTTAAAACACCATATTCTTCATAATTTAACATTCATTTTACCAGGGCTGTCTACCACCTAACAATGTTGGCTACTCCTCATCTGATTGAGTCCAAAGGTAACATTGTCAATGTCTCCAGTGTTAATGGAATTAGATCAGTAAGTACCTTATATGGTTTACTCTGTACTTTATATTAGCCCTGTGGGCAGTGGTCACTGCACTTAGTTCACTAGCTGAACAAAGTCCCCTATTATCATTTCCAGGACAGGACTGA
>WNGS01004374.1:3146697-3155900 GCA_020271785.1 Procambarus virginalis
TGTTTAGTTTAAGGATTGTAATTAGGTTCAGTACAAGATTTTCATAATTAAAATAAATGTCAATATTGTATTAAAATGAAACTTATTTTTCAGAGCTTGCAGATAAACAAGTTCGGGTCAACTCTGTTAAGTAAGTATAGTATGCGTGATTATATATACAGTAACAGGATTCAAATTAGATCAATATTTTTCAGACTATCACTTTATGATAATAATAATAATAATAATTAATGAAGTACCGTATTTATTAGTGCATATGTCTGATATAACTGCCTCAATTACATAATACTGAATGTTTGCTACGTAGTATACATCTGGAAGTGAAATATATACAATAAAAATGGGTACTGTAGTATCAAGTTGACTGTGTAAAATAATTTTTTGGCGCCTTCATTTCCTTAGAAAGCCCAAAATGTTGTAGCTTGGAATGTCATGTTTACACTTTTAAAGCATCACAGAACTTAGCTCTGTACTGTACATCAACAGTAATTGGAACTTGAATGTAAAATTATTGGCAAATCAGGTTTTGGGGAGAATATATTGCAAAATATCTTTGCCTAAATCCCAACATAAAAACTGCTCTTCATGTATATCAAAATATTATTAAATTAATTTTCCTCCTTTTCAGCCCTGGTGTTGTAGTCACAGAACTACAGAAGCGAGGTGGTCTTGCGCCAGAGGCTTATGCTGCAGTAAGTATCTTATTAAATTTACATGAAATTCAGTGCCAAATGAATGAAAACAAAATTATTTAAAAATTCTTACACAGTATAATGGTTAAGGCATTTGAGGTAGTGGTGTTTCTTGGTGAAATGTAATGTTTATGCTAATAGAGAGGCAAGGGACAGTATGAGAAATGTTAAGTGTTATTGGCAGCTAAGGAAAGAAAGTTTTATTAATACTGTAGTTTCATATATTAAAAGGGTGTGATACTGGGACTGTTTAATTTCTATCTCCGTTCTGCTGATAGGCTGTCTGTCATCTCTCTTAAAATCCTTAAAAATTACTTTACTGGTCCTCTTGCTAATTATCACCAACAGTGGACATACAGAACTACTAGTGTCCTTCGAAATTCTTTATTATTTAACTTGGTAAATTTAATCAATAGGGGGCTGGTGACTTCATATATAGAATACTCGCATAAGGGAAATTATTAATTAATACAACTATTTAGATAGTTGAAATGTACTACAGTATAATGTAATACTGCACTGTACTTGCATTTTCTCTCATATATTACCCAGGTTGTTGACTTTATATTATTAATCTTATTGCACGCAGTTCCTTGAGCGTTCCAAGCAAACTCATGCACTAGGCCGTCCAGGACAACCTGAGGAAGTGGCAGCAGCAATTGCATTCTTGGCTTCTGATGAAGCCTCCTTTGTCACTGGTGCATCAATTCCAGTTGATGGTGGCCGTCATGCCATGTGTCCCCGATAACTTACTCTAGAATACTAAAAAGTCCACCTGAAATCATTTTAAAGAGCCCATTGCTCCTAAATATTGTTTTGATTAATGCACTGTAAGAACATGTAGTTTATAGTAATTTTTTTTTAGTTTGAAGATATAATATGCAAGGATATATATTTTTTGTTACATTTAAGCCACAATTAAGTTGTAACAGTAAATATACAGTGTCACTGAAAACAATAAATTGGCAAATGTAAGAAATTGAAAATGAAGCTTTATTAACACTAATAATGCAATTTAAGTTTTCTCCACATCGCAAACATATTTGTTACTGAACTGTGATTCTATGAGTGGTTTGAGTTCTGGAAAAAATAGCAAAGTTATCTTCCATAATATGTATTTTTAAGATATATAACTGGCTACAAATTGTAAACTTTTTATATATTGATGAAGTTTGATCTATTATTATAGAAAATAGTGACTTGTTAGTGTTACTAATATTTCTGAAAGAGCACCTGAAACCACATGACAAAAGAAGTTGACAAGTTGGTTTGACAATTGTAAAAGTGGAATAGTTGGCATTTGCACCAAGATGCATGGATACATGCAAATGAATGAGCACTGGCCTCACATATGAGTACAAAAAACTAGATGGAAAATAAATAACCCAACTGACACAAATTAAATGAAAGTGACATGATTTACTTCTCGAATTGCACTTCACCACTTTTCATCTCGCCTTCCCTCTTGCCTTATAATTGGCTTCCCATTTCTCACTATTGCAGTTACAGCCCCGCTCCTGTGCCAGGTAAGGCTACTGCAGGCTCACCATAGCCCATGCAACTTAGAACTTTTGGTTTAGAGTAGCTGAATCTAAAACAACTACTACTCACTACTGCTCAATTGTGACTATAAGGGTCCAGGATGGACCAAAATATTATCTTTCAGTCCATTTCATGTATGTTAGTCGAGTTATTTGTTTTCTGTTACATTATTGTGGCATTCTATAAATTGAAAACATTATATTGTGGCATTCTCTATAACACGAAAAGGTTATTATATTGTGGCATTCTCTGTGAAAGGTAAAGGTTGGTTGTAAGATAGTCATAAATTAAAGATAAAGGTAAACAATTATTAAATGTTCTGTTCAGGTGGCAAATCCTGATCATTAAAGTGGCCCAATTATATAGCCAACAATCCATCAGTGAGGGGGAGGTGCAACCAGTGTGATACCTTTGAAGTTTCACAAGATGTATATGGTTGTCACTACAGTAATATCAATTAAGAAATTATTTACCATTTTATGAATGAATATTTTTATAAATTCTGTTACCGATGGTGGAATTGAAAACTTTTATTAAAAGGTTGAATCACTTTTTGGTTGTTTCATATGCTTATGCTTTGCTCATCTTCAGCCTAAGAGGCCTATGTGGGCTGAGTCGGTTAAATTGTAGCACGATATCTGTTAAGTTACATTCTTTGGTGGTTATCACCCAATTGCTTCCTATCTGACCACCCTACTTTTATGGAGATTACCATTTCCGACATTGATAACTCTTGACAAACTGATGTGGACTCTCTTTCCCTGATCCCTCTTTGGACTCTTCTACTCCGACAATTTATTATTTGAATGTCAGATATGGCCTAAATATTTAGATGCCGAACCTTTGAAAGCAATTGCTGTCAGTGATGATCTGGAACTTCTTCAGCTCTGAATCATTTGATATATCCTAAATTTTATCAGTCACATATAGGTAAATGTTATTCAAGTTCAGTTCGAAGAATAAGCGCAACACCTAATGCAACGTCTTCATATTAATAATGCTGTACTTCCATTATAATTGTGAAAAATGTGTGATTCAGTTCATGTATATTTACCATCCTTATTAGTTATATTTCATTTGAATACCAACCTTTGATTGCCAGGATAATTTTAAGGCCATCATATAAAGTTAACACCATCCATTTCTGTCTGGATAATTATACCTGACCCCAGTGTGGTAAATACAAAATTAACTTGAGTACTGAATTGTAAAAGGCAGTTGATGTGTCCTTTCAGCCTCGGTAATTGAGGTACTATTAGTGTTGGTAAAAATGTTTCTCCCATTTCACACATCAGTGTTCTACCTATTGGAAATATGGCTAATGTGCAACAATGTCTGAGCCCAGTGTGATTTTGCCCCGTCTGTACTCAACCAAGTCTTTCTAAACTCTCTCAAGATGTATTAACTGTTCAGTTCATCACCTAACTCATGTCAAATCTTGTGGACATTATCAAGTTGACCACTACAATGTTAACTTGAAATTTAAAGCAAATAATTTCTATTAAAAAACAAAGAAAAAGCTACTGTAAGGTATACCTTCCCTCTTATGGTTGATCAGCGCACATGCCATCGGTTAACAATTGGCTCCCTACCATTTCCACTTCACACCCTTGTACAGTGCTTCCACCCTGTACATCTCTTCAGTTGATCGATTCTATGAATGTCTCCTAATTACTTAAACCTACCTACCTTGTTAAAATAGTAGCAATACTCGTAGTTGGCTGAGGTCCACCTACTATACATCCAAACTCAGCTCAACTGACCTAAAGTCTCAAAACAGTAATAAAAGAGCAATTCCTCTACTTCCTGCTGTTAATAAATGCCAATCAGTGGAGTTTTATGACGTCTTACGTGTATCCTAATATTGAAATACTATATTCCTTTCACAGATTGCAACCCACACCCATTTTCATTTGCCAGATGAGAGAAATGGGTAGGCTAATCCACTAATAAACTATATTAAACATAGGATGTTTTCTAGTAGCCTTCCTCAGTTTCATCAGAACCAATGGAAAATTTCCGTATCAAATAGCTACATAGTCACCCTGGCTTGACGCTTTCTTTTGATAATTGCTTACTTCCTTATAAAATAGCCCGCTTTTGCGTTGACCATACTAAGTTGACTCATGGTAATTTGATGGAAATAAAACCTTTATAAATCTCCCAAACTGTATTGTTCACTCATTACATACACACCTCCAGCTTGGGGCCTTCATTTGATAATTACTTACTCGCCTTGTTAAATGCCAATTTTCTTAAATCCACTATCATTAAATATACATCTTAGTGAATCTGATCTCAATATATCTAAGCATGTCTCAGTTCTCGCATCATCTTGAATAATATCAGTTCCTTGCGTTTAACAGTGATGCATATACAGTACAGTACTGGCTGAGCCCCTCTTGATAATTACTGCGGCTGCATCAAAAGACTCATAATGTACTTTTGAAAGGAGACGAAAAGTAACAACGTGCATTGGATACACGTAGTCGGTCATGTCACTAATGTTGCACAATAAGGTGTTTTGTTCCAGCATAAGTCCCAGGGCCCAAATATAACATTGACAATTTTACTAACAACATGAGAGACATTTTTAAATGCAGAATGAACCCCGTGAAGAGTAGGATGCCCCAAACACAACTAGAAAATATAATAGAATTACAGTATTATTCTAGCAGCACATATAAGAAATATTGTTAGAAAAAAGGATTGAGACTTGAAGAACGAACTATAAATCTCAACGCTGAACTGACAGCTCATCCCCGTTAAAAATATTAACCATACGTATAGGAAGCGCTCTTTGTAAGCCTGTAGGCCAATATCCTAACAAAATAATTATAATAGAAAACAAAAATGAACCAAGTGTATTGATAACATTTTGTTGAGTAGCCTGTACATTACAATTATTAATTAAGTAGGTGATTAAAATTAAACGACGTTATAGGCTATAGTAACCCATATGCAAGAGCCTATTATGACTTTAATCTTGCCAAATTGAATCATTCTAGTAGGTTACTTGAAATAATTTTAATATAATAAATATACACAAAAAATATAATCACTGTATATAAGTATTGTTCTATTATGCACATTTAAATATATCAAGTATTGTACAGATTTTGTTCATATTTTCCATGCGGATGGTCTATAAATTTTGTAACAGCTGCTTAAATACATATGTTTCGAATAACTGTTATGCACGTGCATTTATAACATTTGATCTGCTAATGATGAATATGTTAGCAAACAGCAACTATCAGAATATTGATATCTGAAGTAACAGATGTCTAACCGGAATTCTAACAATCATTTTGGTGACGCCAGGCAGACCGGCCCCGGTCGAGGATGACAATTTGGGGCACAGCCAATATAACCCCTTCATAACCGGATAAATTAACATTAATTAAGGGGGCAAAGGTCAGAGGATGCGCGCATATAGGGGGATATAAAAGATCATCTGCCATTAGTCGAGGTATCAGGTGTTGCAGGATTTCCACCAACCACACTTCGCGTTACAGGTGCATGCGCGAGTCGTGTGATTGTCCAGTGGTCGAAGGATCTCGCACAACACCTCCGCCATATCATTCCCAACAGCGGGTAAGTCCCACGCTGTTCGAGGCTGCTAATGTAAACACTCACCAACTGAATACCTGGAGAGTACAATGCTAGTGATGAACGAAGAAGAAAATAAGGAGTTTGTGTGGTGTATATGGATAAAGTTGGGCGAGTCTGTATCCGGCCACCGCGGTCCTGCTCACCTGCTAGCGCGGCCGGCGGCTGCCAGAGGTACGGCTCATCTCCAGCGTGAAGGTCTTGTGAGCATCGCACTGGATAATTGGTGCCGTGATCACGGGGAACATCCGGAGTGACCGCCGCACTTCTCACTCCTCATATACTATCTACATTTTGGGTAAAATGTCTGTAAAAATGTACAATAGGCTTTCATATATGTAATCTACAATACATTAGTAGTGTTTACTTACAATACTTAAGTATTAGTACCGTGTATTTTAATTTTTAGGCAGTAAAGTTTGTTTATATACTTGTATGGTACCTGTGTGTACCAAACTGACTTGTAAACATTTGCGGAGTGCCAGCGACTAAAAGCAAAACTTCCCACAGAACGAAGTTAAAGATACACAACAGCTGTTTTGTAAATTACGAAATATATCTATAATTTGTATGGCGTTGGAAAAACCCATTACTGCCTAGACATTATACTTGGTGACTATCGAGTTGGCGTTAATGCAACTTAATCTGTAGCTATTTATATAATACAATATAGATGATTGTGTATACATATTGCCAGGGCCACTGCCTGCCAATTATATTTTTGGACTTTTTTTCCCCTTTGTACTTTTGTTTCTAAATAAGAAACAAGATCACACAGTATTGCTAACATCTTGGTGGGCATTATTCTGGTATTTTTGCGGCATCACTGTTAGAGATAAGGCATACAAAGAAGACTAGCTCACTCACGAATTGACTGTAATAACTAATATGGTAGATTTTTATTAAACAAAATCAAGAGAATTGCGAAGAATTAAGTACAACAGTTGGGCAAAATAAATCAGAAGACTTATATAATATATGAGAAAATTTGTTTATTAAAGGTTGGAGGCCAAATGCTTTGCAGATTAATGGTGAATTTTTCGGGAGTGTCACAAGGGGGTCGGGTCATCCCAGGGAGGGCACGACCCCAATGTACCTCCTTCACGAATTCTGTGGATGTGAAATGTTCAGGCCAGAGTCCATAGACTTTAGGATTAGTTTAAATAATAACCTTAAGTATCATTGCTACCGTATTCACTCTTGTGTTGATGATGATATCCTCATAATGCACCCCAGTTTGCAGTGCAGACTACTTATCACATGTCTCTATATGACTAACCATCCTGTGTGATGGGGATTTTTTTAGCACCACATAACTAGCTTTTTGACACACTGTACTCCCCTTCATATAGTCTAGGGTAGCTGCACAAATGTAGATGTACCTAATGTGTTAATAAAAAAAACAGTGAATTCAGACACTGACTTTTAAAACATGTTTAGTTGACATTTTTTGAATTTTGGGTGCTCCCTTTTGGTTACATTGATGAGGGAAGGGAGGGAGGGAGTTGTAAGGAGAAAGCGCCAAGCCATTACGACTATATAGCACTGGGAAGGGGTCAGGATAAGGATTTGGGATGGGACGGGGGGAAGGAATGGTGCCCAACCACTTGGACGGTCGGGGATTGAACACCGACCTGCATGAAGCGAGACCGTCGCTCTACCGCCCAGCCCAAGTGGTTGGACTGATGAGGGAAGGGTGTGTGTGGGCTGGGAGGGGAAGAGATGGAGGAAGAAGGAATATGTGGAAGCATGGAGGAAGTAGGTGTGCTAGGAGGGAGGGGACTGGGAGAGTATTTGGGAGGATATGGGGGACGTTTTTTGGGAGGATATATGGAGAGCGTGTGGTGAGGAATGTAGACGGTGTGATGTTTATAGTGATGAAGGCAATGAGTATTAACGATTGTTACGGTGATGTGGTGAGATGGGGAAGGTGTGCACACTGAGACCCGGGCCAGGATCGATCCGGCACCACCAGGTACCCCCATCTAATTATATATATACAGTATATATATATATATATATATATATATATATATATATATATATATATATATATATATATATATATATATATATATTAATATTTAATATACTTTTATTTAATATACATTAATATTTCACATAAAGTTGTAATCCAAATGGTATAATAAAACTGGTAGCAAAAAGTATCGCATCCTTTTTATTTGTATATAAGAGTTTTTGTGCATTGTTTGATTTAAAAGGCTTGTTACCCAGTATTAGAATAACACAGCACAGCATAAGCCTGTAATCAAATAGTTACTAGCGAAGCTAGCAAACGGCAGTATACTATCACTAGTCAGTGACACATACATCGAACTTGAAGTAAAACAAGTAAGTAGCTTCGACCTTGTTTGATGTCCCTCACAACTGCCCATCATTAGTGGGAAGTGGACGACAGAACTGCACCACGTCAAGAACCTGTGCACAAAATTATATTACTTGTCATCATTATGGATTTATGATTGTGCACTAATAATGCTGCAGGGTCTGTGTCGAGTCTGCATAGATGTGTTTTAGTATTAAACGAGACCTTGTGGTACTGGAACTTTGGAGCGAAACATGATGGAGGAGTATTGTAGGATTGGCAGCGGGTTTTAGGAATGGTGGCACAGAAGCCAACGACAGGAAGATACGCACGGAGGTGACAAGTGATGTCTCTACATGGTAGAATTTCACATATTTTCACTTGGTGTATTAATGAAGTTTCCACCGGGACCAACTGACCGATTTCCACGAGTGCTGTCATGATAGGCTACAGGTGACGATGGGCCTTAAGTCTATTATCACAGTTTCACACATGTCGTCTTCTCCTGAATTCTTATTTATACTTGTTTACATGCTTGCAGGCGAGATGACGTCGCCACAATGACCGGGTCTGACCTGAACTCTGTTGTGGTTGGTTTGCACCCTACTGACCACCATCATCACAATAACAACAATAACAAGAAGGGGGCGGCGCGCCGGGCGTCAAGTAGGTCTGCAGATGCAATAAAAGACCTAGACTCCGATGACGCCGCCCTCTGGAACGACAAGCGAGCCATTGGTGAGTATCTAGCCTCTGTTATCACTTTAACCACTCTTGCCGATCCGGTAGTGAAGCACACCCCGTCACGAGCTGTATGGGCAGTGTAGGTAGGGAGTGAGTGTGCTGTATAGAGAGTTTGGGATGTTCACCTTTAAAACTGTTCTAGTATTGGGTGATTGTGCTGGAGGATAGTCGTGTGGGGAGGGTGGGTGCTATTAACTATTGTAGTCAAAATAGTTATATAATTTTATTAGAGGTATTAATGGGAATGTTACCTGTGATTGTGGTGACTAGTATTGTGGAATGTGGTT
>WNGS01004374.1:3156900-3169444 GCA_020271785.1 Procambarus virginalis
ACAGCTCACTCTCCCTGCAGGACAGAGAACCACAGCTCACTCTCCCTGCACGACAGAGAGAACCGCAGCTCGATCTCCGTGCAGGACAGAGAGAACCGCAGCTCACTTTCCCTACGTGAGAGACAGAACCTTCACTGTGGTTGGCTTCCTGTCACACGAACCTTCCATTGCTGTTCTCATGGATTGTGTCTGGGAACCAGTGCTCTAGTGGACCAGTGCTCTAGTGGACCAGTGCTCTAGTGGACCAGTGCTCTAGTGGACCAGTGGTCTAGTGGACCAGTGCTGTAGTGGACCAGTGCTCTAGTGGACCAGTGGTCTAGTGGACCAGTGCTCTAGTGGACCAGTGGTCTAGTGGACCAGTGCTGTAGTGGACCAGTGCTCTAGTGGACCAGTGCTGTAGTGAACCAGTGGTCTAGTGGACCAGTGCTCTAGTGGACCAGTACTCTAGTGGACCAGTGCTGTAGTGAACCAGTGCTCTAGTGAACCAGTGCTCTAGTGGACCAGTGCTCTAGTGGACCAGTGCTCTAGTGGACCAGTGCTCGAGTGGACCAGTGCTCTAGTGGACCAGTGCTCTAGTGGACCAGTGCTCTAGTGGACCAGTGGTCTAGTGGACCAGTGCTGTAGTGAACCAGTGCTCTAGTGGACCAGTGCTCTAGTGGACCAGTGCTCTAGTGGACCAGTGCTCTAGTGGACCAGTGCTCTAGTGGACCAGTGGTCTAGTGGACCAGTGCTGTAGTGGACCAGTGCTCTAGTGGACCAGTGGTCTAGTGGACCAGTGCTCTAGTGGACCAGTGCTCCAGTGGACCAGTGTTTTAGTGGACCAGTGCTCTAGTGGACCAGTACTCAAGTGGACCAGTGCTTTAGTGGACCAGTGCTCTAGTGGACCAGTGTTCTAGTGGACCAGTGCTCTAGTCCACCAATGCTTTAGTGGACCAGTGCTCTAGTGGACCAGTGCTCTATTGGACCAGTGCTCTAGTGGACCAGTGCTCTGGTGGACCAGTGCTCACGTGGACCAATGCTCTGGTGGACCAGTGCTCTGATGGGCCAGTGCTCTAGTGGACCAGTGCTCTAGTGGACCAGTGCTTTAGAGGAACAGTGCTCTAGTGAACCAATGCTCTAGTGGACCAGTGGTCTAGTGGACCAGTGCTCTAGTGGACCAGCGCTCTAGTAGCCCAGTGCTCTAGTGGCCCAGTGCTCTGGTGGACCAGTGCTCTAGTGGACCAGTGCTCTGGTGGACCAATGCTCTGGTGGACCAGTGCTCTGCTGGACCAGTGCTCTTGTGGACCAGTGCTCTAGTGGACCAGTGCTCTAGTAGCCCAGTGATCTAGTGGCCCAGTGCTCTGGTGGACCAGTGCTCTAGTGGACCAGTGTTCTGGTGGACCAATGCTCTGGCGGTCCAGTGCTCTGCTGGACCAGTGCTCTTGTGGACCAGTGCTCTAGTGGACCAGTGCTTTGGAGGACCAGTGCTCTAGTGGACCAGTGCTCTAGTGGACCAGTGTTGCAGTGGACCAGTGCTCTAGTGGACCAGTGCTCTGGTGGACCAATGCTATGGAGGACCAGTGCTCTGGTGGTCCAGTGCTCTGCTGGACCAGTGCTCTTGTGGAACAGTGCTCTAGTGGACCAGTGCTTTGGTGGACCAGTGCTCTAGTAGACCAGTGTTGCAGTGGACCAGTGCTCTAGTGGACAAGTGCTCTAGTGGACCGCTGCTCTAGTGGACCAGTGTTATAGTGGACCAGTGCTCTAGTGGACCAGTGCTCTAGTGGACCAGTGTTGTAGTGAACCAGTGCTCTAGTGGACCAGTGCTCTAGTGGGCCAGTGATGTAGTGGACCAGTGCTCTAGTGGACCAGTGCTCTAATGGACCAGTGCTCTAGTGGACCAGTGCTCTAATGGACCAGTGCTCTAGTGGACCAGTGTTGTAGCGGACCAGAGTTGTAGTGGACCAGTGTTGTAGTGGACCAGTGCTCTAGTAGTGCAGTGTTATAGTGGACCAGAGCTCTAGTGGACCAGTGTTGTAGTGGACCAGTGTTATAGTGGACCAGTGGTCTAGTGGACCAGTGTTGTAGTGGACCAGTGCTCTAGTGGACCAGCGCTCTAGTGGACCAGTGTTGTAGTGGACCAGTGCTATAGTAGAGCAGTGTTATAGTGGACCAGTGTTGTAGTGGACCAGTGTTCTAGTGGATCAGTGTTGTAGTGGACCAGAGTTATAGTGGTCCAGTGCTCTAGTGGACCAGTGTTATATTGGACCAGTTCTCTAGTGGACCAGGGCTCTAGTGGACCAGTGTTGTAGTGGACCAGTGCTGTAGTGGGCCAGTGCTCTAGTAGACCAGTGTTATAGTGGACCAATGCTCTAGTGGACCAGTGTTATAGTGGACCAATGCTCTACTGGACCAGTGTTGTAGTGACCAGTGCTCTAGTGGACCAGTGCTCTAGTGGACCAGTGCTCTAGTGGACCAGTGTTGTAGTGGACCAGTGTTGTAATGAAGCAGTGCTCCAGTGGACCAGTGTTGTAGTGGACCAGTGCTCTAGTGGACCAGTGCTCTAATGGACCATTGCTCTGGTGGACCAGTGCTCTAGTGGACAAGTGCTCTAGTGGACCGGTGTTGTAGTGGACCAGTGTTGTAGTGGACCAGTGCTCTTGTTGACCAGTGTTGTAGTGAACCAGTGCTCTAGTGGACCAGTGCTCTAGTGGGCCAGTGATGTAGTGGACCAGTGCTCTAGTGGACCAATGTTGTAGTGGACCAGTGCTCTAGTGGACCAGTGTTGTAGTGAACCAGTGCTCTAGTGGACCAGTGCTCTAGTGGGCCAGTGATGTAGTGGACCAGTGCTCTAGTGGACCAGTGCTCTAGTGGACCAGTGGTCTAGTGGACCAATGATGTAGGGGACCAGTGTTGTAGTGGACCAGTGTTGTAGTGGACCAGTGCTCTAGTAGAGCAGTGTTGTAGTGGACCAGTGCTCTAGTAGAGCAGTGGTATAGTGGACCAGTGCTCTAGTGGACCAGTGTTGTAGTGGACAAGTGTTATAGTGGACCAGTGCTCTAGTGGACCAGTGTTGTAGTGGACCAGTGTTGTAGTGGGCTAGTGCTCTAGTAAAGCAGTGTTACAGTGGACCAGTGTTATAGTGGACCAGTGCTCTAGTGGACCAGTGCTCTAGTGGACCAGTGCTCTGGTGGACCAGTGCTCACGTGGACCAATGCTCTGGTGGACCAGTGCTCTGATGGGCCAGTGCTCTAGTGGACCAGTGCTCTAGTGGACCAGTGCTTTAGAGGAACAGTGCTCTAGTGAACCAATGCTCTAGTGGACCAGTGGTCTAGTGGACCAGTGCTCTAATGGACCGGTGCTCTAGTAGCCCAGTGCTCTAGTGGCCCAGTGCTCTGGTGGACCAGTGCTCTAGTGGACCAGTGCTCTGGTGGACCAATGCTCTGGTGGACCAGTGCTCTGCTGGACCAGTGCTCTTGTGGACCAGTGCTCTATTGGACCAGTGCTCTAGTAGCCCAGTGATCTAGTGGCCCAGTGCTCTGGTGGACCAGTGCTCTAGTGGACCAGTGCTCTGGTGGACCAATGCTCTGGTGGACCAGTGCTCTGCTGGACCAGTGCTCTGGTGGACCAGTGCTCTAGTGGACCAGTGTTCTGGTGGACCAATGCTCTGGCGGTCCAGTGCTCTGCTGGACCAGTGCTCTTGTGGACCAGTGCTCTAGTGGACCAGTGCTTTGGAGGACCAATGCTCTAGTGGACCAGTGTAGCAGTGGACCAGTGCTCTAGTGGACCAGTGCTCTGGTGGACCAATGCTATGGAGGACCAGTGCTCTGGTGGTCCAGTGCTCTGCTGGACCAGTGCTCTTGTGGACCAGTGCTCTAGTGGACCAGTGCTTTGGTGGACCAGTGCTCTAGTAGACCAGTGTTGCAGTGGACCAGTGCTCTAGTGGACCAGTGCTCTAATGGACCAGTGCTCTAGTGGACCAGAGTTGTAGTGAACCAGTGCTCTAGTGGACCAGTGGTCTAGTGGGCAAGTGATGTAGTGGACCAGTGCTCTAGTGGACCAGTGTTTTAGTGAACCAGTGCTCTAGTGGACCAGTGCTCTAGTGGGCCAGTGATGTAGTGGACCAGTGCTCTAGTGGACCAGTGCTTTAGAGGAACAGTGCTCTAGTGAACCAATGCTCTAGTGGACCAGTGGTCTAGTGAACCAGTGCTCTAGTGGACCGGTGCTCTAGTAGCCCAGTGCTCTAGTGGCCCAGTGCTCTGGTGGACCAGTGCTCTAGTGGACCAGTGCTCTGGTGGACCAATGCTCTGGTGGACCAGTGCTCTGCTGGACCAGTGCTCTTGTGAACCAGTGCTCTATTGGACCAGTGCTCTAGTAGCCCAGTGATCTAGTGGCCCAGTGCTCTGGTGGACCAGTGCTCTAGTGGACCAGTGCTCTGGTGGACCAATGCTCTGGTGGACCAGTGCTCTGCTGGACCAGTGCTCTGGTGGACCAGTGCTCTAGTGGACCAGTGTTCTGGTGGACCAATGCTCTGGCGGTCCAGTGCTCTGCTGGACCAGTGCTCTTGTGGACCAGTGCTCTAGTGGACCAGTGCTTTGGAAGACCAATGCTCTAGTGGACCAGTGTAGCAGTGGACCAGTGCTCTAGTGGACCAGTGCTCTGGTGGACCAATGCTATGGAGGACCAGTGCTCTGGTGGTCCAGTGCTCTGCTGGACCAGTGCTCTTGTGGACCAGTGCTCTAGTGGACCAGTGCTTTGGTGGACCAGTGCTCTAGTAGACCAGTGTTGCAGTGGACCAGTGCTCTAGTGGACCAGTGTTCTAATGGACCAGTGCTCTAGTGGACCAGTGTTGTAGTGAACCAGTGCTCTAGTGGACCAGTGCTCTAGTGGGCAAGTGATGTAGTGGACCAGTGCTCTAGTGGACCAGTGTTGTAGTGAACCAGTGCTCTAGTGGACCAGTGCTCTAGTGGGCCAGTGATGTAGTGGACCAGTGCTCTAGTGGACCAGTGCTTTAGAGGAACAGTGCTCTAGTGAACCAATGCTCTAGTGGACCAGTGGTCTAGTGGACCAGTGCTCTAGTAGACCGGTGCTCTAGTAGCCCAGTGCTCTAGTGGCCCAGTGCTCTGGTGGACCAGTGCTCTAGTGGACCAGTGCTCTGGTGGACCAATGCTCTGGTGGACCAGTGCTCTGCTGGACCAGTGCTCTTGTGGACCAGTGCTCTATTGGACCAGTGCTCTAGTAGCCCAGTGATCTAGTGGCCCAGTGCTCTGGTGGACCAGTGCTCTAGTGGACCAGTGCTCTGGTGGACCAATGCTCTGGTGGACCAGTGCTCTGCTGGACCAGTGCTCTGGTGGACCAGTGCTCTAGTGGACCAGTGTTCTGGTGGACCAATGCTCTGGCGGTCCAGTGCTCTGCTGGACCAGTGCTCTTGTGGACCAGTGCTCTAGTGGACCAGTGCTTTGGAGGACCAATGCTCTAGTGGACCAGTGTAGCAGTGGACCAGTGCTCTAGTGGACCAGTGCTCTGGTGGACCAATGCCATGGAGGACCAGTGCTCTGGTGGTCCAGTGCTCTGCTGGACCAGTGCTATTGTGGACCAGTGCTCTAGTGGACCAGTGCTTTGGTGGACCAGTGCTCTAGTAGACCAGTGTTGCAGTGGACCAGTGCTCTAGTGGACCAGTGCTCTAATGGACCAGTGCTCTAGTGGACCAGTGTTGTAGTGGACCAGTGCTCTAGTGGACCAGTGTTGTAGTGAACCAGTGCTCTAGTGGACCAGTGCTCTAGTGGCCAAGTGATGTAGTGGACCAGTGCTCTTGTGGACCAGTGTTGTAGTGAACCAGTGCTCTAGTGGACCAGTGCTCTAGTGGGCCAGTGATGTAGTGGACCAGTGCTCTAGTGGACCAGTGCTCTAATGGACCAGTGCTCTAGTGGACCAGTGCTCTAATGGACCAGTGCTCTAGTGGACCAGTGTTGTAGCGGACCAGAGTTGTAGAGGACCAGTGTTGTAGTGGACCAGTGCTCTAGTAGAGCAGTGTTATAGTGGACCAGAGCTCTAGTGGACCAGTGTTGTAGTGGACCAGTGTTATAGTGGACCAGTGGTCTAGTGGACCAGTGTTGTAGTGGACCAGTGCTCTAGTGGACCAGCGCTCTAGTGGACCAGTGTTGTAGTGGACCAGTGCTATAGTAGAGCAGTGTTATAGTGGACCAGTGTTGTAGTGGACCAGTGCTCTAGTGGATCAGTGTTGTAGTGGACCAGAGTTATAGTGGTCCAGTGCTCTAGTGGACCAGTGTTATATTGGACCAGTTCTCTAGTGGACCAGTGCTCTAGTGGACCAGTGTTGTAGTGGACCAGTGCTGTAGTGGGCCAGTGCTCTAGTAGACCAGTGTTATAGTGGACCAATGCTCTAGTGGACCAGTGTTATAGTGGACCAATGCTCTACTGGACCAGTGTTGTAGTGACCAGTGCTCTAGTGGACCAGTGCTCTAGTGGACCAGTGCTCTGGTGGACCAATGCTCTGGTGGACCAGTGCTCTGGTGGACCAGTGTTCTGGTGGACCAGTGCTCTAGTGGACCAGTGTTCTGGTGGACCAATGCTCAGGCGGTCCAGTGCTCTGCTGGACCAGTGCTCTTGTTGACCAGTGCTGAAGTGGACCAGTGCTTTGGAGGACCAGTGCTCTAGTGGACCAGTGTTGCAGTGGACCAGTGCTCTGGTGGACCAATGCTATGGAGGACCAGTGCTCTGGTGGTCCAGTGCTCTGCTGGACCAGTGCTCTTGTGGACCAGTGCTCTAGTGGACCAGTGCTTTGGTGGACCAGTGCTCTAGTAGACCAGTGTTGCAGTGGACCAGTGCTCTAGTGGACAAGTGCTCTAGTGGACCGCTGCTCTAGTGGACCAGTGTTGTAGTGGACCAGTGCTCTAGTGGACTAGTGTTGTAGTGAACCAGTGCTCTAGTGGACCAGTGCTCTAGTGGGCAAGTGATGTAGTGGACCAGTGCTCTAGTGGACCAGTGTTGTAGTGAACCAGTGCTCTAGTGGACCAGTGCTCTAGTGGGCCAGTGATGTAGTGGACCAGTGCTCTAGTGGACCAGTGCTCTAATGGACCAGTGCTCTAATGGACCAGTGCTCTAATGGACCAGTGCTCTAGTGGACCAGTGTTGTAGCGGACCAGAGTTGTAGTGGACTAGTGTTGTAGTGGACCAGTGCTCTAGTAGAGCAGTGTTATAGTGGACCAGAGCTCTAGTGGACCAGTGTTGTAGTGGACCAGTGTTATAGTGGACCAGTGGTCTAGTGGACCAGTGTTGTAGTGGACCAGTGCTCTAGTGGACCAGCGCTCTAGTGGACCAGCGCTCTAGTGGACCAGTGTTGTAGTGGACCAGTGCTATAGTAGAGCAGTGTTATAGTGGACCAGTGTTGTAGTGGACCAGTGCTCTAGTGGATCAGTGTTGTAGTGGACCAGAGTTATAGTGGTCCAGTGCTCTAGTGGACCAGTGTTATATTGGACCAGTTCTCTAGTGGACCAGTGCTCTAGTGGACCAGTGTTGTAGTGGACCAGTGCTGTAGTGGGCCAGTGCTCTAGTAGACCAGTGTTATAGTGGACCAATGCTCTAGTGGACCAGTGTTATAGTGGACCAATGCTCTACTGGACCAGTGTTGTAGTGACCAGTGCTCTAGTGGACCAGTGTTGTAGTGGACCAGTGTTGTAATGAAGCAGTGCTCCAGTGGACCAGTGTTGTAGTGGACCAGTGCTCTACTGGACCAGTGCTCTAATGGACCATTGCTCTGGTGGACCAGTGCTCTAGTGGACAAGTGCTCTAGTGGACCGGTGTTGTAGTGGACCAGTGTTGTAGTGGACCAGTGCTCTAGTTGACCAGTGTTGTAGTGAACCACTGCTCTAGTAGACCAGTGCTCTAGTGGGCCAGTGATGTAGTGGACCAGTGCTCTTGTGGACCAGTGGTCTAGTGGACCAATGATGTAGGGGACCAGTGTTGTAGTGGACCAGTGTTGTAGTGGACCAGTGCTCTAGTGGAGCAGTGTTGTAGTGGGCCAGTGCTCTAGTGGACCAGTGTTGTAGTGGACCAGTGCTCTAGTAGAGCAGTGGTATAGTGGACCAGTGCTCTAGTGGACCAGTGTTGTAGTGGTACAAGTGTTATAGTGGACCAGTGCTCTAGTGGACCATTGTGTAGTGGACCAGTGTTGTAGTGGGCTAGTGCTCTAGTAGAGCAGTGTTACAGTGGACCAGTGTTGTAGTGGACCAGTGCTCTAGTGGACCAGAGTTGTAGTAGACAAGTGTTATAGTGGACCAGTGCTCTAGTGGACTGGTGTTGTAGTGGACCAGTGTTGTAGTGGGCCAGTGCTCTAGTAGACCAGTGTTACAGTGGACCAGTGTTGTAGTGGACCAGTGTTGTTGCGAACCAGTGTTGTATTAGACCAGTTTTGTAGTGGACAGTGTTGTAGTGGATCAGTGTTGTAGTGGATCAGTGTTGTAGTGGACCAGTGCTCTAGTGGACCAGTGTTGTTGAGGACCAGTGTTGTTGAGGAACAGTGTTGTAGTGGACCAGCGCTCTAGTGGACCAGTGCTCTAGTGGACCAGTGCTCTAGTGGACCAGTGCTCTAGTGGACCAGTGTTATAGTGGACCAGTGCTCTAGTGGACCAGTGTTATAGTGGACCAGTGCTCTAGTGGACCAGTGCTCTAGTGGACCAGTGTTGTAGCGGACCAGAGTTGTAGTGGACTAGTGTTGTAGTGGACCAGTGCTCTAGTGGACCAGTGTTGTAGTGGACCAGTGTTATAGTGGACCAGTGGTCTAGTGGACCAGTGTTGTAGTGGACCAGTGCTCTAGTGGACCAGCGCTCTAGTGGACCAGTGTTGTAGTGGACCAGTGCTATAGTAGAGCAGTGTTATAGTGGACCAGTGTTGTAGTGGACCAGTGCTCTAGTGGATCAGTGTTGTAGTGGACCAGAGTTAGAGTGGTCCAGTGCTCTAGTGGACCAGTGTTATATTGGACCAGTTCTCTAGTGGACCAGTGCTCTAGTGGACCAGTGTTGTAGTGGACCAGTGCTGTAATGGGCCAGTGCTCTAGTAGACCAGTGTTATAGTGGACCAATGCTCTAGTGGACCGTGTTATAGTGGACCAATGCTCTACTGGACCAGTGTTGTAGTGACCAGTGTTCTAGTGCAGGGGTCTCCAAACTTTTCAATGTAAGGGCAACATTATATATTTCCCATATTTATGCGGGCCGAAGGAATATAAAAATGAAAAAAAAAATCAGTGCCAGTAATTAATTTCCTCAAATATTACAGTATAAACATGGAAAAATTAAAACATATCTTTTTGGAAAAAATTATGGTAAACTAAATAGATTCCTGCCTTAGTTTTATGCAACCAAATTAGTGGACGAATGATACTGTCGTTTTGACTTCAAAATTTCATTAAAATCAGGTTCAAGATTAGATGAGCCTTATGGTAAGAATATGATTAGGTCAAGTGATCATCAGACGAAAAAATTATGCCTCGGAGATAGTGATAGGATTCACAGAGGTACTTCATGTTTGGAAAGATGTATTGGGTTCACAGGCAAGTATGTGTGAAGACCAAAAATGGCACAACTACACAAGAGGGACTACAAGACAAACTTATATCAAATTGTGGAAACTGATCTGGCTGCAGGCATTTATAAAACTCAATAAGATTCCTATCTCTATACTATATCTGTTCAGTCTGTCACGGCCTGGAAGTATCAAAATTTCCACTTTGAAATTGAGTTGGATGATTTCAGCATTGCAGTCAAAATGGGATTGTATGGAAAGGAGCCTGATTTCATTTGCTTTGGCATCTAGGGCAGCAAATCGCTTCTGAAACTGTTTTTCAAATCTGAAATTATTCATTTGCAAATGAAAAAGGGAATTCAACTTTACTTTCTGCGTGAAATTTTTCACAACATGGACAAAATGAGCAAAATTCTGTAACCTTCTGCTGGCCTTCAAGTAGCGCAAGTTTTGCTCTGAATGGCCGTGACATGAACAAAGTAGTTTCACTGATCAAAATTTGGTTTTGCCTTGCAAATTTCAGATTACAAGTTAATTCATAGTGACCTGATCATAGTCTGCAAAAAACGAGCCAATTTCCAAAGTCAATCCATTCTGATAATAATGGCTGGGGCTTATTTTTCTCTGTGGAGAAAATATATCAAGTATTCTAATCTGAGCTCAAAGAAATGCAGCAAAACCTTTCCTCAACTAAGCCATCTAACTGCTTTATAATAAGGCAAGTCAACAAAATCCGCATCAATTTCTTTCAAGAAATCACGGAACTGGCGATGGTTGAGTGCATGAGATCTAATGAAATTAACCACAGAAACACCAGGTTTCATGACACAAGACATATCAACATATTTTAGGCTCAATGCTTGTTGATGGATAACGAAATGCAAAAAAATGGGTTTTGAGAATCCTCCAACCTCACAAGCTGTTGTAATTTGCCCAACCAAACCTTCTTTGTCCCAGACATAGTCTTTCCTCCATCAATTGTCACACACTGCACTTGTTTCCATTCCAGGTTATATTCTGTCATAGTTTTACTTACTTCATTGAAAATGTCCTCTCCAGTTGTTGTGGTGAGCATGCTGTGAACTGATGCTAATTCTTGGGTCACATTAAATTCACTATCAACACCACGAATGAATACTAAGAGCTGAGAAGTATCACACACATCAGTTGATGCATCCAACGCAAGAGAATACCAACAAAATCTTTTTGTTTTTTCCTTTATTTGCCGAATTATGTCGCCTCCTAAATCTTCAATTCAACGAGCAACAGTATTTGACCCAAGATTTATCATTTTGAAAAGGTTTACTTTTTCTGGACATACCTCTCCTGCTGCTTCCACTATACACTCTTTTATGATACTACCATCAGTGAAAGGTTTTCCTTTTTTTGGCCAACACATAGGCAACTTTGTAACTGGCTCTAGTTGAAGTTTCCTTTTCAGATTTTTTCTTACTGAAAACTGCTTGTTGAGAATGCAGACTGTGTTGAAATGATTCAAACTTTTTAGTGCGTTCTGCTCCTGTGATGTGAGAATAACTTGAGCCATGTTTAGCTTCATAGTGCCGACGAATATTGTATTCCTTCAGAACAGTAACACTGTCTCTACATATGACAGTTTATCATTTCCTATCACAAAAAAGTACTTTATCTTCCATTCGTCATTGAACTGACGGCACTCACTGTGCACTTTTCTTTTCTTTATCTTTTCCATATCTGAAAACATAAGGGTAAAATAAATGAAATAAATTCTACTGGAAAAAAACAGCTTGTATGTGGTGTTAAAAAGCATAGCATATTATTATAAAGTGGGTAAATATTATGGCAACAGCTTTCGTTGATTAATGGTTACCATTTTAACTATTTTAAACATGCAATATTTTTGGCTACAATAGTATTATTGCTATTTTGTATAACTAAGATAAAGGTATTGTCAAAGTACAGAGAAAAAAATATTGTACAGTGTTTGTGCTCCCTATGAAACAGAAGCAGCGAAGCCCCACTTGCCCTCCATCCCCACAATATACAGTTATACACAACTGATTGGTTGTAATGCACAACACTTACCTACCAGTACTAGTATCTATGCGTCATACTATCGAGAGAGAGGAAAAACTGACTCGGGCTGAGCGCCACCAGTCAGCAGCCCCAGCTTTGAATAATTCTGCAATGCCATTCGTACGATAATTATTTTTCAAGGCCACCACACAGGGATTTGTTTCGCGGGCTGGATGAAATTATGTGGCGGGCCGTATGTGGCCCGCGGGCCATAGTTTAGAGACCCCTGCTCTAGTGGACCAGTGCTCTAGTGTTCTCTTAACCTCGCAAGAGGCTGACCCCCGGTGCTACCCAGTCAAGACTTGCAGTGTAAATACACAAATATTCTTCACTGTTGCCTCATAGCTCTCGACTTGCCAACACTGATCCATATATTTCATAAAACAAACATATCCATATTCTTCGGCTCTTAATTATAGAGATTTAAAGAATTCTTGGATGATTCAGCCGCCAATCGTCGTGGAATTTTGCCATGTATCAAGAGAGAAACACCAGGATGGAGGGTAGAAATAGCCTAAGCTACTGTTTCCCTTTGAGATGTATTTCGTTCTTGTCTCAATAAACATACTTGAACTTGAACACCAGGACCAACGCCGAACTTTCTTGCGATGGTTCACTGAAAAAAGGCAGCCCGTGAGAGACGCCGGTGACGGGAGTGGAGGTGCAGTGGCGCCTCTTGCACCAAGGACCAATAAGATAGTTATGATAGGGTTAATGAAGCCATCAATCACAGGGCGAGATAGTTGTCTAGACGTCAACACTGAGGCACTCACTGTCAGTCACTCAGGTCACAGGAATGTTATGGTGCCCCGGTGATGGCAGTATACAGGAGTGTGGCCCGGTGATGGCAGTATACAGGAGTGTGGCCCGGTGATGACAGTATATAGGAGTGTGCCTCGGTGATGATAGTATACAGGAGTGTGCCCTGGTGATGACAGTATATAGGAGTGTGGCCCGGTGATGACAGTAT
>WNGS01004374.1:3172745-3209780 GCA_020271785.1 Procambarus virginalis
GGTTCAGGGAGAGGGGTGTGAGGGGACAGGGGAGGGAACACCTGGAACCTGGTGACAGTTAATATAATCAATAACCGAGTAATTTGTCCATAACCCTTTCCATAGTGCGCGTCCTGTGTGCGTGCGCATGTCTCCTGAGAGCGTGCGTGAGCGCTCGCTTGTCTGGTGCCTGCGCTAGAGCGCGTGTCTCGTGCATGCGTGAGCACGTGTCTCGTGCATGCGTGAGCACGTGGCTCGTACATATGTGCTCTTATCTCGTGCGTACATTAAAGCGCATGTTCGTGCGTGCGTGAGTACGCGTGGTGTCTGGATCCTACAGATCAGCTGGTGTGCATATTTCTATGTGTTCTTGATACATCTACATAACGTAAAATACACGAGATTGCTACTGTATCCTAGCGACGTCGGGGCCCGGCGCCCTCAACACCCAATATACTAAATAAATGATTGTGCTGTGCAGAGGGGCAGACGACCCAGCAGGAAGGTACCGGATTGGTTACCATCTTGTGACGAAGGGAAAGCATAAGTGCAGCAAGATGCTTGGGAAAGGTGGTGGGAAGGAGAAGAATGATTGTACACTTACGGTTGAAGGTCAGCATGGTAAACTTGATCATGGTTGAAATCAACTTATAGACGTACGTACGTGTATGTGTGTGTGTGTGTGTGTGTGTGTGTGTGCGTGTGTGTGTGTGTGTGTCTGTAATTAACCTAAGTGTAGTTACAGGATGAGAGCTACGCTCGTGGGTCCCGTCTTCCCAGCATTCTTTACCATATAACGCTTTGAAACTACTGACTGTGTGTGTGTGTACGTGTGTGTGTGTGGCAGCAGCAGCAGGTACAGTGGTGCACTTGGCAGGTATGCGAGACGTTGCAACCAATGCCACAGGCCTCACGTTCATCACATAACAATGAGTGAAGCAACAGTCCCACAACTGTGACACTCGCTGCCTTCCTCCGCCTGCTCTCTCAACGTCCTATTTTTATACCTCTTCAATCGTATCACACATCCTCAGATCAACGTTTACAGAAGCGTCCACAAACAAATTCAAAGACAGTTCGAAGGATATTACTGGACTTTCATCAAATTTCTCATATTACCAAACTTTCGTATTCAGTGGCACGGGCTCAAACTTATGCTCCATGGCATCACAGCTCACTTGTTTCAAGCGTCACTCAAAATCTATTCAATATACTGAGACGGTTAGTGGAAAGGCAAAGAGAGCGGTGTAACTAGCAAGTCTTCAGTACCCTCCTCCACCACAAACCATGTAGTTAGTATGGTGGTACTAACACACAATGAGGAAGTCCCCCCACACACACACACACACACACACACACACACACACACACACACACACACACATCACTTCCGCATTAGGAAGTGATGTGGTGGAGGCTGACTCCATACACAGTTTCAAGTGTAGATATGATAGAGCCCAATAGGCTCAGGAAACTGTACACCTGTTGATTGACGGTTGAGAGGCGGGACCAAAGAGCCAGAGCTCAACCCCCGCAAACACAACTAGGTGAGTACAACTAGGTGAGTACACACACACACACACACACACACACACACACACACCACACACACACACACACACACACACACACACACACACACACACACACACACGGGGCAGGTATCAACACTCGCACCTATAACTGATAATTATTTTCTAAAATGTTCACAACATTACAGTAATGCAGAACATTTATAACTTATGGCCAGACACTGGCGGGTATATAGGACGGACACTGGCGGGTATATAGGACGGACACTGGCGGGTATATAGGACGGACACTGGCGGGTATATAGGACGGACACTGGCGGGTAGTATGTTTAACAGACACACATACAAGTGTTCGTTTGTACAATGGACACACTGTATCACAACGCCTACACGCGCAGGCGCTGATACAACGTCCACAAGCACCAAGACTGATACTTTCACAGCGTCAAGTACAAACGTCGACGTACGTAGTCACGAACACGGACTGGGGTTGCGGACCAAATAAGCCGCATTAACTATCTGGGCCGAGCAGCAGCACCTCCCGGGGCGCAATACACGTTGTCCGGTCTGGGTCCAGCGACACTGTGCGCGCTCACACCCCTCCAGCGGTTTATTCATGCCACAGGAACTGTCTACCCTCCACACTCTCGGTAATCCAGTTTAAACTCGGAGGGCGTGCGAGGGTTGCAGTGTAGATGGGGTGGTGGCTCCAGACCCCCCAGATCCCCCCCCTCCCCCTTCTCACATCTACTGACATTTCCGTTAACATGTCCTCTCTCTCTCCCTCTGTCTCTCTCTCCTTCATTCTTCATACACTGCCTTGGAATACTCGTGGAGTACTCACCTAGAGATACTTAGTTATGTGTGTGTGCATGCAGGGGTCGAGCATTAATCATTCCAGCTATCGGTTTATTAATGTTATGCCTCGATTCGTTCGTGCATTTTATCGTACTTGCAAATTAAATTGTGGGTGATAATTGCTTCAACATTTCCTTGCCCGTTCCCACTGTTTGCAACTTTGGCTCCGAATATGTTGTTTTTAACGTCTCTGGCTCTCTACTACTCTACTGTGAGTAGGTCTCTACTATTCATCGATAGCCTCACGTTCCATTGCTTCTCATTTTGATATATTTTTGTCCACTGTCGATTCCCCTTATTGTAAGTCCTTATCATATCCCCCCGAACCTCCTATTCTACAGCGTGATAAGGTTCAGTTCTCGCGGCCTTTGACGCTGGGCCATTTCCGGTAAACCTTGTTGCATATCTCTCTACATTGTTTAGTTACATTACAGGTGAGGATTCTATGCAGGATGTTCGTACTCGAAGACAGGTCTCTCAGATGGTATAGACAGCATTCTGAAGCCTTCTTTGTCTAGGTTCCTGAAGACTATCCGGACATCCGCCAGTTTTCATTCGTTGCTGACGTTATTAAGCCAATGTGCGCCTCTAGCGCCAGATTGGGGTTCATATCTACCTCTAGTGATTCGGGATATTGCTTCCTCTTCATCTTATATTGTACCTAGAGGCTCCTTATCCCAGCTCCCAACTTCTCAAAATCTGAATTGTGTGTTAGTCCTTACGGAACAGTTCATGCCTAATAAGAATGTTTGCAGGACCATCCTGTGGGAGGTGATAGACCTCCATAACCATCCTGTGGAAGGTGGCAGACCCATCTCCATCCTTTGGAATGGAGGACAGACCCTATACCATCCTGTGGGTGTGGGGGTGTGGTAGCCCTCATGCACAGCCTGTGGGAGGTAGCAGAAAGATTATCGAGCCACATAATGGGTTCAAGTACTGGATCTCAATAATCTTTAAGTTAAGCAATTTACATTGTGCTGAACTAGTTACATATTGTTCTCATCTGGCCACCCTGCCCCTCCCCCCACACCTATCCAGCGGATGGTGGTGGGATAGTCATAGTCACCTGCATCAACTACCTACAGTACACAAACTTGAGATACTTGGCTAAGAGTTTTGGTTGTTCATCATTTTGTCTGAAGTATTTAGACATTCCTTAACCGTTTTTTAATAGTCATCTCTAAATCCTTGAATTTTTTCACGCTCCACCACATGTGTGGGAAGAGTTTACCCGAGTTTACATTTGGTTAAATCTACATCCACACAAGGTGCAAACTCGATTGATAATGATTAAGCCACCCAAGAGGTGGCACGGGCATGAATAGCCCGTAAAGATGCAAACTCCCACGGACACTCACTATATAGTCGAGAAGCTGCAGCACTGAAGAGTCTTCTGATTGTATTATATTAGCCTTTGATATGTGTGAGTTGCAATCATGTCTCCCGTATCTCTTATCTTCCCCAGTAACTCAGGTTTAGTTCCTTTAGTTTATTATCTAAAATTGTTCCTTTCAGCTCCGAGACCAATCTTGTGGCATACTTCCCACCTCTATATACATGAGTAGTGGTGGGCCGAGTGCTGCTTCCTGCTGCTGCTATATACGACGGGTGAGCAGAATGCTACATATTTTAATTTTATATAACATCTGTAATGGTTAAACAGACTACTGAACAACTCCTTGTGCAGATTTGTGAAGGCAGTCCTTATGTTAGTCAAACTTGCGTAAACCGCTGACAGCACATGCTGGGTGGGTTTACCCGTGGGGAAGTGTCAGTAAATACCTCCAACTTAATTCTTGAGGACGTGTGTATACACTCGTGGGAATACTGAGTGGTAGCCACTGTGCATACAACCTTGGCAAAGACCATGCCTGGGATTTAAGTGACTTGTCTCGCATTAAAAAGCATGTCGGCCCCAGACTAAAGCCGATTGCAAATTAATATTTATTACTGTGTGGCAGTCGTTAAGTCACTTTGCAACAATTAAGATGACATACAAGAACATTCTGTTGAAGAAAGAAAATGGGGAAGCCTCATCACGCTCAGCCTATCATCCCGCCCTAAGAAAACTACACAATCACCGACAAAAAGTTTTCACTTCCATTTTATTTCAGTTGTTCTAATTGGGTTATTTTTCTTCAGCCACGTTATTGTGAGTTAAGAGAGAGCTGGCGGAACACTTCTTGAGGAAGATTTTTTTCTACCACAGACGTGGCCACACATTTACAATGCTAACCAGCATATATACATTTCCTTCTGTCCTCCATGGACAGGGTTAGAGATGTGTTAAACATATAGTTCAGGGGTTTATTGAACAATCAACCACAGAAGGTGATTCGGTGCTTTTAAAATACTAAGCTAACCTACATACATAAATACATTGCCGTGGTGATTGGTCTCGGGGATCACCTGCACAACCACCTACCCCAAAGTACCCACCACTAAATGGAGTTATGACATCGTATAACGCAATGACCAGTATTGCGATTCTTATCGTATTTACTGTTCAAGATGTACCTAGAGCTGGTATGCACTATCTCTTCTAGCTCGTTCTATTTCTCACTAGACTTACACTGAAGCTCTCGCTAGCATCTCTGTTACTCTAGCTTCCACCCACAGCCTCTCGCTCCAAAGTTCCTCAGGGTAAGTGTGCATATTTGGTGATCCTCTTAGAATTGTATACATCATATCTTGTCTCTCCTCTTTCCTCTAGTATGACCAGTTGAAATTCCCTTAGTTGTTTCTCCTAGTTTAGTTCCCTCTCCCCAGGAACGAATAATATAGCATATCTCTGGCCTTGTTCTAGTATTACTAAATACTTCTTTAAGTGTTTCATGCCGGGTCTGCATATTCATGGAAGGTGTGGCTCTGAATACAGTATTCTCAAGGTCTTTGGCCTGGATCATTTGGACCATTTTTTCAGTGTTGTATACACTATGGCCGCACTTGACTAATATACGCCTCTCCTGCCAGATTTGGAGTTATAATTCGTTTGGTTTGACTGTTCATGGCAAGGTGGCAAAGCTTCTGTTCCACTCGTAGGGTCGGTGCTTCGAGTCTCCTAGTACCCAGATGAATGATTATATATATATATATATATATATATATATATATATATATATACATACACATACACGCGCGCGCGCAGCTGGGTGGACAGCGCCCAGGACTCGTAATTCTGTAGCCCGGGTTCGATTCCCGGACCAGGCAGAAACAAATGGGCAGTTTCTTTCACCCCTGATGCCTCTGTTACCTATCAGTAAATAGGTACCTGGGAGTTAGACAGCTGTTACGGAGCTGCTTCCTAGGTGTGTGTGGAAAATAAATTAGTAGTTAGTAACAGTTGATTGATTGACAGTTGAGAGGCGGGCCGAAAGAGCAGAGCTCAACCCCCGCAAGCACATCTAGGTGACATGTATTCTTTAGGCTTGTATCAAGATTCCCCAAGGTCGAAATACTGACACCTCTCATGATTGCATCTCCCAAAAGTTCAAAAATTACTTAACTCTTGGGTGCTAGGTAAACAAAGACATTAGGGGGAAAGAAACATGCCCAACCATTTCTGTCCCGTCCGGGAATTGAATCCGGAATCCCCGATTTTTTACTCCAGAATGAAGCCAACTCTAAAACTGTTTTCAATTTACGGGCTATTCATGCCCGTGCCATCTCCTGGTTGGCTTAATCTTAATCAATCTGTTCTCAATATATAAAGTTTTGTCCGCGACGACCTCCATCTCCGCAGGTGACTACCGTATAATTGCGACCATTTGTCATAACCACCTTCGAAATAGCTTCATTGTTTTATGATGTCGTAACTTGTGTCTCACAGTTAAACATACAAGAAAGCAGAGAGTGATATCGAGCAACTTGAGAGAGAGAGAGAGTACTAAATAGTCATCAAAATCTAGATTTACTAGAGCACTCTGATAGCGTTAAGCTTTATGAAAAACAAATACTGGTCAATATAACCTTCAACAGCGAGTCTCGGACCACCAAAGTTAGAAACTACTGAACTGCTATATTTTCCTGGTTCAGACAAAACTAATCATTTGTAATTTATCACTGCCAGAAAAATATATGTTTAACTCTTAAGTTCTAACAGGAGTTAAAAAAGTTTACAGCTAAAATAAGACTAGAAAATAATATTGCAAGGCGTTTAAACACTAAACATTTTATCCTAGGGCTATTGGGTCATTCTCGTTCTTTATTTTACCTCAAGTGAAAACGACCGTTTAGCAATTTGATGTTCTGAATAAATTAAGTTTCATAATAAAGGCTTCGCGATAAACAGACACTCTAAAGTGTCATCTGAAAACACAACTGCCAGAGTTAAAGGTGTTGGCGCCGTCTGCAGGGGAGCTCAGTAGCCACTATTTTAAAGGGCCTCCAACACCCCCGCGAGGGTAAGCCAGAGACCCAGAGCTGCTGACGAAGACTTGGGAAGGACGCTGTAGGGAAGCTTAGTTGAGAAAGGGGACAAAACACGACTGTTTTTAGGGAGGAGTACGATGGGGTGGAGAAGGGTTAGAAAGAGTGGGGGAGAGCAGGGAGGGATAGGAAGGATTAGGGGGTAGGGAAGGGTGGGGGGAACAGTAGAGTGTGGGAGGGTAGGGACAAGGGGAGGAGGGGTGGGAAGGAGTGGGGGTAGGGAAGGGAAGTGGTGTGGGGGTAGGGAAGGGCAGAGTGGTGTGGGGGAAGGGAAGGGCAGAGTGGTGTGGGGGAAGGGAAGGGCAGAGTGGTGTGTGGAAGGGAAGGGCAGAGTGGTGTTCGGGGAAGAGAAGGGAAGGGAGTTAAACTGCACAACACACGCCTGCAGACACTGTGGTCAGCAGCAAACCAGAGAAATCAGACACCATTCAGCATCAGCATGAAGGACAGGGAAAGCGATCTTGAGTTAACAATATGAGCACTGGATCACTTGTGTGGTTGATGGCTTTGAAATATAATCTCAAACTGCCTCGTGCCATCTACTTTGCCTCCAGCCTTTCTAACTCTTCAAGTCTTACAAATTACGCAAAGGAAAAACAAAAACGAATGCATAAATGAAATACCATGGAGACCCTTTGCGGTGAGTTTCCCAGGAAAGCCTCATCCATATGAATAAGCATGCAACGTCCCCAAACTAAAGGACGTGTCTGACTGGGGCCAGATTCACGAAGCAGTTACGCAAGTATTTACGAACGTGTATATCTTTCCCCAAACTTTGACGGCTTTGGTTACATTTATTAAACAGTTTACAAGCATGGAAACTTCCCAGTCAACTGTTGCTTTTGTTATAAACAGCCTCCTGGTGCCTCGGAGCTCATTAACTGTTTAATAATTGTAAACAAAGCCGCCAAAGATTGAGAAAAGATGTACAGGTTCGTAAGTGCTTGCGTAACTGCTTCGTGAATCTGGCCCTTGGCTACTTTCTCTGAACACTTGCCGAGAATGTGCAATCTTTGGTACTATACTACCACGTTTAAACGTTATGCATGCGAATAACGAGATATACAGCAATGACAATAAATTTAAACATTGCTACACTATAGAATAAAAAGTGAACCTAATTTTAATTTCCTGCTGAACAATAACGAAGAATTATGCCATTACTTCTGAGTATAAAAGAATGCGAATGCTTGATAAATGTGATGAATTGCTAACAGTACCAAATGAAGTACTTGAGATTTCCTGTAACAGTTCAAGCACAGAACCTGTTAGCTAGGCTGTAGCAGATCATGTTAGCCTATCGAAGCTGTTAATTAGGCTGTAGCAGATGATGTTAGCCAGACTATTGCATCTGCTAATTGGCTGTAGCAGATGACTTTGGCTAGGCTGTCGCAGACGTTAGCTAAGCTGTCGCAGATCGCAGATAATGTTAGCTATTTAATGACGATATGAACAAAATTCCCGTTCTCACAGGCCTGTGTTCATTAACAGGTTTTCAAATATCATGAATGATTCAATAAAGCGGCTGCGTCCAAAACTTGGTATCCAGCTTTACCAGATTCGTCAGAATAAGTCCCTGACTGCACCCAAGTTTACCTGAACGGCACTTTCCACAACAAAGTTGATCCGATGAAAAGTCGTCTGGGAAAAGTAGGGCAGCAGAAGTAATGAAGGGTGGTGCGACTTGGAGAACTCATCAAATTCCTGTTGGCTTACGACCCCGAGACCTCGCTGTGCAACGCGGGACTGGCCACGATGGCCTTTCATGAATAGAAATTCCCTGCTTTAGCACTCACTGTTGGGTAAGATACCGTACACTTCGCCCACTGTGTTGAAAACCCTTAGAGGTACGTTTCAAGTGCCCTAGGACACAAATACAGACGGAGACGGTGAGTGCAAGTGTATTTACAATTTATATTCACTATTTGTGTCTGTACGATCGAGCTGTTAACGCTTGGACCTCGCCATTCTAATCGTTATATGTCTAATGTACTGATCCCTACCTATATTTCTCTAACATATCTATTACATATATATATATCTCTGTCACACACACACACACACACACACACACACACACACACACACACACACACACACACACACACACACACACACACACTTAATATTTTACACACACTTAGTATTATTTAAAATATTATACCTGTATTTACAACTGTTCACTTCTATTTATAAATAAGGAACAATTCACCACCGGCAACAAAGAAAATGAACAAAATTTTTGAAGTATTAAGATGTTCATCACTTACCATCACTAAGATCGGGCTTCGTAGAAAACTTCTCGAATGAGTGCAGTAAGAAGCTTCGATCCTCTTTATTGCCGAAAAACACCATCTTTACCAGACGCTTCGAGTGAAAAGCACCAATATGCTAAAAATTGAGGCCTTAATTTTTCAAAACCCTTTTTTCATTGTTCCCTCCTGAAGACTAAAGATCTTGGCTAAAGCTCAAGTTGATATGGCGTTTCACTTTAATTGTTCTTATGTTCTAGTTGTTGTATCAAAGACGTAAATCGGACATTTTCTCGTTATGTGCGCCAACTGGGTTAAGGTTCTATAGTAGTTAAGGTGGTTCTCATCACTAGGCTAGGCGGCAACACTAACCTATAGCCTAAAATAACACTGAATCACAGTCACGTTTTAGTTATCTCAGCAGCGTGTTCTCTCAATTTGCCAATCCGTAAAAAATACAACTGTTTTACTTATCCAGAAACGTACGAGCCCAAACAACCCACCGAACCCATCGAGGCTGATTAATAGAATGCGGCAGAATTACGGTTGAATTTGGTTGGTGCCAAATATGTTCAGCTATACAATGAGCAATCACAAACGAGACGAAGATTACACACGAACGAAAATAGACGAACAAGTTAGCCTCGTAACTATTAATGAACACATAATTTATGAGGGACTCTAATAAAATGTAATTGTGTATTTAACTTGTAGAGCTCAGATATATACCGACCGCAATGAGGCGCAATCACGCTTAATGGTATTAAACGGCGACACTTGGGCAAAGCAAGCCGCAATGTCTTCCACGGATCACTGAGAGTACTACACTCAGACATGATATTACGTCTTTAATTAATTAAGGAATTATAAAATTGAAAGTTCCAGAAGTATCAACAGGAACGGGGACAATGAAAGTGTTTGCAAGTAGATAAAAAAAACGTGTAATACAAAATGATGTACAGTTCAAAACTCAATTAAAAGTAACGTGGAATTCATAAATTAATTATGAAATGTTACCTTCTAGTGTGTTTCGAAATAATTTCCAAATTACGATTATATTCAAACTGACCAGTCATAAAAACGAATAGGCTCATGTATTTCCAACAAAATTGAAATTGAAATTGAAATAAGTTTATTGATGTAAAACTACACACAAAGGGATGAGGTAGCTCAAGCTATTCTCACCCCGTTCAGTACATATACGCACATCACAAACCATAAACATATTACAAAACATTCTGAGAGATAACATATACATTTCCTCTTTCACAAGTAGTATGGTATCAGTGAAATGGAAGAGCAGCACTTTTATATCCTACTGGCTCGGTGGTAAAACGAATACGTCTTTTCTGCTTCAGCTGCAGAAAATTCTTAGCAGCTGCTAATGATTCTTAGCAGCGGTGTGTCACGCTAACAGTAGTGCCCTTGAGCAGGCTAGCTCGTAAATATCTCATCCCAGCCCTTGCCTTATGGGTGGGGGGAAGTGTACCTTAACTGTGGGCAGCCCAGACAAAAAATAAAAAATCCATCAAGGAATTCCCCGAAAATTTGGTCACCGTTCCTTAACAAAAGCACCAGTTTGAGATTTATTCTTTGTTTCTCTCATCAGCACAGGAATTATTGTAAATTATACCAACGAGATGGCTTGGTGGTGACATATTCCCGACTGCAGGAGGTGCATGACGCAAGCAGGTGGGGGAAGAGTTGGGGGGAGGGACAGTAATCTGGTAATGACACCGCCAGGAGCCGTAAAGTAGGCCCTAAAGGACACACTGGAGGCTCGCCACGCTCCATTTACGCCCAGCCTGATTAAACGCGCCGCGGTGTCCTCAAAGGTTCTCAGTCTGCAAATATCGCTACCTTTTTGACCTTATTGACAAGACAATCTGTGATCCCTCCAAAATTTATACTACTAATGAAATGAAACATTAATTCGTTAAATTATTTGACTTGCTGTTTGTCTATTCCAAGAAATGCTCCAGTTTCTATATAGACTAATATGGCTATTTTTTTTAATTATTACGCTATGCTAATCAAGTTGCCACAGAGATTTGACTCCTGGCTAAAGAATAACAGTATAATGAATAACTGTTGATATTAGAAAAATAAACTGCACATTTAGGCTTTTTCTCTCAATGTTACCATCACGTTTAGGAAATAATTATAATCGTATTGATGAAAATGGGTAACAAACAACGCATTGGTACAAATATGAATGTAATTTTGTACTATTTGTTTCCTTAGTTCGCGTATTCCATCGCCTGTGATGACTCGTATCTAATATACAAACAGTAATAATTGCAGGCGATGAGTCACAATAACGTGGCTGAAGTATGTTGACCAGACCTCACTTTCTAGTGTGTGGTCTGGTCAACAGTAATAATTGATAATTATTGTGGGAGCATTCGTGAGCAATAAGCTTATCTTCATCCTCCACCTTTGACCCAAATAATTCACATAGCAGGCGAGACAGGTCAAGGCTATTATGATCACCGTCACGCATCCTGCAGTCACATCGATTGTATACTTGCTGGGAACGTCAATAAACATGTCTTCTCTCGACTCCTGCCAAGCCTCCGCCGGCTACACTTCATTAAACAATTTCCGTGTCGCGTAAACATCCCTGTTGAAGACCCCCGACCTTGCCCTATTGTCAGACATTCATTAACTCAAAGACATCAATAAACGCCATTGTTGACCTAAATACGCAACTTTAAAGAAAGGCTGCTTGCGTTCGTGTGTGTGTGCACTTAAAGAGACTTGAGTTTTAACAACTGGATCTTTCATCTCAATTTTCAATAGAGTAGCGTAGTTGGTCCCTACAATCCATCCTCAAAGCAATGATCATAACCTATTCAATCCAGGTCAGTCTGCACGATTAGAAATAATGTTAATTATGCTTGACACGGGGCCTAGGCGCGGCAAAGAATGATGACTAACCATACAGATAACAACTGGCTAGGTGATGTCTTATCTAGAACAATGTGACGGGCCTTGTTCTGATGGCATACGTCCAACACTCCATACTTTTCCCAGCAGCTCCCACAATTTTGCTGTGAATTAACACCTTTATATTTAACAATTCAACCCATCAAAGTGCTTGAGCCCAAGTTTAATTATTTTATAAATGATTCATATGAGGCGAGTTACCCCACCCACTTCTAACACGGCAACTGCACCAGACGCTAATGGTAAGCCTACCAAATTGAAAGTCGCTGCTGTTGACGCCAGCCCCAAATATACAACTCTCAGAGTCCTATACGGTCATCCTTCTCGGCCATAGTATCCATATTCTGGGACTCTTGAATAATACTTATTTTTTTATTACTTTTTAACTTTCATCCAGATTCATCAAGCAGTAATTGGGGGGGGGCCTGGTTGTAAACTGACTGGAGGGTCGTGTTCCAGGGAAACTAGTAAGGTAAGAATTAACATAAGCTATGGTAAAGCGTACAGTACTTAGTAATTATCAAAAGAAGGCATCAAGCCGGTAACAGCAGTCATTCGTCTTTAGTACCCGTGTAAAAAAAAAGTTAAGTGTATGTGTGAAAGAGAGCATATATGGAGACTGAGGCTGAGTGCTGGGTTAGAACTCACGTCCCCTGACGCCCCGGACACACGCACTACCCACTGGACTATAATGACCTAAAAGTATCATTACTAGAAGGTTTACTGAACTTGCATAGAGTTTTGACGGCACCCAGTTGGCACTCAAATACAACTCAATCTTTTCTCGTATATAGTTCATGTTTTAAGATATATGTAACCTAATTGTTCTATATTGTTGCCCGTTTTCCTACGTTTCATGCCTGTCCACTCCATGAAAGTGGGAAATGTGATCATGTATAAAACAAGATCTAAATTCATGGAAAACAATGGTTCCTCACATTTGATAACAATTCTTCTGAATAGAAGCCATTAGTTTTCTTAAAATAGTACATGGAAAAAAAAGTCGATCTCTATTTTCAACTGGTGTATAGAAAACATGTACAACATTATCACCACCACTTCTTCTAACTATACCTTGAGTACATCAACGCAAATTATTCGGAAATATATACCACGGAAAGAATTTGAAGTTACTTATAGATTAAACATTCAAAATGGTGGTAAATTTGATCCATATCTATGAAATAGAATGTGTGCGTGTGTGTATGTGTGTGTTTGGTTGTCTGTCCAAGGATGGAAGCCAGACGCTTAGGGCTAGCCTCATTAAACTTTCCAAGATGATTTTGTTGGTTAAGGGACTGTCCTGAGGGGGGAGGGGAAGGCGCCATTACACCCACGTCGGCTTCTTCGGCGACCCCGAAAAAGTTGGTGGAGATGAAAGGTTGGCTCAGTCCATAAGTTTTTTATCTGTTCACAATATTACATATATTTATATGTTCTGATAGCCGATCTGCATTCTGGGGGAGGGGGGCTCCCAACACACATACATGGTGTATCCTTTTGAGGTCGACCCGGGCACTGCCGGGTACCTCATCCAATTTGTTATAGATAAAAGCTAACCTCAGACAATGTTATTTTCACTTAAGCAACGAATCAGGGAATAAATGCTGTTTGATTTCATGGGGAAGTGGAACTTGTTTAAAAAAATACTTTGAGAGCTGTAAAGTGTGGTTTAGGTAGCGAGTTTCCGCTTCACTTCGTCCACAATCGTTGAGCTTGAACTTTCCGCTCATAACCTTCCCTCTTCCTCACCTGTTTGCACTCCTCGTATCCTACTCCTCCTACTCACTCCTTGAGGACAGGCTGCCTTATCACAATCCACTTGAGAATGGTCCAGGACGGACCCAAACGTCGTCGTCCCTTCAATTTCTAGTGTGTGGATTGGTCAACTGCCTTATCATCTTGGACACTTGGGTCATAAATCTTGACAGTTGCCATAGTCTAAGTACTAGATTTAACATTAATTATGGCCAGGCTCATTTGTTCAACATGCGAAACTTAGCCTATGTGTCATTAGAATTAACACAAGAGTATGGAGAGGCTGTGTGATACGCCCAAGTCTTGTCCCGGTCGTTCTGACAAAGACATGACCTTCCGTGTGCACGAGCCCCACGGGGACCTCGTGCCCCGGCCACACCCCCTCGTGCCCCGGTCACACCCCCTCGTGCCCCGGCCACACCCCCCTCGTGCCCCGGCCAAACCCCACTCGTGCCCTGGCCACACCCCCTTGTGCCCCGGCCACACCCCCCTCGTGCCCCAGCCACACCCCCTCGTGCCCCGGTCACACCCCCTCGTGCCCCGGCCACACCCCCCTCGTGCCCCGGCCACACCCCCTCGTGCCCCGGCCACACCCCCTCGTGCCCCGGCCACACCCCCTCGTGCCCCGGCCACACCCCCTCGTGCCCCGGCCACACCCCCCTCGTGCCCCGGCCACACCCCCTCGTGCCCCAGCCACACCCCCTCGTGCCCCTGATGATTCCTGTACCGTCCTGGAGACGTTCAGCGCCCGCACAGTGTTTGTCCGTCAGGAAAGTAATGATAAGCACCCAAGCTTTTCATGAACCCGCCATTAATGAAAATATATACCTATATAAAATAATTAACTTAAATGAGTTATTAAAACGTTACATGTTTAAGGACATGGATATTTTCAAAACCATACTAAAATTGCTTGTAGAAGTTTAACGCTTACATTAAGTTATTTGCTAGTTTGCTATAAAATAAGATCAATTATATATTATGAATTTGAAAATTAGGCGTTTACCTAGCAAAACAACACTAGACGATGTCTGCAATGTCAGGGATCTGGAAGAGGCGTCGGGCGGATGCCAGCGCCTTTGGGCTTAAAATGGCCTCAAGGATAAGTCATCGGAAGTCGGTCAGTCGTTGCCATTGTCTCCTAAAAGCTTATTAAACTATACATCTACATTCTTTCAGTAAAACAACTGAATACACAAGACCTAGTCTGCGAAATGTCAATATGAAATTACAAATTAAAGAATAAACGTCAACGCTTTCACGAAACTTGATAACTGAAGCAAATTAATTTAAATACAAAATAGCCATTGTGGCAACTACTAGTCGAGTCTAGACGAACAAGCAAATGGCTGGTGAATGACCAGATAATAACGCTCTCAAAAACCCACGTTCTCTACCGTACTTTAATGCAATTTTGCATATTATACAAATGTAATGCCTAAATGTATTTTGTGAAGCCAATTGTATGATGTATTAAGAGTGCGTATCCAAGAATCACTTTAGTTCTAAAACCCCGATTCCAGTGCACTCGAACACGACTTTTAGAAGCACAATCCTAGGCTGTAAATCCAATTGACAATTCCTAACCATTATTATCATCATGCACCTGACGCAAGAGAAATATGAGCCCTGCGGCACGCATCATCACCGCACCTGCCGAAGAGGAAGGACGGACCCTGCGGCAGGTATCATCACCGCACCTGACGCCGAGGGAGGACGGACCCTGCGGCAGGTATCATCACCGCACCTGACGCAGTGGGAGGACGGACCCTGCGGCAGGTATCATCACCGCACCTGACGCAGTGGGAGGACGGACCCTGCGGCAGGTATCATCACCGCACCTGACGCCGAGGGAGGACGGACCCTGCGGCAGGTATCATCACCGCACCTGACGCAGTGGGAGGACGGACCCTGCGGCAGGTATCATCACCGCACCTGACGCAGTGGGAGGACGGACCCTGCGGCAGGTATCATCACCGCACCTGACGCCGAGGGAGGACGGACCCTGCGGCAGGCATCATCACCGCACCTGCCGCAGAGGGAGGACGGACCCTGCGGCAGGTATCATCACCGCACCTGACGCAGAGGGAGGACGGACCCTGCGGCAGGCATCATCACCGCACCTGACGCAGAGGGAGGACGGACCCTGCGGCAGGCATCATCACCGCACCTGACGCAGAGGGAGGACGGACCCTGCGGCAGGTATCATCACCGCACCTGACGCAGAGGGAGGACGGACCCTGCGGCAGGCATCATCACCGCACCTGCCGCAGAGGGAGGACGGACCCTGCGGCAGGTATCATCACCGCACCTGACGCAGAGGGAGGACGGACCCTGCGGCAGGCATCATCACCGCACCTGCCGCAGAGGGAGGACGGACCCTGCGGCAGGTATCATCACCGCACCTGCCGCAGAGGGAGGACGGACCCTGCGGCAGGCATCATCACCGCACCTGACGCAGAGGGAGGACGGACCCTGCGGCAGGTATCATCATGCTCCTCTGGTTCCTTGCCTTGCTCGGTTACCAACCAATAACCCCATTAAGATTCACCGCCATGAATCTCTGAAATTCATGGCTATAAAATTCATTAGAGCGGCTACTGACATAATTATAAGAAATCCTTATCTTTTATGATTTGATAGTTTGTTGTTAACATATTTATGTATAAATTAAATTAGGGTTCTAAATTTGTTTTGATGTAGATTTTTACGCGATTAGCTATATCTTAATTAGATTATCTTGAGGTTATATCTTGAGATGATTTCGGGGCTTTTATGTCCCCGCGGCCCGGTCCTCAACCAGGCCTCCACCCCCAGGAAGCAGACCGTGACAGCTGACTAACACCCACGTACCTATTTTACTGCTAGGTAACAGGGGCATAGGGTGAAAGAAACTCTGCCGGCATTTCTTTCCGGCGCCCGGGATCGAACCCGGGACCACAGGATCACAAGTCCAGTGTGCTGTCCGCTCGGCCGACCGGCTCCCTACGCTTCTGTCAAAACAGCTTAAATACTTAGCTTTATTATAAGTAACAAATATATCTCTAATTGTAAACCACTCATTACTGAAAATACAGCATTTGCGGGAGGAATTAATATCAATAAATAAGGGGGTGAGGGGAACCAAGCCTGGAGGGTCCATGAGAGGCGCCCGTCCCCCCTTCACAGTGGTGGTGATTCTCACTATTCCCGCCAAGCTTTATTGATTTTTGGTCTGCACAGCGGCACACTTCAACACTCATCTCTCAGCTGATTGTACACCCTTTTCAAAATTATTCTGTTTCGGGGTTTTAAAAAAAAAATAGGCTTCGAGTTTAAATAACCTTATTTCCCACATCGGATTGTATCACTGTTCAAAATAAACTCAAACTATACATTTGCCAAGTATAGTGTTAGTATACCTCATGGCAATGCAAAATGTTTTATACAGATATACATTCAGACGACTGGTAGGTTATCATTAAACCCCCCATCGCTGTCAAATTTCATCTCCCCAATACTTTACATATTTTTCAAAGTTGGTTACGGTATTGATAAGATATCTATTGCTCATTAATGAACAATCTGTATCTCACGCTTAATTAACCCACTATTTGTTGATTTTCTTGCGAATTTGTGTGTTAATGTTCCGCCTTGAGAGCACGCACTGGAAGCCTGGATATCTCGGACTGAAACACTACGGTCGCCCATGCTGGGTTCCAGCGCCGCCGACACTAACTCTCACAGTTCTCGGCGTTAGGATTACCTCCCAAGTATTTCTATATATTCTGACTCTAATACCATTTGTTAACATAATTTAAAATATATTATATATATCTGACAGCTAAACATTAGACTAAAAAAATCATCCTAAATTCTTCGTTTATGGAAAAATAAAAGATTGAGAATTGTGAGGATTCAGAGTCCTGGTAAGGCAACAAAGCAGACGACACCCCAGAGGAGATCCAGTGTGACCTGCCGCATGGAAATGTACACAAATGAACGCGTTTCATCATTCACACTTTTTACTTTGAAAAGCTGTATTCCGAGGTTTTGCCATTATCCCGAAAGAGAATCAACAATTGGCAGTATATAAGATGCTAGATACGGCTCTCGGTCTTGTAAGAGTGTAAGGGATATGCGTAATATACGAGATGTTTATAAAAGGAGCTGGAACAACGTGCTCTTTTAGTACAGAAACATCCATTTCGCTTTCTAAGACGGAAACCAAGAACTGCAGAACCTCATCTTCACAAACCAAAAGAGGCATATTTTGTGACACCAGCACTAAAATTTCACAAGAAATTACATCACTAAACAAAGGTATTTATGAGCCACATTATTGTGACTGCATGTATTTAACGTTAATTAGGATTTGTGAACATCCATCTTGCTCCTGCAGAATTTATACCATATTAAAAGTCCTTACACGTGTTTGCTAACTCAGCCCGCTCAGTAAGAACTAATTTGTTCTAACCACATATTTACGTGTTAAAATGTTTTTTGTATTATTATTTTCTCCGACAAACGTGTTAAAATGTGGAAGAACTGTAATATACCATATATTCGTAAGCAGTTCGTGGTAGCATATAATTTGTACCTGAAAATAAATTATGATAAATATAACAGATGTTAGTGCAGAATCAGAGAGAAAGAGAGAGAGGTCATTCCTCACTGCGGAGCACCCCCCCCCCCCTAATTACAATAACCCCAGTATTAACGACCAACAGGAGTACCACCCTGGTGGCGACCAGCTCCCGGGAGCGAGCCAGGAAGATGAAGGGCTGGCCATGTGAATGCAATAAAGAAGCCGACCACCAATATTCACAAGACCAACAAGGTGGACCTGAACCCAGGACCACAGGATCACAAGTCCAGCGTGCTGTCCGCTCGGCCGACCGCCGGGAGGAGTGATACAGCCCCACAAAAGTTACCTAACTCCCGTTCACCTAGTAGGAAATAGGTACCCGGAGGCATTAGGTGAAAGAAACGTCCCCAACTATTTCTGTCCTGCTGATTGTGACTCGCGAACGAAGCCCTTTATAGGTTCCTGTATATGAGGATATTTTGGCAGCTATATTTATAAAAAAAAATCGGGTCTATAAAATTGTATTAAAAATAAATAAGCATATACTGGCACAGTCTACAGGCAATTCCCAAAAATTTAGTTGTTCTCAGTTATCGGATTGTTCTTATAAATCTTCTAAGTTATTCAACAAAGAAAACTGGAAATACAGGGTCGAGGGACTGTTTCCTCTTTCATAAACCTGCTTAACGTTTACGTTCTGGGATTAATAGAAAACAGTGCTTTTACATTTCTTCCATAAATAATAATATACAATGATGACCACTTTCTATGACTACTGATCAGTGACTATCATACCCGCCTCTCTTATTCCAGGTCGACTCAACTCGTCTGTAGTCTTCATTACCCCTAAAGAAAGGTTTGTGTAGTTTCCCTATTGAAGTCATTTTAGTGTGTCCGTGTCATATTTTAAAAGCTTTATATTCTACTTTTATATCTACTATTTATACATATGAGTACATAAGGCGGCACCATCAGCAGGCTTTCCTTCACCATAGCTCATGTTAAGCCACACCACCCTAGTAGTTTTCCCTGGAACACGACCCGCCAATCGTTTTACTCCCAGGTAAAGGTAAAAAGGGGCGAACATTCAATTCTCGCCCAATACCCATTTGTGAGTGGTTGTAAACCCAATGCCCACTGAACCCGTGTTCGTTTAGCGAAGCAAATTCCTGAGGATGCAAAATAGATTTTTAGTTTCATCGGGAAACTTTTCATCATTACAATTCATTTAGTTTAATTTAGAATTGTACATTGAATGTGTGTTCACGGGCACTGTATAAATCATCACTACATCAGTTCATTAGCTAAATAAGTTAGAAGGGAAATAGTCAAATAACAGTTGGGTCAATGTTAACCCACTGTAGTTATTTAATACAACAATTATGATTCATGGTTATAGGCAGTTTATGTATTATCAACAAAGTAAAAATGGTAAAGGGTTCTACTCTTCACAAATCTGCTATAAAATCCGGTTAAATAACGCTGGTCAAGGGCACACTATATCAAAATAACGATCAATGCGCGAAAAGGAGACATAGATGATCATTTATGTAACAGGACACAAAATAATGTCATAAGAAAAAATGAGACTTGATATACGTGGGTTCAACAACCTTCGCACCAAGAGTGAGAGAGAGAACGTAATCATAAGTAGTATAGGAGCAGAGGTGTCGTAATTCTACCACACCGGCAGCGTCAGGGCTGGTTATTGCTAAGATTATGAGACAACAGCGCCTCCTGAGGTCGCCAGCCACAGCCAGCCTCATGCTACCCTCACACTACCGCAGCCAGCCTCACGCTACCAACAGCCAGCCTCACACTACCACAGCCAGCCTCACACTACCACAGCCAGCCTCACGCTACCACAGCCAGCCTCACACTACCACAGCCAGCCTCACACTACCACAGCCAGCCTCACACTACCACAGCCAGCCTCACGCTACCACAGCCAGCCTCACACTACCACAACCAGCCTCACACTACCACAGCCAGCCTCACACTACCACAACCAGCCTCACGCTACCACAGCCAGCCTCACGCTACCACAGCCAGCCTCACACTACCACAGCCAGCCTCACACTACCACAGCCAGCCTCACACTACCACAGCCAGCCTCACACTACCACAGCCAGCCTCACACTACCACAGCCAGCCTCACGCTACCACAACCAGCCTCACGCTACCACAGCCAGCCTCACGCTACCACAGCCAGCCTCACACTACCACAGCCAGCCTCACACTACCACAGCCAGCCTCACACTACCACAGCCAGCCTCACACTACCACAGCCAGCCTCACACTACCACAGCCAGCCTCACACTACCACAGCCAGCCTCACACTACCACAGCCAGCCTCACACTACCACAGCCAGCCTCACACTACCACAGCCAGCCTCACACTACCACAGCCAGCCTCACACTACCACAGCCAGCCTCACACTACCACAGCCAGCCTCACACTACCACAGCCAGCCTCACACTACCACAGCCAGCCTCACACTACCACAGCCAGCCTCACACTACCACAGCCAGCCTCACACTACCACAGCCAGCCTCACACTACCACAACCAGCCTCACACTACCACAGCCAGCCTCACACTACCACAGCCAGCCTCACACTACCACAGCCAGCCTCACGCTACCACAGCCAGTGGTAGCGTGAGGCTGGTTAAAAAAAAATTTTTTTTTTTGGGTTAAAAATAAAAGTTCTTGTCGCACGAAATAAGAAAATTATTAGATTCGATAATTATTACAAACTCGTGAAAATAACTCCAGTAGTTTTTTTTACTCAAGTGAGTTTTGTTTAATTTACTACTGCTCCATCTAAAGCCGGACCAGAAGGGATTAACTACGGACGTTCTTAGATACAATGTACAATGAAGCCTAATCTGTGACTTGGTGACGGGCTCACCGCACATGTAGTTAAATCTCCTGGGATTATAACCGATGGTCTGTTGGTACACAGGTGGTTGTTGACGCGGTTGACCGGTCTGCCCGAAACGCTTTACGTAATAGTGGCTTTAGGCATTGTATGTACTAGCTCTATCTATAAATCTATCAATTTTTGTAAAACCTCTTGTATGTATGTACTTTACCTGAATAAACATATATTTATTTATTATTTATTTATTTATACCGAGGGTACAACACATCATAAACTCTCTCAAGTCTCACTTTTATTATCTTTGTCAGAGCTCGAAATATACTTATGCTTTGAATTATGGGTAAACCTATTTAATAAAAATTCAAACTCTTAACACACTGAACTCACAATAAACAATGGGATTGACCTATAATAAGCTAACTGTAAATTAACTGTTCATGTATATGTTAAACTATAATTAGCTCATCAATATTGTTACTTCTTGATCTAAAGTTCGAATTCGAGTTCAGTTCCCGAGCCAATCATGTGCCTCCGTATAATTAGACCATCGCTCACAGGATGGAAATGGCAATTATGATAAATATATTTCTACGGCATGAGAACAACGGAGCTGCTGGCGCTGGAAAGGCAGTGTAATGTAGGCCGTGTAGGAGAAAACAAATCAAGAGGAAATGTGAGAAATTATGGTAGATAGCAAGTAAAAGTGCAAGAGAAAAGAACAAGAAGAAATTTGAACAAGTGAAAATAGAAGGAAGTACAGCAAATAAAGAGGACGGTTGCAGAGGAGTAATTGAAGGGACGCGACAATATACTGAAGACTTCTGAGACGGTGGTGGCTGGCTCTTAGACTCTCAGAGACCTCGTAGCACTAGTATAAAAAGTAACGACATTTTTAGATTGATTGATTGATAAAGATTAAGCCATCCAAAAGTACTTTTTTTAGATTTGATACGTATCAAATGATATGTAGGCAGCACAACACGTCACCAGTCAGATTATTTTTATTAAGATCTTTATTGACAAAATTTAATTACAATTTTGCCTAATCTGAGGATTTCAATTAAGTCTTATTAAAGTGAGGACAATGCTGGTATTCACTGTCACACAGGACAGAGGGTCATACACAAGACAATAGGTCTAAAGTTCTAAACTGACAGAGCGACATAGTGGCAGCGAGGACCAGGTTAGGCTACTGTCACCCGTAGCAGGCGGCTACAGGTGACGAATCTCCCGATTTTGAGCACTCCATGTGAACAAAAACTGGGCCATAACTTCATACATTACAATATTGAATGCCCAGCTTTTAGACCCTTTAGACCTACCAGTATGAGGTACGTGGAGCCTTAAATTCACTATATTCACTCTCATGTACTTGAGGACATCCTCATAATTGCATCTAAAAGTTTACCAGTGCAGGCTACTGATCACATGGCCTTGTATGAAAAGCCATCGCATGCGATGGGAATTTTAGGTTGCAACCCGTCCTCGCAAATTCGTATAGTCAATATTGACTTATTAAATAAGTGCATAGGTGACATACTTAACATAATAGTTTCCCTTGAAAAGCTTCATAGAAAACACCGGCCTGACCTAACCTACTTAGTATGTTAAGATAAGCATCTTATTGCTTCGTAATTACAATTATTACCTAACCTATACCTATAATAGGTTAAGTAACAATTGTAATTACGAAGCTATAAGATGCTTATTTTAACATACTAAGTAGGTTAGGTAAGGTCGGTGTTTTCTATGAAGCTTTTCAAGGGAAACTATTATGTTTAGTATGTCACCTATGCAGGTAACTAATAAGTCAATATTGACTATATGAATTTGCGAGGACGGGTTGCAACATCACATAGCTAACCCATGAGACAAACTGTGTAACCTTTCAGATAGTCTAGAGTAGCTGCATCAATGACTATGTACCTATGTAGTACATAATAAACAAAATTGCTACGAGTAACGCACGGGTATGTGTGAGAGAAGGAAGGAGAGGTGATGGACGTGGGTGGGAGACGTGAGAGATGGAATGGAGAGGTGAGAGACGTGGAAGGGAGAGACGTGGGAGGGAAAGGTGAGATTGAAAGGAAGCCTACCAGATAGAGGACGGAGTAGACGGGGAGGAGGGGGGGGGGAAGGCGTGCGACAGGTGAGGGGAGAGAGGTGAGAGACGAGTGAGGGGATGAGACGGCTGAGGGGAGAGGCGGGTGAGAAGTGGAGAAGACGACAAGAAAGCGACCAACATCCCTCACAAGCACCACCGCCACCCATACTATGTTCCCCACCCCTGCAATGACAACTTTTATCATTCATAAGAACACCACTAACCAAACACGACACTCACTAACCACAACGACCACACTAACCAAACACGACACTCACTAACCACAACGACCACTCACCCAGCACAGAATTCACCAGTTGTTGTAATGACTTGTGATAAATAACGAGGCACAATCAAAATACGCGACACGCCGTTTCAGACCTCTCACACCAGGTCACCGTCTGAACCGAATGGCACAAAACATGGCCTCGAGAGCATGCACGTCTAGTAGAGAAGTCTTCTACATACACAAGGCACGTGGCTGAAGACGCCAGGTTAACGTAGTACGTGGCCAGAGGACACGGGCTGTACACCACAGACACGGGTCTGGAGATCGACTCGACCGTGTCTCACCTCACCGCTGCCAACCAGCAAACTGAATACGCCTACCTCTTGCCATGGGAAAGAGGGGAGAGGGGGGGGGGGCATTACCCCCCAACACCACCCACGGTATTCAGAAGTCCCGTGAGCCTTTAAAGTTGTACGTTAATACAATAACTGTTCTCTTGTGTTTTTACTATGTTTACATTTAAACTGTTTATCGAGGGGACTTTATGAACTACCACCTTGTTTCATTAACCACACATACTAAGTTCTTTCTAGTAAATATGTAGCTGTTAATGTCTAATTTCCATATGTTTCCCCTCTGTTGCCTCGCACTTTGAGGATGGGATCTACGTCGACCTTTTCGATTCCCCTTAGCATTTTGTATGTCGTTACCACACCTCCTCAGCTCTCCCTTTCCTCCAGTGTACTCAATAACCAACTGCAGTACATGTATATGTAAGAGAACATAACTCGAACCATAATTATGTAGAGCAGACATAAGTGTATGTATTGTATGTATGCTGGTTAGCATTGTTAAAACACTACAGTCACCTTTTGTGGTTGAATGGTCAATATCTTTACACTATGTGATCTCTAACAAATCTCTAACCCCGTACATGGAGGACAGAAACAAATTGTGTATGTATGGCCACGTCTGTGGTAGAAAATGAACTAAACATAAAACCCTTCAGTGTGGTGAGGACCAGTTCATTCTATCTTTTCTTGAAGCTGAGTACTTTCAGCACAGGAGCAAGCTTTATCGTATATCTCTAGATCTTCTCTAAGTTTTTTCTTTTTTCTCTTTCAGGAAGGGGTTTCCCTGCTAGTGCTGCTTATTCAAGGGCTGGTCTCACATAGGTTGTGTAAAACCTTCGGCAGATATTTAAGGATTGTCTATCTTGTTGTCTGTTCAAGGTTGGAGGCTAGCCTCATCTAACTTTCTACGATGAATCATTAGGCGTTGGGAGAGTCATAGGCCAGTCGGGGTCGGCCCCAGTGCGACACTTTAGGAAATACCGGTGTGTATAGACACCCCCTCCTCATACGATTTTTTTGTAGTAAAGCCTGATATAATGTAAGAGGGATGAGAAAGGGAAGAAGGAAGGAGAGGGAAAGGAAGGAGAAAGGAGAGGGGGGAGGTGAGGAGGGGGATGTGAGAAAGGTGGAGAGGGAAGAAATGGGAGTGAGGGGATGTTGGGGAAAATGAATGAGGTTGAAAGGGGGATAGGGGGTGAAAAGGGGAACAGGGAGATGGGGAAATGGGAGCGGTGGAGATTGGGAGGGTAGAAAGGGTATAGGAGATGAGAGTAGCTGTATCACAGTAACAAGGTTATCGCGAATAACCGGACTCAATTACGGGCTCACCATAGCCCGTGCTACATGGACATTTCGTTCTTAGTAGCTAAATCTGAAACAATAACAACGAGAGTAGCGGAGGGCTAGGGGGGTAGGGGGTAAAAGAGAGAGTGGGGGGGAGAATGGAAAAGAGGGGGATAGGAAAAGCGTGAGGAGAAAGGGGGAAGAGAGAGAGAGAGAGAGAGAGAGAGAGAGAGAGAGAGAGAGAGAGAGAGAGAGAGAGAGAGAGAGAGGACGCTAAAATAAAACAAATGAAAGCATGAGAAAGTTAGCAGAGATCAGACAAAAGATAACAAACGGCAAGGAGTCTAATCGCAGACAAACTAAAAGTACATGAATGAAGAAGTTAGGGCGCCAGAATAGCCTAATATCCACAATATTACCAACCACACTCCTTATCTAACAGCAACCCGAGGATCACTAGCATTGGAGCTCCGACAACTATCAGGTTCACCGCCGGTAAGGCTGATGCAACCTTAACCTCCAACAGCTCCAGTTGGACACAATGGGGGGNCCCGAAGTGTGTGTGTACTCACCTAGTTGTACTCACCTAGTTGTGCTTGCGGGGGTTTGAGATCTGGCTCTTTGGTCCCGCCTCTCAACCGTCATCAACAGGTGTACAGTTTCCTGAGCCTAATGGGCTCTATCATATCTACACTTGAAACTGTGTATGGAGTCAGCCTCCACCACATCGCTTCCTAATGCATTCCATTTGTCAACCACTCTGACACTAAAAAAGTTCTTTCTAATATCTTTGTGGCTCGTGTGTGTGTGTGTGTGTGTGTGTGTGTGTGTGTGTGTGTGTGTGTGTGTGTGTGTGTGTGTGTGTGTGAGGGAGGGAGGGAGAGAGGGTGTGGTTAACAGTGGGTGCCCTGAAACCTAAAAAAAAGATTTCACAATAGTGGGGTTGATATTTGAATTAAGTGTTGAATCATACAAGTTCACTAAAATATTTTGCGAATTTATTTAATGACACTAATGTATTTCTGTATACTGGTTAACTTGACAGTACTGTTAATGGAAAAAAGGTTGTATCATAATAAATACTTGTAATAAAAATGACATGATAGCGTATTCAATTACTTTTTTAAGGAAAATGTAGTTAAAAAAGTCACTCTTGACAATGTCCACTGGCAAGCAACGTCACTGGTCATGATACAGAGGAATATAGACCGCAAAGGTGCAGCATACTTTTGAGTGTATGTGTACAGTGTATGCTGCGAGTGTATTTAATTGGTGATAGACACAAGTGATACAAGTCCACTACGGGCTCACCTTAGCCTGTGATACCTGGACATTTTGGTCCGAGTAGCTGAATCTTGGACAACAACAACTGGTGATATAGATTGATACACACACATCAATTATAATGTGTGCCCAATTAGGTAGTAATGGCAATTTTAAAGTCAAACCATATATTATTTAAAATATTATACCTGTATTTACAACTGTTCACTTCTATTTATAAATAAGGAACAATTCACCACCGGCAACAAAGAAAATGAACAAAATTTTTGAAGTATTAAGATGTTCATCACTTACCATCACTAAGATCGGGCTTCGTAGAAAACTTCTCGAATGAGTGCAGTAAGAAGCTTCGATCCTCTTTATTGCCGAAAAACACCATCTTTACCAGACGCTTCGAGTGAAAAGCACCAATATGCTAAAAATTGAGGCCTTAATTTTTCAAAACCCTTTTTTCATTGTTCCCTCGTGAAGACTAAAGATCTTGGCTAAAGCTCAAGTTGATATGGCGTTTCACTTTAATTGTTCTTATGTTCTAGTTGTTGTATCAAAGACGTAAATCGGACATTTTCTCGTTATGTGCGCCAACTGGGTTAAGGTTCTATAGTAGTTAAGGTGGTTCTCATCACTAGGCTAGGCGGCAACACTAACCTATAGCCTAAAATAACACTGAATCACAGTCACGTTTTAGTTATCTCAGCAGCGTGTTCTCTCAATTTGCCAATCCGTAAAAAATACAACTGTTTTACTTATCCAGAAACGTACGAGCCCAAACAACCCACCGAACCCATCGAGGCTGATTAATAGAATGCGGCAGAATTACGGTTGAATTTGGTTGGTGCCAAATATGTTCAGCTATACAATGAGCAATCACAAACGAGACGAAGATTACACACGAACGAAAATAGACGAACAAGTTAGCCTCGTAACTATTAATGAACACATAATTATGAGGGACTCTAATAAAATGTAATTGTGTATTTAACTTGTAGAGCTCAGATATATACCGACCGCAATGAGGCGCAATCACGCTTAATGGTATTAAACGGCGACACTTGGGCAAAGCAAGCCGCAATGTCTTCCACGGATCACTGAGAGTACTACACTCACACATGATATTACGTCTTTAATTAATTAAGGAATTATAAAATTGAAAGTTCCAGAAGTATCAACAGGAACGGGGACAATGAAAGTGTTTGCAAGTAGATAAAAAAAACGTGTAATACAAATGATGTACAGTTCAAAACTCAATTAAAAGTAACGTGGAATTCATAAATTAATTATGAAATGTTACCTTCTAGTGTGTTTCGAAATAATTTCCAAATTACGATTATATTCAAACTGACCAGTCATAAAAACGAATAGGCTCATGTATTTCCAACAAAATTGAAATTGAAATTGAAATTGAAATAAGTTTATTGATGTAAAACTACACACAAAGGGATGAGGTAGCTCAAGCTATTCTCACCCCGTTCAGTACATATACGCACATCACAACCATAAACATATTACAAAACATTCTGAGAGATAACATATACATTTCCTCTTTCACAAGTAGTATGGTATCAGTGAAATGGAAGAGCAGCACTTTTATATCCTACTGGCTCGGTGGTAAACGAATACGTCTTTTCTGCTTCAGCTGCAGAAAATTCTTAGCAGCTGCTAATGATTCTTAGCAGCGGTGTGTCACGCTAACAGTAGTGCCCTTGAGCAGGCTAGCTCGTAAATATCTCATCCCAGCCCTTGCCTTATGGGTGGGGGGAAGTGTACCTTAACTGTGGGCAGCCCAGACAAAAAATAAAAAATCCATCAAGGAATTCCCCGAAAATTTGGTCACCGTTCCTTAACAAAAGCACCAGTTTGAGATTTATTCTTTGTTTCTCTCATCAGCACAGGAATTATTGTAAATTATACCAACGAGATGGCTTGGTGGTGACATATTCCCGACTGCAGGAGGTGCATGACGCAAGCAGGTGGGGGAAGAGTTGGGGGGAGGGACAGTAATCTGGTAATGACACCGCCAGGAGCCGTAAAGTAGGCCCTAAAGGACACACTGGAGGCTCGCCACGCTCCATTTACGCCCAGCCTGATTAAACGCGCCGCGGTGTCCTCAAAGGTTCTCAGTCTGCAAATATCGCTACCTTTTTGACCTTATTGACAAGACAATCTGTGATCCCTCCAAAATTTATACTACTAATGAAATGAAACATTAATTCGTTAAATTATTTGACTTGCTGTTTGTCTATTCCAAGAAATGCTCCAGTTTCTATATAGACTAATATGGCTATTTTTTTTAATTATTACGCTATGCTAATCAAGTTGCCACAGAGATTTGACTCCTGGCTAAAGAATAACAGTATAATGAATAACTGTTGATATTAGAAAAATAAACTGCACATTTAGGCTTTTTCTCTCAATGTTACCATCACGTTTAGGAAATAATTATAATCGTATTGATGAAAATGGGTAACAAACAACGCATTGGTACAAATATGAATGTAATTTTGTACTATTTGTTTCCTTAGTTCGCGTATTCCATCGCCTGTGATGACTCGTATCTAATATACAAACAGTAATAATTGCAGGCGATGAGTCACAATAACGTGGCTGAAGTATGTTGACCAGACCTCACTTTCTAGTGTGTGGTCTGGTCAACAGTAATAATTGATAATTATTGTGGGAGCATTCGTGAGCAATAAGCTTATCTTCATCCTCCACCTTGACCCAAATAATTCACATAGCAGGCGAGACAGGTCAAGGCTATTATGATCACCGTCACGCATCCTGCAGTCACATCGATTGTATACTTGCTGGGAACGTCAATAAACATGTCTTCTCTCGACTCCTGCCAAGCCTCCGCCGGCTACACTTCATTAAACAATTTCCGTGTCGCGTAAACATCCCTGTTGAAGACCCCCGACCTTGCCCTATTGTCAGACATTCATTAACTCAAAGACATCAATAAACGCCATTGTTGACCTAAATACGCAACTTTAAAGAAAGGCTGCTTGCGTTCGTGTGTGTGTGCACTTAAAGAGACTTGAGTTTTAACAACTGGATCTTTCATCTCAATTTTCAATAGAGTAGCGTAGTTGGTCCCTACAATCCATCCTCAAAGCAATGATCATAACCTATTCAATCCAGGTCAGTCTGCACGATTAGAAATAATGTTAATTATGCTTGACACGGGGCCTAGGCGCGGCAAAGAATGATGACTAACCATACAGATAACAACTGGCTAGGTGATGTCTTATCTAGAACAATGTGACGGGCCTTGTTCTGATGGCATACGTCCAACACTCCATACTTTTCCCAGCAGCTCCCACAATTTTGCTGTGAATTAACACCTTTATATTTAACAATTCAACCCATCAAAGTGCTTGAGCCCAAGTTTAATTATTTTATAAATGATTCATATGAGGCGAGTTACCCCACCCACTTCTAACACGGCAACTGCACCAGACGCTAATGGTAAGCCTACCAAATTGAAAGTCGCTGCTGTTGACGCCAGCCCCAAATATACAAACTCTCAGAGTCCTATACGGTCATCCTTCTCGGCCATAGTATCCATATTCTGGGACTCTTGAATAATACTTATTTTTTTTTATTACTTTTTAACTTTCATCCAGATTCATCAAGCAGTAATTGGGGGGGTCCTGGTTGTAAACTGACTGGAGGGTCGTGTTCCAGGAAAACTAGTAAGTAAGATTAACATAAGCTATGGTAAAGCGTACAGTACTTAGTAATTATCAAAAGAAGGCATCAAGCCGTAACAGCAGTCATTCGTCTTTAGTACCCGTGTAAAAAAAAAGTTAAGTGGTTGTGTGAAAGAGCCATATATGGAGACATGAGGCTGAGTGCTGGGTTAGAACTCACGTCCCCTGACGCCCCGGACACACGCACTACCCACTGGACTATAATGACCTAAAAGTATCATTACTAGAAGGTTTACTGAACTTGCATAGAGTTTTGACGGCACCCAGTGGCACTCAAATACAACTCAATCTTTTCTCGTATATAGTTCATGTTTTAAGATATATGTAACCTAATTGTTCTATATTGTTGCCCGTTTTCCTACGTTTCATGCCTGTCCACTCCATGAAGAAGTGGGAAATGTGATCATGTATAAAACATCTAAATTCATGGAAACAATGGTTCCTCACATTTGATAACAATTATTCTGAATAGAAGCCATTAGTTTTCTTAAAATAGTACATGGAAAAAAAAGTCGATCTCTATTTTCAACTGGTGTATAGAAAACATGTACAACATTATCACCACCACTTCTCTAACTATACCTTGAGTACATCAACGCAAATTATTCGGAATATATACCACGGAAAGAATTTGAAGTTACTTATAGATTAAACATTCAAAAGGTGGTAAATTTGATCCATATCTATGAAATAGAATGTGTGCGTGTGTGTATGTGTGTGTTTGGTTGTCTGTCCAAGGATGGAAGCCAGACGCTTAGGGCTAGCCTCATTAAACTTTCCAAGATGATTTTTGTTGGTTAAGGACTGTCCTGAGGGGGGGGGAAGGCGCCATTACCCCACGTCGGCTTCTTCGGCGACCCCGAAAAGTTGGTGGAGATGAAAGGTTGGCTCAGTCCATAAGTTTTTTATCTGTTCACAATATTACATATATTGTTAGGTTCTGATAGCCGATCTGCATTTCTGGGGGGGGGGGCTCCACACACACATACATGTGTATCCTTTTGAGGTCGACCCGGCACTGCCGGGTACCTCATCCATTTGTTATAGATAAAGCTAACCTCAGACAATGTTATTTTCACTTAAGCAACGAATCAGGGAATAAATGCTGTTTGATTTCATGGGGAAGTGGAACTTGTTTAAAAAATACTTTTAGAGCTGTAAAGTGTGGTTTAGGTAGCGANTGACAGTATTGGGCAGCGCCACTCATCTTGTGAGTGGGACACACCGCCATTGTGACAGTATTGGGCAGCGCCACTCATCTTGTGAGTGGACACACCGCCATAGTGACAGTATTGGGCAGCGCCACTCATCTTGTGAGTGGACACACCGCCATAGTGACAGTATTGGGCAGCGCCACTCATCTTGTGAGTGGACACACCGCCATAGTGACAGTATTGGGCAGCGCCACTCATCTTGTGAGTGGACACACCGCCATAGTGACAGTATTGGGCAGCGCCACTCATCTTGTGAGTGGACACACCGCCATAGTGACAGTATTGGGCAGCGCCACTCATCTTGTGAGTGGACACACCGCCATAGTGACAGTATTGGGCAGCGCCACTCATCTTGTGAGTGGACACACCGCCATAGTGACAGTATTGGACAGCGCCACTCATCTTGTGAGTGTACACACCCGCCATAGTGACAGTATTGGGCAGCGCCACTCATCTTGTGAGTGGACACACCGCCATAGTGACAGTATTGGGCAGCGTCACTCATCCTGTGAGTGGACACACCGCCATAGCAGCATGTACAACACTCCCCAATAGGAAAAACCCCGCTGGGTTGTTCATCCTGTCACTTGTACCCAGACACAGCTGGGATTTGCTTAACTGTCTCAAGTGAACAGCTCCTCAAAAGAAGATTAACATTTGCCAACCCCTAAAATTTACGTTATCTTGCGGGTGCAAAACGGAAGGAACCTTTAGAAGATTTTAAGAAGATAAGATCATCTATATGAACAAATAGTATTTTCGTAACTCAAACAATGTGAGGCTTATTATTCTACACATTTCTACTCTTACATGTTCACATTGTCTCAGGTAGTGGTCAAGGCGGTGTCCATCACTCTCACCACAGATTCTGCAACTCCGCTGTTTGTGGGTCAAAAGAGGCGTGGCGAGGGAGGGTTGTGAGGAGAGGTTGTGAGGGTTGTGAGAAGTGGTGGTGGATGTCGCCTGACGAGGGTGATGGAACCCGTCTAGCCACAAAAAAGTCATGCGGTAAGCATTGGTTAGTGGCTAGTGTGAGGCCCTCAAGGTCGACAGGATGAGACTGGAGGAGTCTTTGTTCCAGTAGGGGCGTTTCACACCGGTATGTGCGTGCGTGCGTGCACAAGCTCCGCCGACCGTCCTCCCCGCTGCCATCCGGACCTGACCCTCTTTTCCCGTAACGCAGAAGCATTGAACTCCCTGCACTGCTTTCTTGCCCATGCTTGTACACCCTTCCTGGTGGGAGGATGAGGATGGGAGGAGCTGCCCGTGTGGCTGGGCAGTGGGAAGGCGACCAAGGTTACTTTGTGGTTACTTGGAGTTGGATCTGAGGATCAATGTCCTCACGGCCCAGTCTCTAGCCAGGCCTCCTGGTTGACGATCCAGTCATCCAGGCTGTTACACTCCGTTGCTCACAGTCTGTCGTATGAACCACAGCCAACTTATGTGGAGGGGGGGGGGCCGATTATCTTCCAAACAGGCACATTGAACGTCTCAACAAGACCAAACTTTTGGTTTGGAGTCTTGTTACCGTGTTGTGTTGTGTGCCAGCCTGTGGACCCCTGGTGGACCCCTGGTGGACCCCTGGTGGACCCCTGGTGGACCCCTGGTGGACCCCTGGTGGACCCCTGGTGGACCCCTGGTGGACCCCTGGTGGACGCCATCAGGCCGCAACTTTCACTACAAGATACGGAGACATGACCCGCTACGCTTCACCCCCAGTGATGGCTCAACGGCGAGAGGAAGACAGGCGAGTGACTGACCTTGGAGAGAGGAAGACAGGCGAGTGACTGACCTTGGAGAGAGGAAGACAGGCGAGTGACTGACCTTGGAGAGAGGAAGACAGGCGAGTGACTGACCTTGGAGAGAGGAAGACAGGCGAGTGACTGACCTTGGAGAGAGGAAGACAGGCGAGTGACTGACCTTGGAGAGAGGAAGACAGGCGAGTGACTGACCTTGGAGAGAGGAAGACAGGCGAGTGACTGACCTTGGAGAGAGGAAGACAGGCGAGTGACTGACCTTGGAGAGAGGAAGACAGGCGAGTGACTGACCTTGGAGAGAGGAAGACAGGCGAGTGACTGACCTTGGAGAGAGGAAGACAGGCGAGTGACTGACCTTGGAGAGAGGAAGACAGGCGAGTGACTGACCTTGGAGAGAGGAAGACAGGCGAGTGACTGACCTTGGAGAGAGGAAGACAGGCGAGTGACTGACCTTGGAGAGAGGAAGACAGGCGAGTGACTGACCTTGGAGAGAGGAAGACAGGCGAGTGACTGACCTTGGAGAGAGGAAGACAGGCGAGTGACTGACCTTGGAGAGAGGAAGACAGGCGAGTGACTGACCTTGGAGAGGGGAAGACAGGCGAGTGACTGACCTTGGAGAGAGGAAGACAGGCGAGTGACTGACCTTGGAGAGAGGAAGACAGGCGAGTGACTGACCTTGGAGAGAGGAAGACAGGCGAGTGACTGACCTTGGAGAGGGGAAGACAGACGAGTGAGTGACCTTGGAGAGAGGAAGACAGACGAGTGACTGACCTTGGAGAGGGGAAGACAGGCGAGTGACTGACCTTGGAGAGAGGAAGACAGGCGAGTGACTGACCTTGGAGAGGGGAAGACAGGCGAGTGACTGACCTTGGAGAGGGGAAGACAGGCGAGTGACTGACCTTGGAGAGAGGAAGACAGGCGAGTGACTGACCTTGGAGAGGGGAAGACAGGCGAGTGACTGACCTTGGAGAGGGGAAGAAAGGCGAGTGACTGACCTTGACGAGGGACTTCATGATGGGGGAGTCCATGAGAGCCTTGAGGAAGAGCAGGTCAGTGTGCTGGGCGTGCGCCGTGCCGTTCAGCTCCCCCATCCTGGCCACCACGTGCTCGTACGCCGCTGTCAATACCCACACGTGCGTTAGTATGTCCCACCTGTACACCCTTACACACAATAACACAAACAATAAATGTATTATAAAAGTTAGCCCTCATACCATTACAGTACATACACCACTCACTGGACTCGAGACTAAAATATAAATACAAAAAACACCACACACACAACTATAAATATTATACATATGTAAATGCACAAATATGGGAAGGTCAGAAGACCAGGGCGTGAGAAGACCAAGAGACCAGGACGGAGGAAGACCAGGAGACCATAGTCAATCGCCTTATATATGGTGTCATCTCACATTTATGCATGTCAACCGCGTCGTCCATCAAATCGCTTGTTAATTATGTGACCTCTCGATGTTCATATTCTTCAGCCGGATTCAGAAGAATCCTTCTGAAGATGTAGTATTAAATGCGAAAGTACTTAAGGAAATTTCCTGTCTTACTCCTTCCTCCTCTGTGTCCTTGTGTCTGATATTGTCATATTATGCGAACAAGCTTGAATGGTCCCCAAGCATACCAGTTGCACTGTACTCCTGGAGGTCCGGTTTCGAGTCACTTCTGGGGTGTGGAGTTTTCACTTACATATATGCTTGGGGACCATTCAAGCTTGTTCGCATTTCTGTTGCTCACGTGGCGCCCCAATCTTAGACAGCCAGGCACTCATATATATTTGTATATATGACAGTGTCAGACCACGGAGGAAAATTGAAACAGGAATTTCCTTAAGTACTTTCGTATATTAATACATCTTCAGAAGGAGTGAATTCACTCCTTTACTTCAGAATTCACACCTTCTGAAGATGTATTAATATACGAAAGTACTTAAGGAAATTCCTGTTTCAATTTTCCTCGGTGGTCTGACACTGTCACATTTTTAATCACGTGTTTATTTTCGTGATATACATACATTTGTATATATATCATTCACTTGGGCCGTAGAAACCTGGAACTACCGACCCCAGGAGCGGGAGACGGTATCTCTAACAACCGCGCTATGAACAGCCACAATAAGGAAGGATTCCAGAAGCAACGGATAATGGTGCTGTGGCTGGGTCAGATCTTAATCTTCACCGTTGTTGCGTTATTCGTCAAATATAGTTTACTTTCCATGATGTTTCTGCCAGGTTACCAGTCCTCATATTCCATTCCTCACGGGGTTCACATGAGATGTATCCATGCAAACTTCGTCAATATATTTTCGATGAAGTTAAATTAACTAATCTCATTAACTGATATAAACACAGACCTTGTAGTGTTCAGAGAGGGATTAATAGTCGCCACGTGAGGATGTTGTTGTTGTTTTTAGTAGATTCAGCTACTTGGAACAAAAGTTCCAAAGCAGCACGGGCTATGGTGAGCCCGTAGTGGACTTGCCTGGCACAGGAGCGGGGGGCTGTAACTGCCATGTGAGGCGCTCTGCCAGATATATAAACACAAGCCCTCAGAATCTTGTTTTACGGGCTATTCATGTCCGTGCTACCTCTTGTTTAGTTTAGTTCATTTATTATGCACCCCATACCCATCTTGTGGGCGGTAGTGGAAAGGGTTACAGAGGCACATAATGGGCTCAGGGACTGAACCCCACAATTCACTTAGCTAAGCAAGTTACAATCTTGATGAGCTAGTTACAAAATTCAATATAAGTCATCACATCAACAATGGGTTCGAGATCGACCTCAAGTACAGGCTCTTCTTGGGTGGCTTAATCTTTATCAATCAATCGAATCGTATTCACATCGAGTATACAGCGTCGCTCCTGTGCCAGGTAAGACCACTACGGGCTCACCATAGCCCGTGCTACTTGCAACTTTTTGTTCCCAGCAGCTGAATCTAAAACAACAACAACAACAATCTTGTTCAGAATATTGTTTACAGCACCTTGATAAAGAATGTATGTCTCACCCTAAAGTTTGGTGATAATACACTTAGACGTACTGGGGTATTTCCTTCACCTTCAATACAGTTTTCTTAACATTTTAAAAATGTCTTAGCATGTCCTTGTATTGCCAATGATATTAGCGGAGTTTAGACTAAATAAAGATGACCATAAAAAATGTTAACGAGTTAACTCTTGCTTTCTTTACAACCTCTGTGGCTAACTTAACTGCTCTTAATGCCCCGCGGCTTGATAAGGCGCGCCTGAGCCCGTGTGGGAGGAGCGGCATGATGCTTCCCGCTAAAACATGCTCACAAGCTTATCTTTAACCATGGCTAAAGCATACATAAGCTGTACTTATACAGCCATACATCAGTTATGTTTACAGTCATCAGCTGTGTTTACAGTCGTCAGCTGTGTTTACAGTCGTCAGCTGTGTTTACAGTCATCAGCTGTGTTTTACAGTCATCAGCTGTGTTTACAGTCGTCAGCTGTGTTTACAGTCATCAGCTGTGTTTACAGTCGTCAGCTGTGTTTACAGTCGTCAGCTGTGTTTACAGTCATCAGCTGTGTTTACAGTCATCAGCTGTGTTTACAGTCATCAGCTGTGTTTTACAGTCATCAGCTTGTTTACAGTCGTCAGCTGTGTTTACAGTCATCAGCTGTGTTTACACAGTTATGTCCATTCACAAAAACTCAGTACCACTTTACCCATATTTTACTGGTAATTCCAATACTGTTTGCGAGGCGAGCAGCCGCAGGTCGCCGCCACACAGCCGTCATTACGCACAAACTACCCCAAAGGGTCGTTAAACTGCTGAATGTAGTTTGCGGGAACTGCTCGTAACAGGACCATAACAACTGGCTTGGACCTTCTGTTAAAACTCC
>WNGS01004374.1:3213146-3223694 GCA_020271785.1 Procambarus virginalis
AATCTTCCTTCGTAATGGGAGCAGTCCTTGACCATTTATAAGGTACAGACAAAACTTGCCTGCTCAGAGTGGAGGCCTTAATACCTCCCCAAAGGTACAGACAAAACTTGCCTGCTCAGAGTGGAGGCCTTAATACCTCCCAAAGGTACAGACAAAACTTGCCTGCTCAGAGTGGAGGCCTTAATACCTCCCCAAAGGTACAGACAAAACTTGCCTGCTCAGAGTGGAGGCCTTAATACCTCCCCAAAGGTACAGACAAAACTTGCCTGCTCAGAGTGGAGGCCTTAATACCTCCCCAAAGGTACAGACAAAACTTGCCTGCTCAGAGTGGAGGCCTTAATACCTCCCCAAAGGTACAGACAAAACTTGCCTGCTCAGAGTGGAGGCCTTAATACCTCCCCAAAGGTACAGACAAAACTTGCCTGCTCAGAGTGGAGGCCTTAATACCTCCCCAAAGGTACAGACAAAACTTGCCTGCTCAGAGTGGAGGCCTTAATACCTCCCCAAAGGTACAGACAAAACTTGCCTGCTCAGAGTGGAGGCCTTAATACCTCCCCAAAGGTACAGACAAAACTTGCCTGCTCAGAGTGGAGGCCTTAATACCTCCCCAAAGGTACAGACAAAACTTGCCTGCTCAGAGTGGAGGCCTTAATACCTCCCCAAAGGTACAGACAAAACTTGCCTGCTCAGAGTGGAGGCCTTAATACCTCCCCAAAGGTACAGACAAAACTTGCCTGCTCAGAGTGGAGGCCTGAGAACTTAATAATTAAACAAAGGGGATTGTGAAGGGAAAAGAAAACATTTTCAGATCTCATTAAACCTTTACCAACACGAACTAGTATTTATCCCCAACCCGTTCTCGCACTTTCTTACAGTCAATATGACTTATTAAATAAGTGCATATGTGACATATTTTATTATTATTTATTATTTATTTATAAAGTTAAAATTAACTAATATATATTGTTTCGTCTTCGATTTTTTTTTGTTCCTTTATTTAGCATCAATTAACATTCCCCCCGTTGTTATACTCTTTTGATCTAGGATCAATACTAGGACCTCTTGTGTTCCGTGTGTGTTCCAGTGACATGACCGAGGAAGTAAACCCCTGCATGAGGTCACACACGATGAAAACCTGCTAAAAGACAACTTAGGCGGTGGGAAAGACTGCTCCATGTTGCAGGAGACAACCACCACATTATTCCAGAGTGAAATAGTGGCAGCGATCATTATAATGAAAGGAGAGGGAGAAGCTAGTAATAGAGTGCGACCCCCCTCCCCCCCCAAGCAGCAGACTAACAGGGTGGGAGGGGGCAAGTCTGAGGGTGGGAGGAGCCAAGTCTGAGGGTGGGAGGAGCCAAGTCTGAGGGTGGGAGGAGCCAAGTCTGAGGGTGGGAGGGGGCAAGTCTGAGGGTGGGAGGGGGCAAGTCTGAGGGTGGGAGGGGGCAAGTCTGAGGGTGGGAGGAGCCAAGTCTGAGGGTGGGAGGGGGCAAGTCTGAGGGTGGGAGGGGGCAAGTCTGAGGGGGGGAGGGGGCAAGTCTGAGGGTGGAAGGAGCCAAGTCTGAGGGTGGGAGGGACTGGTCTGAGGGTGGGAGGGGCTGGTCTGAGGGTGGGAGGGGCCAAGTCTGAGGGTGGGAGGAGCCAAGTCTGAGGGTGGGAGGGGCCAAGTCTGAGGGTGGGAGGGACTGGTCTGAGGGTGGGAGGGACTGGTCTGAGGGTGGGAGGGGCCAAGTCTGAGGGTGGGAGGGACTGGTCTGAGGGTGGGAGGGACTGGTCTGAGGGTGGGAGGGGCCAAGTCTGAGGGTGGGAGGGACTGGTCTGAGGGTGGGAGGGGCCAAGTCTGAGGGTGGGAGGGGGCAAGTCTGAGGGTGGGAGGGACTGGTCTGAGGGTGGGAGGGGCCAAGTCTGAGGGTGGGAGGGACTGGTCTGAGGGTGGGAGGGGCCAAGTCTGAGGGTGGGAGGGGCCAAGTCTGAGGATGGGAAGGGCCAAGTCTGAGGTGGGAGGGACTGGTCTGAGGGTGGGAGGGACTGGTCTGAGGGTAGGAGGGGCCAAGTCTGAGGGTGGGAGGGACTGGTCTGAGGGTGGGAGGGGCCAAGTCTGAGGGTGGGAGGGGGCAAGTCTGAGGGTGGGAGGGACTGGTCTGAGGGTGGGAGGGACTGGTCTGAGGGTGGGAGGGGGCAAGTCTGAGGGTGGGAGGGGCCAAGTCTGAGGGTGGGAGGGACTGGTCTGAGGGTGGGAGGGGCCAAGTCTTAGGGTGGGAGGGGCCAAGTCTGAGGGTGGGAGGGGCCAAGTCTGAGGGTGGGAGGAGCCAAGTCTGAGGGTGGGAGGAGCCAAGTCTGAGGGTGGGAGGAGCCAAGTCTGAGGGTGGGAGGGGCCAAGTCTGAGGGTGGGAGCCGCCTGGCCCATCGTAAACAAACGTACCAGATCACTCATGGCTCCCTGGGGAACTAACCTAAGAAACCAACTACTGTCCAATAAGATGAACGAGAACATATGGGAAGACTGTCAACACACGTCCACGAGGACGACCATGAGGAGGAATAGGGGAAGGGAACTATCAGGGGGGGGGGGGGAAGCGTCAAGCCATTAGATGGCTGGACGGTAGAGCGACAGTCTCCTTTCATGCAGTTCGGCGTTCAATCCCCGACCGTCCAAGAGGGTCGGGCAGTCCCATCCCAAATCCTTATCCTGGCCCCCTTCCAAGGGCTATATAGTCATAATGGCTTGGCGCTTTCTCCTGACAGTTCCCTTCATAATAGAGGTTACTAATGATGGGGGGGGGTGATCATCCTCTCACACGGTCAAGAGTCATAATTTATAGTCGTGGGCCTCTAAAGGAGAGATTAAGCTGATAGTACACCCAAAATGGGTCCTAACAACCTGACGCGAGATGAACAAGGTGGTGACTGAAATAGAACAAAAGAACAGGTAAAAAAATCCGGGCTATTCATGCCCGTGCCACCTCTTGGGTGGGTGGCTTAATCTTCATTAATCAGGTCAAAAAGCAACACTGCAGTAGAGCTGCATCTGAAAAGGCGGAGCCCAAGAACACGCTCCTGACCGTGGAGACAATGGGCGAGTGGTGTCCCTGGTGCATGTTTCCTGCCTCAGGAAACTCACTCTCACTACTGTAGCATGGAGAGGAAACAGAGGAGATATGATCACTACATACTAAATAATGAGAATAGGCAAGGTGGACAAGGACAGCCTCTTGAAAGATACAATAGAGCAAGAGGACATAGGTGCAAACGCAAACAAGTAAAAACAAGTATAAGGAAATACGCGTACCCTGTACGGGTGGTCAATACTTGGAACGCACCGAGAAGAAGTGGTGGAGGCCGCCTCCATCCACACCTTCCTGGCCAGATACAACAAAGAGTGGTTGGGCACTCACTACCCGGTAGTCACAGTTAGGGAAGCACCATAGTGGCTCTAAGATTAGATGGCGATCATGTATACAGATGTGACGTCATCAAAGTGCGTCTCCACAAATAGATGGCAACCATGTTTACAGCAGTGACGACAACGTGCTCCTTTTCTCCTGATTGGTCCGCTAGAAACAGGCGCTGGACAGCCACTGTTTTGTTAGTTTAAGTACATGTGAGGACAGGAGCAGACGACTGGAGCAGTTGTATGAGATGATCTGAAATTTGGGCGCAATTGGTTACGAATCCTACGAGCTATTCTGTATCTAGATGAAACCTTAATTACATAATGGAACGGTGTGCGCTGTCACTCGGTCACTGGCTTACCATGAGAGGCGCGGTGAGATTTGGCTCTCTCCTTCCTGCACCACGCAACCTAACTGTTTATGTCTGGCTTATCCAGATTCATTCGCTAACATTCAACCCACAACAGTTTACTAATTCCCAGCTACCTAGCTACTGCTAGGTGAACAGCGGCATCAGGTGTAAGGATACGTGTATCGGGCGAGCAGATAGCGCTAACCGCTGCACTACAAATCACCATTCCAGAATGAGTGCAATGACGTGTTTTTGCGGGCCTTCACCCCGCCCTTTAAACAACAATGACAATCGTGTGAAATTACTTTTTTGTGTTATGTTGATGGTGACCAATAGTGACCTTGAACCTGTATGTGGAGTGCAGGACTCAGTCCCATCCCAAATCCTTATCCTGATCCCTTCCCCGTGCTATATAGCCGTAATGACTTGTCTCTCTCTCCTGATGGTTCCTTTCTGTTGTGGATCTTGTCACTTCTAGTTCGACTTCTTTCCTCCATTGGGGGAGTTGAGCCGATATTTGTGCATTACCATAACCAAAAGATGAGACGAGATGGCAAGCTTATACTGCGATCTCAACCTTACAACAACCGGATAATTATTTATTAATCCCTCCTTTCACGAGGGTGAGGGGGGGGGGGTTGCCTCTCTTCCAACCCCTTCCCTTCCTCTTCTCCTACCCTCCAAGGGCATTTTTCAGCGCCCCTCCGCTACCCTCCCCGCCCAGTGGGAGGGGGTCAGCCGGGCCGCTGTGTATGGCATCTCCCCCTCCCGTCCTAATTACTCACTGATGGCTTTATTGTAGAAAAATCCTCACAAAAAAAGACTCGTCGACAGAGTTTACAAGAGCTCTCTCTCTCTCTCTCTCTTTCCCATACTCCTGTAGGAGTGTGAGAGAGAGAGAGAGAGAGAGAGAGAGAGAGAGAGAGAGAGAGAGAGAGCTGGAAGCTGAAACAAAAGCTTGTCATTAGAAGGATTCATTTATTTATAAACAATTTCTCGGGGATCGTATCAGTCTCTTGCGTCGTACTAAACAACACTTACGTAATCTTTCGGTTAGACACTCGAATATTGCTCACACTCCCCAACAAGACCACAGGGCCTAACGCTAGAACCCAGACACTCTTAGTCTATCTCCTATTCTTTCACCAGAGGATGGGCACCACAAGCTACACTCAAGTGCCCGTGAAAGGATGGGAAGAGAGAAAATTCGAATGTGTTCATTACAAGGAGAAGAGGCGAGAACGAACGTGCGCAGCAAAAGGAACAGAGAAGAATCAGGGGAAAGACTGGGGAAGCATGCCCCGTGGGAAGGGGGAACTGCAGGGAAACAAGAGGAGTAGGGGAGAGCAATGATTGACTGCTGACAAGAAGTGCTGACTTTGACGCAGAGTTGGAATGACGGAGGCGTCTGATTGGCCGAGGTGTTGAAGGGGGGAGGAGTGCAAAGATGACAGGGAGGATGGCTACATACTGTCCAATTACTGTGGGGAAAACTGATGCTGTTCAGAGGGACAGGAATGTGAAGACGGTGGTTAAAGATCACTGTAAGAATAACAAACAGAAAATTCCTCGATGCATGGAGAGAAGGGACGCTTGAGCAAGGCCTTGAGCACAAGAACAACATTAGAAATTTGTAACAACCGGTGGAAATGCTTGGGAAATTATCATTGGTTGAAGGTACTCGAATCGGTAAATGAAATTTGCAAATTAATAGAACATTTCAGAGCCAGCCACCACTATACCCCCACATCTACCACCACACCTACCACCTCTATACTACCACACCCACCACCACACCTACCACCCTATACAACTACACCTACCACCCTATACAACTACACCTACCACCCTATACAACTACACCTAACACCACACCTACCACCACACCTGACGCCAGGGGAACGTTCTCCTACGTCGTTTACTCATTCTTCGAGAATTTATCATAATACTGAACAGTGAACACCTTTAAGAACTTGAGCACCCTAGTTGGTAGTTAACACATTCTAGTTGTTACTAGAACTGTGACTATTAATAGTATTACTAATAGTACTGTCGTTCTTATTGGGCCTACTACGACTAATATAATAATGTAGGTACTATTACTGCCACCATTACTACTACTACTCGTAATGATGATGTTGCAATCAAGACAGATCAACACGACTATTATGACGACAAGAAGAACAACACCTTCCAACCGCGATGATGGCTCCATTAGTCTTTATATAGCAACCAGCTGTCTCGGAGTGCACTTGACAGTGGTGTTGTGTTGTGGGTGTGGACACTCGGGAGGATATGGGTGTGGGCGTGTTACAGTGGGTGTAGGCGTGGGTGCCACACCCAGTGAGAGCGTATGGGTGTAACTGCGAGCAAGGATGGGTGTTTGCTTCAGCCCAAGTGTAGGCGACGGGCGTTGGGTATTTGGCATGGGTGTTTGGTATTGGTGTGGGCGTCGAGTCCCTGGTAGTGAAGTGGTGGGTGAGTTTACATCATTACAGGCCTCCGTCCCTGTGGTCTTGCCGCACCTCACTCCACCACAAGTAAACATGTTCCAACACTAGACGAAGAACACAAGAACTTTTCAGTGTCAAAGTAGTTAACAGGTGGAATGCATTAGGCAGTGATGTGGTGGAGGCTGACTCCAAACACAGCTTCAAATGTAGATATGATAGAGCCCAGTAGGCTGAGGAATCTGTACACCAGTTGATTGACGGTTGAGAGGCGGGATTAAAGAGCCAGAGCTCAATCCCCAACAAGTACAACTAGGTGAGCACTAGACCAGGTCAGGCCAAGCCAAAATGATAAAGTTGGCCAGACAATACCGAACCACACCATCCCGCGCCTTCACTATCTCATATCACTTAAGAGGAATTTCCTAAACATTTATCAATGGATGATGTCTCAAAAACCTCTGTGATGAATATCTGCAATATTATATTATTATAAATTAACAAAATTGACTACATTTAATCTCGATTGTCTATCGAGGTTTAATGTGTCCAAGAGCTTCTTACTATATATATACACATCCTCAAAATCTCTTACTAATTTTAGCATTTTAAAGTTATTATTTAAGTGAATTAATATTTAAAAATCCATATAAATGTTGTTTTTTAAAGAACAATATTTTTTGGGGTGTTTTAACTTCAAAATGTGTATTATTTTTGGCTGTTTACAGAATTAATGTTTACAGAATTAATATGGTTTAAAAAAGCAAAGGAGGATATTGTCCAAGTGCGTTCATTTCATTTGGACTTAACTTTAGTATTAAATTATAGCGTGTGCTGTCAGGTCTTATTGTGTTCCACGGCTGCTTGCAACGTGAGTCTGAGGCTAACTGAAGAACAAGATGCTCAAGTTGAGACGTCGTGTTCTTTACACAGTCGGTACTAAAGAACAAGTTGCTTGTTAAATAATAAAAGTCACGGTATAATGAATTGAGTAACTGAACACTAAACTCCGTCATTGAGGAGTCGCTGTTTATTATTTTTTTTTAATTTAATTTTGCTCCGAGGGGCGAGTTTATTGGGCAGCGCCACTCATCTTGTGAGTGGACACACCGCCATAGTGACAGTATTGGGCAGCGCCACTCATCTTGTGAGTGGACACACCGCCATAGTGACAGTATTGGGCAGCGCCACTCATCTTGTGAGTGGACACACCGCCATAGTGACAGTATTGGGCAGCGCCACTCATCTTGTGAGTGGACACACCGCCATAGTGACAGTATTGGGCAGCGCCACTCATCTTGTGAGTGGACACACCGCCATAGTGACAGTATTGGGCAGCGCCACTCATCTTGTGAGTGGACACACCGCCATAGTGACAGTATTGGGCAGCGCCACTCATCTTGTGAGTGGACACACCGCCATAGTGACAGTATTGGGCAGCGCCACTCATCTTGTGAGTGGACACACCGCCATAGTGACAGTATTGGGCAGCGCCACTCATCTTGTGAGTGGACACACCGCCATAGTGACAGTATTGGGCAGCGCCACTCATCTTGTGAGTGGACACACCGCCATAGTGACAGTATTGGGCAGCGCCACTCATCTTGTGAGTGGACACACCGCCATAGTGACAGTATTGGGCAGCGCCACTCATCTTGTGAGTGGACACACCGCCATAGTGACAGTATTGGGCAGCGCCACTCATCTTGTGAGTGGACACACCGCCATAGTGACAGTATTGGACAGCGCCACTCATCTTGTGAGTGGACACACCGCCATAGTGACAGTATTGGGCAGCGCCACTCATCCTGTGAGTGGACACACCGCCATAGTGACAGTATTGGGCAGCGTCACTCATCCTGTGAGTGGACACACCGCCATAGCAGCATGTACAACACTCCCCAATAGGAAGAAAACCCGCTGGGTTGTTCATCCTGTCACTTGTACCCAGACACAGCTGGGACTTGCTTAACTGTCTCAAGTGAACAGCTCGTCAAAAGAAGATTAACATTTGCCAACCCCTAAAATTTACGTTATCTTGCGGGTGCAAAACGGAAGGAACCTTTAGAAGATTTTAAGAAGATAAGATCATCTATATTGAACAAATAGTATTTTCGTAACTCAAACAATGTGGGCTTATTATTCTACACATTTCTACTCTTACATGTTCACATTCTCTCAGGTAGTGGTCAAGGCGGTGTCCATCACTCTCACCACAGATTCTGCAACTCCGCTGTTTGTGGGTCAAAAGAGGCGTGGCGAGGGAGGGTTGTGAGGAGAGGTTGTGAGGGTTGTGAGAAGTGGTGGTGGATGTCGCCTGACGAGGGGTGATGGAACCCGTCTAGCCACAAAAAAGTCATGCGGTAAGCATTGGTTAGTGGCTAGTGTGAGGCCCTCAAGGTCGACAGGATGAGACTGGAGGAGTCTTTGTTCCAGTAGGGGCGTTTCACACCGGTATGTGCGTGCGTGCGTGCGTGCACAAGCTCCGCCGACCGTCCTCCCCGCTGCCATCCGGACCTGACCCTCTTTTCCCGTAACGCAGAAGCATTGAACTCCCTGCACTGCTTTCTTGCCCATGCTTGTACACCCTTCCTGGTGGGAGGATGAGGATGGGAGGAGCTGCCCGTGTGGCTGGGCAGTGGGAAGGCGACCAAGGTTACTTTGTGGTTACTTGGAGTTGGATCTGAGGATCAATGTCCTCACGGCCCAGTCTCTAGCCAGGCCTCCTGGTTGACGATCCAGTCAACCAGGCTGTTACACTCCGTTGCTCACAGTCTGTCGTATGAACCACAGCCAACTTATGTGTAGGGGGGGGGGCAGATTATCTTCCAAACAAGCACATTGAACGTCTCAACAAGACCAAACTTTTGGTTTGGAGTCTTGTTACCGTGTTGTGTTGTGTGCCAGCCTGTGGACCCCTGGTGGACCCCTGGTGGTGGACGCCTGGTGGACCCCTGGTGGACCCCTGGTGGACCCCTGGTGGACCCCTGGTGGACCCCTGGTGGACGCCTGGTGGACCACTGGTGGACCCCTGGTGGACCCCTGGTGGACCCCTGGTGGACCCCTGGTGGACCCCTGGTGGACCCCTGGTGGACCCCTGGTGGACGCCATCAGGCCGCAACTTTCACTACAAGATACGGAGACATGACCCGCTACGCTTCACCCCCAGTGATGGCTCAACGGAGAGAGGAAGACAGGCGAGTGACTGACCTTGGAGAGAGGAAGACAGGCGAGTGACTGACCTTGGAGAGAGGAAGACAGGCGAGTGACTGACCTTGGAGAGAGGAAGACAGGCGAGTGACTGACCTTGGAGAGGGGAAGACAGGCGAGTGACTGACCTTGGAGAGAGGAAGACAGGCGAGTGACTGACCTTGGAGAGGGGAAGACAGGCGAGTGACTGACCTTGGAGAGAGGAAGACAGGCGAGTGACTGACCTTGGAGAGGGGAAGACAGACGAGTGACTGACCTTGGAGAGAGGAAGACAGGCGAGTGACTGACCTTGGAGAGAGGAAGACAGGCGAGTGACTGACCTTGGAGAGAGGAAGACAGGCGAGTGACTGACCTTGGAGAGGGGAAGACAGGCGAGTGACTGACCTTGGAGAGGGGAAGACAGGCGAGTGACTGACCTTGGAGAGAGGAAGACAGACGAGTGAGTGACCTTGGAGAGGGGAAGACAGGCGAGTGACTGACCTTGGAGAGGGGAAGAAAGGCGAGTGACTGACCTTGACGAGGGACTTCATGATGGGGGAGTCCATGAGAGCCTTGAGGAAGAGCAGGTCAGTGTGCTGGGCGTGCGCCGTGCCGTTCAGCTCCCCCATCCTGGCCACCACGTGCTCGTACGCCGCTGTCAATACCCACACGTGCGTTAGTATGTCCCACCTGTACACCCTTACACACAATAACACAAACAATAAATGTATTATAAAAGTTAGCCCTCATACCATTACAGTACATACACCACTCACTGGACTCGAGACTAAAATATAAATACAAAAAACACCACACACACACAACTATAAATATTATATATATGTAAATGCACAAATATGGGAAGGTCAGAAGACCAGGGCGTGAGAAGACCAAGAGACCAGGACGGAGGAAGACCAGGAGACCATAGTCAATCGCCTTATATATGGTGTCATCTCACATTTAAGCATGTCAACCGCGTCGTCCATCAAATCGCTTGTTAATTATGTCACCTCTCGATGTTCATATTCTTCAGCCGGATTCTGAAGAATCCTTCTGAAGATGTAGTATTAAATGCGAAAGTACTTAAGGAAATTTCCTGTCTTACTCCTTCCTCCTCTGTGCCCTTGTGTCTGATATTGTCATATTATGCGAACAAGCTTGAATG
>WNGS01004374.1:3235791-3361337 GCA_020271785.1 Procambarus virginalis
GAGAGCGAGAGCGAGAGCGAGAGAGAGAGAGAGAGAGAGAGAGAGAGAGAGAGAATGAATTTTCTGTTATAAATTCTATCATAAATCACACAACAGTAACTAATGGGCCTATGAAAATGTGCAACAAGAATTAGCGCCATGAGAGGGGCTTCGAACCCGCACACTTGGTACTCTCAAGCACCCGCCCTAGACCACTACACTACGACATGGTCAAAAGCGATTCAACCTGGGATTCAAGTGAATCCTCTAGGTGTCCTGAGGCTTCTACTGAAGCCCAATCAGGGTCTCGAGCAATACCTCCCCCCCCCATGCACTCTGTTGTGGTCCTGGAGGTCTACCTCCAACGCATCTCTTCAAATGCACAATGACATCACATTACCGTGATGGTTCGAATCCTGCTCATGGCTCCTACTGATTTTTCATTGATACATCGGGTTAATATGATGTAATTGTGCACTGTATTTCTTAGCAGCTCGCAGATCCACCGAGCCATCACAGCCAAGCTGATCCGCCAGCTTCGCCAGACTTGTCACCTTCCCTCTTGAAAGCTTCCACCTTCCGCCTAACTTATTCATCAAGTTTCTTTACAGAAGAAATATGTCTTGCGAGGCCAAGACTTATTATCTACGATTGTTGGTGTGATGTCTCCCTAGACCCGAGGAATGATCACAAACAATATGTTTACCTGTAAGCATTCAGAGTGACGTATCTTTAAGAATTAAAGGGGCAAGTCAAATATGAAAAACAAAGGTGTTTGATTTTTTTAGTGTAAATGAGAGATGTTGAGAGAGGAAGTAATAAAACCGGAGAGATGCTAAACTGGTCTCACAGCAGCAGCAGCAGGTGTGGCAAGTCATGAGTCATTACTCAAACCTTCCACACACACACACACACACACACACACACACACACACACACACACACACACACACACACACACACACACACACACACACACACACTGCCTCTCACGAAAAAGGTCCCATTTACAACCAACTATTTTCACGGGAAACACCGGATTATTCTTTATACCGTTGAAGAACCGCCAGGGTCAAGCGTCGGAGCCTCACACAATGTTCATCAAGCTCAGTAAGTTCAGGAATTATCTCCAGCAACAGACCACCGCCTATAATGTTGGGTGAAAAGGAAGGAGAGAGAGAGAGAGGAGACGACGAGATGGGAAGAGAGGTAACCTGTTTGCTGGTTTTCCCACTGTTGCGCCGTATTTTGAGTTTTCCTAGTGATGCGGAAGACCGGGCCGCGGGAACACCGATCCCCGGAACCAAGAGCAGGTGGGGTGGTAGTGGGGCGAGACTAATCCTCCACAACTGTCAAGATGTGGTCCGGCACAGCTGCAAGAACTTGCTGACCATCAGTAACACACAACAATGTTATCACCAACTCTACCACACCCATTACCAGCATCATCCACTACCGTCGTCCACAACCTGTCCTCTCTAACACCACTTCGCATTCTGACGAATAAATCTCTAACGGCCAAAATATGGTGTCAAAGCGCCTCGCAAAATCGATGGGCTGTTACGTTTTCTATTCGTGGGGTCTTAGTGTGGGTTGGTTAGTACATTTTGATGACGTGACAACTCGAGAAGACGGGCTGCTCCACTACCACGTGTACCACCACGTGTACCACCACGTGTACCACCACGTGTACCACCACAAACCTTCCTCATGACTCAACACGGTGACAATGGGCCACACCGACGACCAACACTCCGTACCACTTACTGCCGCCACCCGCGCTACTTTCCACGACAGAGGCCCTCGGGTGGCTCCCCAGGGTGGCTAATGTTCCCTGGATTGGCGGAGGAAGAGGGTCAGCAGGCCGCAATATCTCCACCAGCAGGCATCAAGGTACTGCTGTAACCTACTCCTTGCTCTACAACTAACACTGCTGCTCTTTGGCAGTGTCCTTTATGTTGGCACTTTAGTCTGACCCCAAAGCCATCCTGCGAGTGTTGGCGGACATTGTCACAGAGGTACATAATGGACGCAGAAAGAAAACGCTAAAATCCAGTTAACTAAACAAGTTACAGCCTTGATGAACTAGTTAACTCTTTGTTGACATATACAGCAACACTATCAGTCACCATCGTCACTCCCAGAGTTCTTAACACACCAAGTGAGAGTTTTAGCTAGATTCAGTTCATTATGGGCCCACATAACCCCTTCTGCTGCAACCCGTTCTCGCACTTTCGTATAGTCAATATTGACTTATTAAATACGTGCATATGTGACATACTAAACATACTAGTTTACCTTGAAAAGCTTCATAGAAAACACCGACCTTACCTAACCTTCTTAGTATGTTACGATAAGCATCTTATTGCTTCGTAATTACAATTATTACTTAACCTATACCTATAATAGGATGCTTATCTTAACATACTAAGAAGGTTAGGTAAGGTCGGTGTTTTCTATGAAGCTTTTCAAGGTAAACTAGTATGTTTAGTATGTCACATATGCACGTATTTAATAAGTCAATATTGACTGTAAGAAAGTGCGAGAACGGGTTGTCTGCTGGTGAGTGGCGGGAAGGCTGCGGTGTCGGGTAACCGCTTCATGTACTGGACCTACTGATACTCAAGTTAATTTAAGTTGTTGTTGTTTTAGATTTAGCTTCTCAGAACGAAGTGTCTATGTAGCACGGGCTATGGTGAGCCCGTAAATATCCAAGTTAAGCTATTTACATTTACAAGTAACTAGCTTAATGGAATTTTGCTTTGCTTAACCCGCTCCCCCACACCCATCCAATGGGCGGCGGTGGCAAGTTTACAATCACGTGTATGTAAGCAAACTTGGGATACTAGGCTAAGATTTCTTGTAGTATATTTATAATGGCATACTTACACATTTCTTGAGCATTTGTGAAAGCTGTTTCTAAATTGTTAAATTTTTCCCCATTCTATTACACAGTGACTTAAGTCGCTGGCACAACACATTTACACAAAGGTGTTTAGTGTGGGGGGGGGGGGCTACAAATCAAACTGGTGGAGGTACTGTACCTACTATTGTCCACCAACCTGGTCTCACACAGAGACTTGCCAAAACATCGTGTGAACTAATTTCCTCTGATTTAATTGCTTTGCTAGACCTCTGCTACTGGACGTAGACCTCTGCTACTGGACGTAGACCTCTGCTACTGGACGTAGACCTCTGCTACTGGACGTAGACCTCTGCTACTGGACGTAGACCTCTGCTACTGGACGTAGACCTCTGCTACTGGACGTAGACCTCTGCTACTGGACGTAGACCTCTGCTACTGGACGTAGACCTCTGCTACTGGACGTAGACCTCTGCTACTGGACGTAGACCTCTGCTACTGGACGTAGACCTCTGCTACTGGACGTAGACCTCTGCTACTGGACGTAGACCTCTGCTACTGGACGTAGACCTCTGCTGCTGGACGTAGACCTCTGCTACTGGACGTAGACCTCTGCTACTGGACGTAGACCTCTGCTACTGGACGTAGACCTTGCTACTGGACGTAGACCTCTGCTACTGGACGTAGACCTCTGCTACTGGACGTAGACCTCTGCTACTGGACGTAGACCTCTGCTACTGGACGTAGACCTCTGCTACTGGACGTAGACCTCTGCTACTGGACGTAGACCTCTGCTACTGGACGTAGACCTCTGCTACTGGACGTAGACCTCTGCTACTGGACGTAGACCTCTGCTACTGGATGTAGACCTCTGCTACTGGACGTAGACCTCTGCTACTGGACGTAGACCTCTGCTACTGGACGTAGACCTCTGCTGCTGGACGTAGACCTCTGCTACTGGACGTAGACCTCTGCTACTGGACGTAGACCTCTGCTACTGGACGTAGACCTCTGCTACTGGACGTAGACCTCTGCTACTGGACGTAGACCTCTGCTACTGGACGTAGACCTTTGCTGCTGGACGTAGACTTCTGCTACTGGACGTAGACCTCTGCTACTGGACGTAGACCTCTGCTACTGGACGTAGACTTCTGCTACTGGACGTAGACCTCTGCTACTGGACGTAGACCTCTGCTACTGGACGTAGACCTCTGCTACTGGACGTAGACCTCTGCTACTGGACGTAGACCTCTGCTACTGGACGTAGACCTCTGCTACTGGACGTAGACTTCTGCTACTGGACGTAGACCTCTGCTACTGGACGTAGACCTCTGCTACTGGACGTAGACTTCTGCTACTGGACGTAGACCTCTTCTACTGGACGTAGACCTCTGCTACTGGACGTAGACCTCTGCTACTGGACGTAGACCTCTGCTACTGGACGTAGACCTCTGCTACTGGACGTAGACCTTTGCTGCTGGACGTAGACTTCTGCTACTGGACGTAGACTTCTGCTACTGGACGTAGACCTCTGCTACTGGACGTAGACTTCTGCTACTGGACGTAGACCTCTGCTACTGGACGTAGACTTCTGCTACTGGACGTAGACCTCTGCTACTGGACGTAGACCTTTGCTGCTGGACGTAGACTTCTGCTACTGGACGTAGACCTCTGCTACTGGACGTAGACCTCTGCTACTGGACGTAGACCTCTGCTGCTGGACGTAGACCTCTGCTACTGGACGTAGACCTCTGCTACTGGACGTAGACCTCTGCTGCTGGACGTAGACCTCTGCTACTGGACGTAGACCTCTGCTACTGGACGTAGACTTCTGCTACTGGACGTAGACTTCTGCTACTGGACGTAGACCTCGGCTACTGGACGTAGACCTCGGCTACTGGACGTAGACCTCTGCTACTGAAAGTAGACCTCTGCTACTGGACGTAGACCTCTGCTACTGGACGTAGACCTCTGCTACTGGACGTAGACCTCTGCTGCTGGACGCGAGATAACCGAGTAATTCATATAGGCCAACATTAGTGACCATTGAGATAAACATTGTCCAACATCAAGTACGCAGATTATAGTAATAAATGAGTGTGTTATCACTGGCAGCCATAGTAAGTTATGGTGGATGCCACTGTGGCTCACCTCAGGAGCCGCTCACACACACACCACCTGTTGTTGTTTAAGATTCAACTACTGGGAACAACATGTTGCAAGTAGCACGGGCTATGGTGAGCCCGTAGTGGACTTACCTGGCACAGGAGCGGGGCTGTACACACACACCACCGTAACATTAGCAGTAAATGTCAACACTATCCTACTCCTCCACCAGCTCCGGGAAATACCCAGAGTAAATAATTTCTTGCGGGCTTGGTTGATTAAGCATAAACTGGTTTTCTTTAGTTTACCAATAATAAAGACAATATTTCTCATGCGTTCTCGTCTCTAAATTCAGAGAAAATCCCTACCAATGATTGAAGAGGACACACTCGTGGCATTTTGCCTCTACAATAATTCTCTCAAGATGCCAAAACTGGCAAAATTACAACCCATCTTCCTAAAATTATAGTACTTGTAACAGCTGTTTGGTTACACCTAAATAAATATATTGTTGCAGTGAACATTGCTCACGTTTTGTATTATTCATTTTGGGTGCACAAAAAATAAGCCTCATACCAAACTTAAAAATTCCTAGGCTTAGTATAGGACATTCCTTGGCTTAGTATGGGACATTCCTAGGCCTAGTACAGGGCATTCCTAGGCCTAGTACAAGACATTCCTAGGCCTAGTACAAGACATTCCTAGGCCTAGTACAAGACATTCCTAGGCCTAGTACAAGACGTTCCTAGGCCTAGTATAGGACATTCCTAGGCCTAGTATAGGACATATGTACTGTATTAGTCATAAGACAGGGTATATTAGGCCTACGATTGGTTGGACAGATTAGGTTCCTAAGTTAATCTTTTCCATTTTATTTAGAATGACATTTAGGCTAATTCGATAACACGAAACGACCATTGTCAAATTGTCTATTTTTGTACATTTGACAAAATAGTTCCACTAAGTATGTATGTTACATGTGTATGACAGCGGTGTAATGACGTGGTTTGTGTCACGTGTATATGACAGCGGTGTAATGTGACGTGACTTGAATGACAAACATTCCACAACTGGGGATGTATGGCCCAACTGTCATGCGGCGACGGTTCATATATGACATATATGCTACAGATGTATGTGTACATGTATATATATAACATTAATAATTGTGTAACTAGCGTCAAAAGATTGTTATTTGCTTAGCTAGACGAACTAGAGGGTTCAGTTCCTGAACCGATTATGTGCCTCTGTAATCCTTTACACCACCGCCCACGGGATGGGTATGGGGTGCATAATAAAGAAATTGAATTGAATTGTGTGTGACACAACTTCCAAACTCTCACACCTGGACATTACCACTAGACTGCAGTGTTTCAAAATTTCATCAGAATTAGATTCAGCGTCTGGGAACAAAAATTCCAAGTAGCACGGGCTATGGTGAGCCCGTAATATCAGAATTCGTCCGTCTACTTTATAGCTATTTTCCTAACACAACCACAACCCAAAACAGTACCTCACCACGATACTGAAGGTCATCAATGGTACTATTTTACTAATTAGATGACGGCAGAGAAAAAAAATAAATCGAAAATAAGATTATCCTATAAAATTCCATTTCAATTCAGAAAATTCCAGTTTGGCAGCATGCTGGTGCTTCTGAAAACTTTCCTTATTAGAACTACTCCGTCAACCCGGCTCAGACCAAGTCCTTCCATCCAGCGGTCCGACCCAAAGAAGCCTTCATAAATTTTTATCATGATGGTCATTCACAACGGAATTTTCTCAAATATAAATTAATATTATTTTATATTACCATATTGTCCATATTTAGGGACTGGTTAGGTTAGGTGTTTAGGTTTTGTTGGCGATTATTTATATTTGTAGTACGTGGGTGAAGCATTTATAGTGTTGTGGTTCGAACAAAATTCGTCAGTGAAGCACTTGTTCCGGAAGTGTTCGAACGTCATCAATTGAGAGTCGTGTGTAAACCGTTTTTTTCATTCATAAACCAGCCCGTCCTCCAAACAAAGACCCAAAAGTCCATTCCATCCACCCGCCAAACCCCAGGTGTTTATGAATGAAAAACGGTTTACACACGACTCACAACTGATTTCATTCGAACACTTCCGGAACAAGTGCTTCACTGACGAATTTTTGTTCGAACCACAACGCTATAAATGCTTCACCCACGTACTACAAATACAAATAATCACAAAACACCTAACCTAACCGATACCTATACATACACAATATGTTAATATATCATAATATTAATTTACATTTGAGAAAATTCCTATTTTGAATGAATAGCATGTAAAAATTTATGAATGCATCTGTGGGGTCGACCGCTGGATGGAATGGACTTGAGTCGAGGACGGATTGCATAAGCACCTGGGCGTTTGGTGGGTGCATGGAATGGACTTTGTGCCTTCGTTTGGAGGACGGGCTGGGTGGATAGTGCTTCCGCCTCACACCCGCGGGGTCCACGGTTCGAGTTTCCTAGACCCTAGGTGAATGGAAGGTAAGATTATTCTAATTTCGTGGAAATATTAATATATAAATGTAGTTGGATTACAAAACAGTTGTTACGAACACATCAACGCCATGGTAAACAGACGTGTTTTGTCGAGGTCCGGCGGTGAGCCGCTCTCACCTTGGCATAATCCTGCCCGTTACTCGCCTGCCGTCAGGGGCCCGGGATCACATTATCCCAGCACCTAGGCCATCCACCTGATTGTGCTCTCCACCACCCACCTAAACCCACCATTACCGCTCATACCCTATGTCAATCACTTCTACCATCCACCAGTCCTCGTCACCACCATTCCAGGCGCCGCTGGCTGGCGTATATCGATTTACGATGCACAATTGTCACTACTTTAGGAAGTAAAGACTGAGCAGCACACTACACGATCGTACGCACCCCCACTGCCGTCTTTTACGCAGCCGCACATTACGCACTAGCTACGCATTATAACGTATACCAACCCACACACGTACACCCCTATACAAATTCACGCTACTAAACGCTTATACCCCTTTCATTCATGATAACATTTCTACATCAATTCCACAGTAATCTGCATTTGTACAATCCCCCCCACCCACCCACCCATCCCACACCAGGCCACGAAAGCACTTACGCAAACACTTACGAACCTGTACTTCTTTTATCAATCTTTGGCGGCTTTGTTTCCAATTATTAAACAGTTAATGAGCTCCGTAGCACCAGGAGGCTGTTTATAACAATAACAACAGTTGAATAGGAAGTTTCATGCTTGTAAACTGTTTAATAAATGTAATCAAAGCCGTCAAAGATTGAGGAAAGATGTACACGTTCGTAAGTGCTTTCGTGAATCTGGCAATAGGTTGGTACTTGTGGTCAAGTTCCTCCCCCATCCCCTCTCCCGTCTCCTTCCCCCACCCCCCAACAGGTGCCCGTGGTCCCTCGCTTCAGCACATGAGACGCGAAATTTAGAGAGAGAGGGTTTGCTGGGTGTATTATTTACACTGCCAAGGTCGGCCGTGTGGCTGGCCTTGACAACTGGGGAGAACCTTCACAGTCACCAGTAAATGTTTCACACCTGCAGGAGAACCGAGTTATTTATTCAAACTGTGAATGTGCCAGACTGTATCCCGACGTGGACCGTTCTTCTTAAACAGTCTTCTCTCTAGCTAGTTACCTAGCAGTAAATAGGTACCTGGGAGTTAGACAGCTGCTACGGGCTGCTTCCTGGGGGTGGAGGCCTGGTCGAGAACCAGGCCGCGGGGACACTAAGCCCCGAAATCATCTCAAGATAACCTCTCTTAGAGGAGTGATCACCTGCCTGATGAGTAAGCAAAAGCATGCCTTCAAAGGCGTAGTGAATTGCCATCAACATGGATTCAAAAGTAGGTATGATGGAATATAACTACACTTCTCAACTGAATGTTAAGAGGTGTGACCAGCAGCTGGAGCTCGACCCCCACCAACACAACTAGGCAAGCACGAGCCTTCCCTGGGAAGCCTAGCTACTTGTCTTTCTTACTGTGCCTTCCCCGACGCGCCCAGCAGCTGGAGCTCGACCCTCACCAACACAACTAGGCAAGCACGAGCCTTCCCTGGGAAGCCTAGCTACTTGTCTTTGTTACTGTGCCTTCCTCGACGCGCCCCGCGAGTCGCTCGCGAGGCTAACCCGCATCCTGTGGACGCCAACATCACTGCCAGTATCACCCTCACACACCAAATGATCGACTCCTCTCCTCAACTCCGCCCGTCTAATATTGAAAACGACAAAAAAATACGGGCTTACTATAGCCCGTGCTACATGGACACTTCGTTCTCAGTAGCTAAAACACCACCACCAAAATAAACTGCAGGTCGTCGACGCGTAATTTATCAGCTGCGGCGTTAAACTCGTATCAATGCAACACAGTTGCAATGAATGCAATACGCAGCATCTACTTTCCTCGTTCAAGCTTTACGGCACTCACAACAAAGAGGAAATTAGCGGTCGAACGGACGGCTTCAAGGACTGATCAGTGACACCTGTAATGGCAGGTGACAACAGGGCGTGACCACTGGGGAAAGACAGAAACCCGAAGTCGTCAACAAGGATCAATAAAGAAGATGCGTACACTCACTGGATGTAAGACCAACACGGCTCAGTCAGCGCAGCAGTCAGCCAGAATAGAACTGGACACGTCAGCAGCGCTCATTCAGGAGACGCTGCTCTCCTGACGTTTGTCTTAACTATTAAGCACACTGTCAAAGCGGCCCGAGTAGTGAGTAGTATCCACACGAGGAGCGATCCATGTGCAGCTCGCATGGTTGGTTGACTTACCAGAAGAGGTGTACCTCTCGTGCAGTACTTGCCACAAAGCTTTATATGGTCCACGTCGTACTTGCCCCAGTGAAGCATTCGGAATGCTGCCACGTAGTGCTCGTCACAACTGTACCCGATGGGTGCACGTGTCCCTCACTCACAACCAAGCTGGTGTTCCAAGGATACGCTGCCAATTGCTGCAGTTAGTGCTCATCACCCAATGAAGCGGTGTTCCATTGGGCTGTTGATAACACAGGAGGAGGAGGATCAGACGTGTGGTGTTGCAGGAGAGGGATGGTTGGTGGTGTCGCACCCCTGTTGCTGCCTGCCTAACGTCACGCTGCTACAGCGTCGTCCCCCCGCACCCGCTCCCTCCTGCCTACCCTCACACCATCCCTCCATAAGACATCACCATCTAGCTCGTCTACGAGAGCGTCACGTTTAGGCAACCTTGACGTAGCGACGTGTCACGCTGATGCACTGACGATGGTAGCAGAGTGACACGACGATGTACCCTCCTGCCTGTGTACCTCTAATTAATATACCCTCCAAAACACGACATAACCCACAATGACTACGGAGAGACTGGACAAAATATGAAATGCTGAGTCTGAGAATGTTCTCGTTTTATACTGCTGATTTTGTCCGGAGGGTCCGAGAAAGAAAACAAGAAGGGCTAAACTTTCCTATATGAAGCCTATTATAATTCTTTCGACAATGCTTATTTAGGCCTTCGACAGGCTTGGTTAGTTTGATGCAGTTTGTCATATCCTTCAGTACGAAACACTGACATTTTTAACGCGACAATAAATAATTGTACATTCCATCCAAATTCGCGATAGGTACAGTACTATATATTTTAGAGAATGGAAGGTACTAAAAAAAAAACCACACCAATATGCCAGGACATTCTCCCCCTTCCCCCCCCTCCCCCCCCCCACACACACACGTACACTTTCACCGTCAATAATCTATTCAAGGGTAAAAAATCTTTGACAAAATAAACACATGTTGCTTAAACGGTACTGTCAATAAAACTTTATTGAACATGGGAGAGGATGACCCAGCACGAAAAGTTTCTTTATACCAAGATGGTAGAAATGAATCCAAATGTAATTACTAGCGAAGTGTAGACCCCAAGTGGGGAGGCTGGTGCTCGTGTTGGGAGCACCGGGGCGCACCCCACGGAGAGGGGGGTGAGAGGCACGGGGTGGGGGGTGAGAAGCACGGGAGGAGGGGAGTGGTGAGTGGGAGAGGGGTGTGTGGGAGAGGTGAAGCATAAGCATGTAAGACGGTTTCATCACCTCTTACGTAAGGTGGGGTGGGGTGGGGGTCGCTAATGTGTTAGGCTACACCTGTGGACACTACCCACCACAATAACAAAGCTACACCACAGTCTCAGGCTGGGTGTCTCCAACATGTCCGGTGGTACACAAAATCATCTCTACAACTTGTAAAGATTTAAAGCGGGGGATTGTAAAATGAAAGTAAAATACCGATAATATTTTTACGTGAGAGCAGTGCAGGTTATTATTATTTTCATGCTGAACGGACACAATTTCAAATTGTCAATTAACGTTCTAGAACTATTTTAACTTGTGCTTTCAACATTTCCGAGAAAAGTTTTGACGCTGAACAAAGTTTTAATATTAGAATGTAAACTTAAAAGAATTTCCCTCTTATATAAGGGGAAGGAGTTATTCACAGAGGAGATTGTGAAAGGCATTGGACTGGGGAGGGGGAGGGGGGGGGGTCGCAGACGAGGAGTCACAATAACGTGGCTGAAATGTGTTGACCAGACCACACACTAGAAAGTGAAGGGACGACGACGTTTCGGTCCATCCTGGACCATTCTCAAGTCGATTACGACCGAAACGTCGTCATCCCTTCACTTTCTAGTGTGTGGTTTGGTCAACAGTTGCTATAAGTACTATCATTCTAGGAGGATGGGCTGGTGAGAGGTATTGGTTGACGAGTCGCGTGGTAATGAGATCGTCCTCATTCCTATTGGTCAAGTGGGCTTCAACCAATGAGGAAGATTGGCGGGCGCGGCCATCGAGTGCCTCTGTCCTGATTGGCAGGAGGGTGAGGGCGTCGGGTTAGCTTTGCCCCGATTGGCCGAATGGTGGGTGTGGCAATAAGTATTTGTTTTTGTCTTGGCTGGCATAATTATTTAAGGGCGTGGTGAATAAATATGTTGAGACTGGTTACTCTCCCACGAGTCAACTCAGAGCCAAACCACCCAACCACCATTATCTTCATCCACCACTATCACAATTTCTATCTACCACCATTGTTATCGACACAATTATCATCCATCATGAGTACTACAATATCTACATCATAAGATACCACAACCATATCATCTACCACCACAATTACCATTATTTACCTACTTGCACAATTACCATCATCCACCACAATTACTATCATCCGCCACAATTACCAACCAAAATCTACAATCACCACTTTCCACATGTAAGAACACAATTTACTTCAGCAACAAATTAACAATACAGCTTCTATTGAAGGCGCCTTCGCCAGTTCGTCTCGCAAGTGAGAACGACCCGAGTTCGAGCCCTATTCAGGAAGAACGTCTGGGCACCGATTCTTCACGGTCCAGTCCCTGTTCACCCAACAGTAACTGGGGACCCAACTGTAAAGCTTTCAGCGGACCGTGTTCAAGGTAAACAAGAAGAAGAATGCTTAAGACGAGCTGCGGGGAGAGAGAGTTTGGCATGACATAAACGGTCAGAAGACTTCTGCTCCTCTAGACCAGCAGGACCATAGGGTCTGTCCAGGAGGATGAATTAGTCTGCATCCTATCCTCTGACCAGATGAGGGGATCGCAAGCCACACAACTGTCCTCGTAATCGGTGTGCCGAGCTGGAGAGCTTGGAATTTAACAGAGCTTGTTAATATATCATGTTAACGAATGCACCAATACACAGCGAGCTAACAAGCATAGCGAATTGGCGCATAGAGCAAATTAGTGAGTCAGCGGGCCATAGCGACACATCACACGAGAGATGGAACAAAAACACCAGCGCACGGCTTTAATGCACGGGAGACATCTCCTGTCCACGAGGCTAACCATAGCCCGTGCTTCTTGCCCAGCTCCTGTGCCAGGTAAGTTACGGGCTCACCATAGCCCGTGCTACTTGGAACTTGTTCCGAGTAGCTGAATCTATAACAACAACAACAACGGCTTTAATGGTCAGAGCCTCGCTAGGGTTCCTCGAACTGGAGGTGCGTGTACCCCTGCTGCTGCTGCTGTTGGTATATGATCCAAGGCCTGACTAGCCTCCAGAGCAACCTAGGAACACTAGCGAGCACCAGGACGGGGTGGGGGAGGGGAGGCCGCCTACCACCACTTCGCGAACCCTTTAAGTGTGGAGTCGACAACCAGCTTTAATACTAAGATACGGCGGAAGAGCGCGCCTCGTTGACCTCATGCTCCAAAAGAAAGAGGACCGCAACAAGCTCATCGCTGAATATCAGCTCTGTATAGAGGTAAAGCCTCGTCTACCAGGGCACGATACACACACTTATGATACAGACCTTTACTTCTACTAGCACCAGGAAAATCTTTGCTTGAATTGCTTAACATAAGCTAAGTAACGATGGGAACTCCCAGTTACACGGACCAGCAGTCATTATTAAGTTACAAGACAATTGATGTATGTACGTTTAATTACAGCGATTCATCTTGATCAGTTAAATATAGGAGGTTCAGTTCCTGAGCCTGAATATGCATTTGTATATGCATATGCATTTGTAATATTTTCCACTACCGCTCACAGGATGGGTATGGGAGCACCCCATACCCACCATGGGAGCATCCTGTGAGCGGTGGTGGAAAATATTTAAAATGCACACAGACCCAGGCACTTGTGATGCTGCACAAGTGTACGTTGTTCAGTGACAACACTGAACATATTATTATAACTGAACAATATTATTATAACGTTACGCTGAAGGTGTGGAGGGAGAGTGCTTCGTGACGCACATCACGGCTTGACCGCTGCTAAACACAAGTGTGTACGCAGACAAGTTAATGAACACTAGGCGAAGACAAGTGTTTGAAAAGTGAGCACAAGGCGTGGTGGTGGAGTCTGACAACCCTACACCCGACACGCAAAAGGGGGAGGCTGGACACTATTTACGCCAACAGTATCTAATCACTTAACCTCTAAACACTCGCCCCAAGCAGGGCTGTTAATTACACCCAGTAACCGAGCGACAACTAAATTGAGTTGTACAGGCGATGAGTGACAATAAAGTGGCTGAAGTATGTTGACCAGACCACACACTACAAAGTGTAGGGACGACGACGTTTCGGTCCGTCCTGGACCATTCTCAAGTCGATTGTGAATGGTCCAGGACGGACCGAAACGTCGTCGTCCCTTCACTTTCTAGTGTGTGGTCTGGTCAACAAATTAAGTTGTGGACGTAACCCCCATGGAGGGTGTGGAGGAGTATCATGTACGCTATTATCACTACACCGCAGAGGGCGTGGTCGACACTCGCACCTGCTGACACTAGAGCTTGGCTTGAGCACTGCGCGTAACACAGAGAGGGAACTAGGAGGGAGGGTGAGTGGTGGCTGACACACACGCTGCTGCCATTACTGGTGTGACACTCATCCCTCCCATCCGGTCTGGTCACTGGCTTAGTTAAGCCTCCTGACTCTGCTTGCAAGGAGTCCCAGCGTTATGCAAGCTGGATCACGGCCTCTCAAGCCTTCAAGTCTCCCGTCACTGGTTCCAAACTCTCTTTATAACACTTGTAAAACGAAGGCAATTTGAAATCATTTAGAATCCAAAAAAGGCGTGTTACGCACTTGCGTTAATACCTTAGGGCAATGTACGTGTTCCTTGCGCGAGGGAGTGGCCCAGTCGCCCGCCTAGACGCACAACCACTGCTATGGACCACTTTATCAACACTTCTTTATAGTTCTATTTGCCTTCACATTATCACTTGCCATCCCACAGACTATTCTTAACACTTGAAACGTAAAATTGTGGGGTGAAACTGACTTACCTGTCCTTATGGAGGCGTGAGGGGCAGGTAGAGGTGCGTGGATGTTGCGTGAGTTATAAACAGCGCGGGGCTGAGCGCAGTACCCAGCCTTCTGCCGCGCCTCACCTTAGCACCGCGGTACCTGCACCCCCTCACAGATGCCAGGCCTCGCTAGACCTCCACTTGGTTTACCTTTTATTACGCCGCTATTGCCTTACTTTGAGGTAACAAACAAACGCTACGATATACACACTATCTCGGATTAAGCATTGAGGAAGTGTGTTAGCACAGACCGGCCAGTTTTCAGTCAACTTCCACATAAATTGGTTTAGTGTTGATAAGAAGTGGTATCATTTGACTGCCTGGCGGAAGCTGCCGACTTTATTATTGTAACTTTAACACTTTACAACAATGATTGCCGTCCTGGACGCTCTCGCCAACACGTTACTTTGGTACAGTTGTATAACAACTCCCACAACAGTTAAAACCCGCCTCATCCCAGCCATATTACACCACTGCGAGCCTCCAGGACAGACGATCTGGCACCACTGGATTCCAGACGATCAGTGATGAACCCGAAGGTGTTTTGAACACTTTGTCCTGGCGACGTATATACGATACAGCCACTGCAGGCGGCGGAAACCCTCCATTTCGTGTAAGTTTTGCACAGGAAAAATATCCTTAAGGGACGTTGACCCCTTGGGAGGAAGTGGTTGACAACCACAGCTTCACAAATTTGAAAGAGGAATGTTATTATGGGACGGGCCCACCCAAGGCTCCTGTGACGTCACGCTGACCAGTAACCGGCAGACAGTTTAAAGGGACGGAAGACGGAGAAGGAAGAGAAGGACGGAGAAGGCAAGGAGGGAGGCGTCAGAGAGGAGAAGGAGGGTTACAGAGGAGGGGAGGATGCGGATCATGTGGTGATAGGAGCAGGCATAGAAATGGGGAGGAAGAGAAGGCTGTGATAACTGGCTTCAAACTGACACATACCAGACAACATCCTGGTACTCTGCTGCTCCATTGTGTCGCCTCACACATCAACTTTGTACTTCACAGTGTGGCCTCAATATTGGGTAAAACATACACAAATTAAGAAACATGTATGCTTAACACAATTTATAATAAATGTACACATATAATAACTACGTGATGTGCATCTACCTCTCCCTCCGTAACTTCAACCACTGAGTAAAGTCGTATAGTTACATCACTCAGGGTCTCCGTCCATGTAGAGAGACGCCACGAGGCAGTTAACAGCTGTTGTTGAACAGGAAGCGAAGGTTGATCACAGGCTGGAGGAATGTGAAGGGCCCCGTGGCCCAGCGCTGGCCAGGTCCACACTCCCACATACTGCAGCGCTCATTAACATACAAGACTATAAAACATGTCAAATATCACAAAGGTCCTCCATCGTGATCTATATGGACCAACAATCATCCTCTTATAGTCTGATTCAGACTACTAATAATACCATTGCAGATGATACTAATGTTTATGGTAAAGTGAAAATGATATTGAGGCCTTGCAATGAGATCTTCATGAACTCCACAAGCGGTCGAATGATTGGCAGATTCTTTCTAATATTGAAAATTGGAAGTCCTTGCATGTGGAGCATAACAATGAGCATCACAACTACCAAATGAACAACATTACCTTGCAGCAGATTGATGAAGAAAAGGACCTTGGAGTCAGAATCCACAAATCGCTGAAAGTTGCACAACAAGTGGGAGATGCATTAAAAAAAAAGCCAATCAAATCCTTGGAAGTCAGACGCAACTTTGACTTCGAGGAAAATGTAGTTATTCAAGTGTATAAATCTCTGGTGCGTCCTCACTTGAATTACTGTAGCCACGCATGGAGACCTCATTTATAGAGACCCATTTGTGCTTAGGAGAAAGTTCAGCACCAGGCAACAAAAATCATTCCAGAAGTAGTCAGCTCTCGTACCAGGAACGGTTGAGGGCCACAGGGCGAACAACACTGCAAACCAGACATGACAGGGCGGATATCGGAACTTTTAAAATACTGAACAATTTGGAGGATGATGATCAAGACAATTTCTTCAAAAGGTCAGATGTAACACAAACAAGGAGCGACGGCTTCAAGGCTCAACAAGCCACAATGTAGGACTGAAAACAGGATATGCTTTTTCCCTCCACGTGGGTTATGTCCCCGTGAAGCAGTGCTAAAATATTCGACAGGTGCTTCGTGAGGGCTTTGGCCTGGGTTCGTATCCTGGCCGGGGAGGATTGACTGGGCGCCAATCCTTAACTGTATAGCCTCTGTTCACTCAGCAGTGACTGGGTACCTGGTTGTCGAACGCTTTGGCGGGTCGTATTCCGGGGAAAAATTAGGATTAAGGACTTGCCCGAAACGGTATGCGTGCTGGTGGCTGTACAAGAATGTAAGAACTCTTGAATAAAAAAAAAAAAAAATAAACAAACCCACGGAACCGCCTACCCGTCGAAGCCATAAACGCCAAAACACTGCTGAATTTTGAAATTCAACTCTTAAAAAATTATCTGAACAAATGACAGAGGGAGGGAGAGAGGAGCCTTTGACAAGCCGCCGGTTTCTGTCCTAGTCGAGAGAGAGAGAGAGAGAGAGAGAGAGAGAGAGGCCCTCAGGTAAATTCAGGAATGCTATAGCTCAAGATATTAAAGACCAGATAAAAAAGCAAGAAATACAAATTACTTTTAGTTAATTTATTATGCTAAAACTCCGAATTGCAGTAGATTTTCTTTTAGGTTCTCTAAAAGCATTATAAATCCCCCGAGGAGCGTAGAGGGCCGCGGGAGTTAAGACAACCGCTCCACAGGGCGACGACACTCGGGGCCTAGAGCATGGAGCTGAATGTTATATGAGAACTCACCCGGACGCTCGTCCGGACTGTTCCGGTGTAGAGTAGATTGGTGAGGGGTGGCCTGTGTGTCAGGGACGGCCAGGGACTCAAACTCCTGAACAAAAACAGCCTCCTGTAACAGTACTGACGGGGAGGGGGGCCAGTCTCCTGTAACAGTACTGTGGGGGACAGTTAGCCTGCCGAGACAGGACTGTGGGATCAGCCATTCCTCTGGGACACTACTGTGTGGGGGGCTGTCAAACTCCTGGGATATTAATGTTGTGGTAACTCAGAAATAAGTTACCACATAGATAGGCGCATAAATACTCATAACTCGCATTATGTAGGCTCACGTGTGACAGATGTGCTAACGTGGAATGTCGTGACAAGTGGCCAGTCAAGTGTCGTTATGAATTATCTGGTGTGACAAGGCAATTTCTTCATGACACTTTTAACTGTTATTAACATGTAGGGACTATTTAATTCAGGGGGAGGGGAGGTGTCTTCCTATACATTTTTTCCGTCTGTTGCAATGTGTACCGTGCACCCCCCCCCCCCGCTGGAGAAGCTCCATGCACCCCCACCCTGGAGAAGCTCCATGCACCCCCCACCCTGGAGAAGCTCCATGCACCCCCCACCCTGGAGAAACTCCATGCACCCCCCACCCTGGAGAGAATAAGGAGCACACTGCCCTTGACGCACCACTACCCTACACACCGAGGCTGCGCCTGCAAGTAGGCTTCCCTAGACACTCTTCCTCACCCCGCCCATCACTCTCGCCAGCCTGTCCCTGGATACACAAGTCGGTGAAGAGCTGTGTGGTCTGAGGCGTCCAGACACTTCCACACACCAGGAAGGAAGGCCAGATATAAAAGCCACACACACGCTTCTCTCAAGTGAAGGAAATCCACCCAATGGTGGCGGCTCGCTTCCTTCCTGGACACCTGTGTTGCTAATTACATATAATTCAATTTGTTAATGTACTAGTATGTCAGGTCTCCAACCTGGACGTAAAATCTGTATATTTATATTCTGTAGAACGCATTTAACGTTTTAGTGTGGTGTGTATGGGAGGCAGCCCAGCACGACACACACACACATGCACACAATATCAGGTGGGGGGCCTCTGAGTGTGTGTGTGTGTGTGTGTGTGTGTGTGTGTGTGTGTGTCTGTGTGTGTGTGTGTGTGTGTGTGTGTGTGTGTGTGTGTGTGTGTGTGTAGGACCCACCTGGTGACCCACTAACGAGTGGAGGTCTTACCAACCTAGAGTTTTAATATCAATCCATCAACTCCATACTGCCACAACCCCCCCCCCCCTCCCTTAACGAGCCCTGACCACAACACTATACAAGCGACAATAATGATCTATGTCAAAGATAATTGTGGGAGAAGAGGAGGGAGCCTCGGTGACTGGGTGGGGGAAGGTCTTGGCAGGATGGGGGAGGGTGTTGGTGGGGTGATGGGGGTATATGCCTAGTGGTACTTACTTATCTGTCACTATGAGCAAGTGGGATCGAATTCTTCAAATGCCTCGCCAACTAGCCTTGTACCCGTTGCGTTAACTATTGTCGGGTGGATGGGTTAGTGGGGGGGAGTGAAGGGCGATAGGAGGGGGCTGGGGGGGGGGAGGATGACGTAATGGTTGGAAGACATGTTGACCACACCACACACTAGAAGGTGAAGGGACGACCACGTTTCGGAAGACACTCTGCACCAAACAACCGGCCAGAAACAACCCATCACGGACCAGCCATCAAACAGCTACACGCAACGCTTCAGAAGGCCGGCCAATAAACAAGAAGTCGTACACAGGACAGTTAGCCAATCGTAAGTCTTACGATAAGTCCTTAACGGATCAGTTAACAATCTATCAATGGGGATGTCTGATGTATGAGTCACAGCCCGGTTGCTCAAGTATTCTTTTGAGGTGTTTATCAAATTCTCTTTTGAGTACTGAGAGGGGTCGGCTTGTTATGTCATCAACGGGTCAGCCAGCACACAAGCAAGCCAGCAACGGGACACCCTACAAGCAAGACATAAACAATATACGAGTCGAGTAATCTGTAGAAGGCCTATTGACCTATGTGTGGCAGCACCTATGTATATACCTAGGTAAACTCATTCCCATATACAGCTCTTGAAACATTCCAGTTACCTCACGTCTCTTATGTAACATGCCAATTTGTTCGATAAATCAACAACACTATTTCCAAATCAACAACACTATTTTATATATATATATATATATATATATATATATATATATATATATATATATATATATATACCTCTTTCCTGAATCTAAACTTAATCAATTTGTATAAATTGTTTTGCGTCCTATTTTGTATTGATATAATTACCTCATTCGTATACCCCCTTGTATACTCCTTATTCGTATATACCCTTTCACTCATACGGATATTTCAGTCTTACGCAAACATGAGAAACATCCTTGGAGCACGACGGCGGCATCGACAATGGCGGCAGCAGCAGCAGTGTTTGGTCCCACCGCTGCCACCATTGTAATGTTGACAACAAACATTGTTCATGTTGGCAACATGAACAACTCGCTGCAATGGTTGTTATAACTTGTAACCCTGTATGCTGTAATAACTGTAAAAGATAAAAACCCCAGCAACTGGGAAGAGTCCTCCCTCACAGCAGAAACTCAAATCAGTTATCAAGGGAAGGGCGGAGAAATGACCAAGACGTTAATGATATCTTGACAATTCTTATAGCCCAGATGGAAGGTCAGGTTACTTATAAACAAATAATGCTGCCACCACTCCTTTAGAACTTTGATAATTAGGGTAATTGACTCTGAAGGATACCAGTCGACTAATATCAAGTGCTTTGGAAATTTAATCTTCTAATACTTACTAGATGAATGGAAGTAAGTTCTTCATTCTTGATTTACTTCATGAATTACAAGAGGAATATATTTACCCATAAAAATACTCATAAGATCACAGGTGATGTCCAAAGCAATTCAAGATCTAAAACTCAGAACTAATTAAACGCAAAAATATATAAATACACAGGAGAATAATTACCAGAACTTTATTTAATAATGCAAAAATAGATTAATCCCTAAGATAGAGACATCCTATCTTCAGCGGCATGGATAATGGACTACAACTTGTACAGCTGGGCCTAGGTCCTGGATCTCTCAGCCAATGAGGAAGTTTTAAAATTAAACAGGCGGGGTTTTCTCAGGAAAGTTGGGTATATGCCCCAGCCTATAGCCTATATATGCCCCAGCCTATAGCCTATATATGCCCCAGCCTATTGCTTATATATGCCCCAGCCAGGAGCCACGAGAAAACCTGTGACCAAATAATCTAATTTGAAACGGTTAATGCCCTCGCCGTATCCGTGGGTGGACAGGGCATGTTTGGAGGGGAAGAATGGCAAGCGAGGGAGGAAGAGGGGGAGAGGAGGGGAAAATAGCAAGAAGAGAGGGGAAGGTCAAGACCCTCCCCAGGATGCAACCCCACAACAAGCCAAGTCCCGGGAACCTACTTACTGCTAGGTGATCAGGGGCATGAGGTGATAGGAATCACGCCCAACCATATTGCTGTCCCGCCCGGGATTCAACCCAGAATTCCTGATTATGAGATAAGAACGAACCCGACTGTATTATTTATTTATTTTTATTTATTTATTTATTTATTTATTTATTTATATACAAGAAGGTGCATTGGGTTTGTAAGGATACATAGCATGGTATTTACAATCTTGTAAAGCCACTAGTACGCGCAGCGTTTCGGGCAGGTCCTTATAATCTAACAGATAATTTAATGGAACCACTATGGCCACTAACTACACACATACCGTTGTTCATGCTACCACGAATGGAACGAGCACTAAAGGAACGTTATATAGAGACCTACGGAACAATATTCTAGCAAGTGACAAGTACAAACAAATAATTAGAGTGAGCGTTGAGAATGTTGTAACGTCTGGGAAAGTTTACCAAGATTCTTTGGTCGTTTTCTGTGGCTTCTCCAAGGCTGGATGACCACAGAGGACGGCCACTACTGGCTACAGTATCATGATTTACTATGTAATGTACACTGTATTTGTCTCACACACCGAGTAATATTCATCAATACATATAAATGCAAAAGTGTGTGTTTGTCTGGTTTGCTTTCAGACCAACACTTGCACGAAATCCGACCAAGTGTAGTGAAGATTATGGGTAAGTCAGTCAAGCGAGTAGCAATAATTAAAGGAAGCTCGCGAAGGATAATGAAAATCATCGCAGCGTGTGCAGTGAAGATAGTGTGTCGTGAATCCCTTGTTATTAAGGAAGCAACTGCATAATATTATACGAGCTAAATGGTAGGATCATGACGGCAACTTTTTACACTACCGCTGACAGGATGGGGATGGGTACCTTACCTTGAGGATACCTTGAGGTGCTTCCGGGGCTTATCGTCCCCGCGGCCCGGTCATCGACCAGGCCTCCTGGTTGCTGGACTGATCAACCAGGCTGTTGGACGCGGCTGCTCGCAGCCTGACGTATGAGTCACAGCCTGGTTGATCAGGTATCCTTTGGAGGTGCTTATCCAGTTCTCTCTTGAACACTGTGAGGGGTTTGCCAGTTATGTCCCTTATGTGTAGTGGAAGCGTGTTGAACAGTCTCGGGCCTCTGATGTTGATAGAGTTCTCTCTCAGAGTACCAGTTGCACCTCTGCTTTTCAACGGGGGTATTCTGCACATCCTGCCATGTCTTCTGGTCTCATGTGGATACCTTACCTTGAGGATACCTTGAGGTGCTTCCGGGGCTTATCGTCCCCGCGGCCCGGTCATCGACCAGGCCTCCTGGTTGCTGGACTGATCAACCAGGCTGTTGGACGCGGCTGCTCGCAGCCTGACGTATGAGTCACAGCCTGGTTGATCAGGTATCCTTTGGAGGTGCTTATCCAGTTCTCTCTTGAACACTGTGAGGGGTTTGCCAGTTATGTCCCTTATGTGTAGTGGAAGCGTGTTGAACAGTCTCGGGCCTCTGATGTTGATAGAGTTCTCTCTCAGAGTACCAGTTGCACCTCTGCTTTTCAACGGGGGTATTCTGCACATCCTGCCATGTCTTCTGGTCTCATGTGATGTTATTTCTGTGTGCAGGTTTGGGACCAGCCCCTCTAATATTTTCCACGTGTAAATTATTTTGTATCTCTCCCGCCTGCGCTCAAGGGAATACAGATTTAGGCTCTTTAGTCGGTCCCAATAGTTTAGATGTTTTACTGAGTGGATTCTAGCAGTAAAGGATCTCTGCACGCTCTCCAGGTCAGCAATTTCACCCGCAGTGAAAGGGGCTGTCATTGTGCAGCAGTACTCCACTCTAGAGAGCACAAGCGTTTTGAAAAGTGTCATCATCGGTATAGCATCTCTAGTGTGAAAAGTTCTTGTTATCCAACCTGTCATTTTTCTTGCAGTTGTGACGGCTACTTTATTGTGTTCTTTAAAGGTAAGGTCTTCCGACATGAGTACACCCAGATCCTTTACATTGCCTTTTCGTTCTATGTTATGATTTGCCTGAGTTTTGTACGTGGTTTCAGTTTTTATATTTTCATTTTTTCCATAGCGCATGAGCTGGAACTTGTCTTCGTTAAACACCATATTATTTTCTGTAGCCCATAGAAAGACCTGATCTACATCTGACTGGAGGTTCGCCGTGTCCTCTATGTTGCCTACTCTCATGAAGATCCTAGTGTCATCTGCAAAGGATGATACAGTGCTATAGGTTGTGTTCTTGTCTATGTGATGTGATGGTATTTCTGTGTGCAGGTTTGGGACCAGCCCCTCTAATATTTTCCACGTGTAAATTATTATGTATCTCTCCCGCCTGCGCTCAAGGGAATACAGATTTAGGCTCTTAAGTCGGTCCCAATAGTTTAGATGTTTTACCGAGTGGATTCTAGCAGTAAAGGACCTCTGCACGCTCTCCAGGTCAGCAATTTCACCAGCAGTGAAAGGGGCTGTCATTGTGCAGCAGTACTCCACTCTAGAGAGCACAAGCGTTTTGAAAAGTGTCATCATCGGTATAGCATCTCTAGTGTGAAAAGTTCTTGTTATCCAACCTGTCATTTTTCTTGCAGATGTGACGGCTACTTTATTGTGTTCTTTAAAGGTAAGGTCTTCCGACATGAGTACACCCAGATNCCACTTTGCTACAGATGGGCAAGCAGGTTTGAGACATTAAATTCAGATCCAATGTAAGAAATGCAGGTGCTTGGGACATATGGTATTTATTTTTTATGTTAGGATGTCAAGAGAGCTGTTGGGTAGTTATATGATATTTTAATTACTTAATTTGGTTAAATACTTAGTGTTCATTTCCAGTATAAAATAGATAACACATGCAAATACAGGCAATACTCAAAAGAGCTTTTTAGTATGTAGAAATATTGGTCGAATAAAACCTTGGGGTTTGAAGAAAACTACTAAATTAAAATAAATCGGGTTTTAAAAATGTAAATTCTTCATGAGAAAAAAGCAGCATTCCATTAGTAGAAGAAATTGTGATACTTTGAAGGCAAATATGGGACTAGTGTTAAGCATCCATCCTACATAAACAAGTTTTACATGATGCAATATCAAAAAAAACCTTGCATGAAAGAGGACATTTACAACTGGCCATGCAGATTCAAAATCCAGCAAAATTGAAATTGTAACAGCAGAACTCAACATGGGCTACAGACAACATGTGATGGTTTGCAAGCTTACATAACGCCAGTTGGGGCACACGTCGGAGGCCATACCAGCAGGTGAGGCCGATGAAGGAGATCTGCAAGCTCTTGTGAGGGAGCGCTCGTTGATCCTTCACACAGCAACGAATCTGAGAAACAAGCTTCCGTTGCCCGAGGACACAGGTTCCACTACTCCCACACCGTCTTCTAATGTGTCTTGTACCTGACGAGAAGACAGTATAAGTACCGTACTGTATTGTACCTTTATCAACTTGTGATCAATGGCATATCAATTCTCAAGACGGTGAAGGGACGACGACGTTTCGGTCCGTCCTGGACCATTCTCAAGTCAATTGAGTTGATTGATCGACTTGAGAATGGTCCAGGACAGACCGAAACGTCGTCGTCCCTTCACCTTCTAGTGTGTGGTCTGGTCAACATTCTGTAGCCACGTTATTGTGACTCATCGCCTGCATATCAATTCTCAAGGGGTCATTTATCATTCTCAAGGTAGGAGGGGCATTTTATCTATAAAATGAATGATAAATGGTAAACAATACTGTATAGTGAAAGGTTAAAAAATATTATACTGTACAACAAATATAAATAGTTCAGTCAACTTCCACGTCCTCATTATCATCTCCTGCAGTCGCTCATTAGATCTGGTAGTTTGACGGCCATTCAGACCGGCCTCATCAACCATCTTTCACACTTCCGTTTACTTCCGTTTATAAGGAACAATTTCACAACTTTGACTTCACTTAAGCATTACTATCCTCTTATCTTTTTCTTTTGCAATATTCTTTACTACTTTGGCATTTATATTTACACGAGGCCCACCATCTCCAGTGGCTTCCAGGGGGACATATAGCCGACGGCTTGTCAAAAGGCCTCCCCTATTATACTCTAGGAAAGGCTATAAAATTGTGTATCACGGACGGTCCTTACCTTACCACGCAGGATGGTTTGTCAGAGGTATAAAAGTTCTTAGTCAACACTTTCTAATAGGATAGGTTATATCTTCAAGAATACGATAGTGGTTAAGTACTTAATTACAGAGCTGCATACCTCCTCCCAGAAAACCTAAGAGTTAATGACTGGACAACCAATGAAAATTATTGACAAATATTGTATCTGACGCCATATAAGAAGGGTCTCTTATATGGTACCAAAATCAATAAATTCCAAATATATAATAATTAACATTCAAATTACAAACCGAAATAAGTTCATACTGATACAATGAAAATATTTAAAACTAAATATGCAATGTGATTAAAACAAACAAAAGCACTCAATGTTATAGAAGACCAGCCTCTTCAATACAGAGAACATCCCGTCATGTCGTCGTGATACCAACGTTGCTCCTCAGCATGAGAGTAAGTGTATTCTCGACGACATGGACAATCTGAGGTGTTTGTGTCTTAAGTTCCACCAGAGGGTCACGCTACCCCACAAGTGCCTCATGCTTAGATGGTGCACCACAGTTTCCACGGGCCGCTGGTGGCTGAGTGGACAACACACTGGATACGTACTATATGTGGTTCGGGGTTCGATTTCCGGCGCCGGCGGAAACAGATGAGCAAAGTTTCTTTCACCCTGATGCACCTGTTACCTAGCAGTAAATAGGTACCTGGGAATAAGACAGTTGCTTCCTCCCCATCCTCTCCTCCCCCCTCCCCCCTCTCTCTCTCTCTCTCTCTCTCTCTCTCTCTCTCTCTCTCCCCCTCCCCCCCCTCCCCCCCCCTCTCTCTCTCTCTCTCTCTCTCTCTCTCTGTGTGTCTTTCGCGTACGAGGGTGGGGGTGTGTGGGGGGGGGCGAAAGAGCAGAGCTCAAACCCCGCAAGCACAATACAGTGAACAGGGTTGCCACAGCTGAGACTTTGCAGCCTATGGGGATGTAACACTGTGTGTGTAATTGCATGAAGCCAAAGGCCACTCCCGGCAGCCACCCAGTGGTGAAGTCCAGAAAGCACAAGTCAAACAACACATTGGACAGAGTCCATGGTTCTCAACGGAGTTGTAGTGGCCGAGGAGCACACTTCGCATCCATACTCCAATAGCTTCGACAAGACCTGGTTCAGTCGAAGAGTAAGTCCGTCCACATATGGTATGGCCCATGGTCCTCTAGTCTAAGGAGCGCATCTAAGCCTGCATGTATGCGCTCCTGAGATGAGGGCCAAGGAAAAAGTTATAGTTATGTGCACAATATCCTGTGCATATTTAGAAACAGGGGGTTTGATAAACTCCAAGGCTACGACAGAAGTGGTTGACCATAGTCTTAGTAGTGAAAAACCAAAGTGACGTTTAGAGATCTACCCACTGGGATGCCTGTTGCAAGAACATTTGTAACCTTCGTTCTGCAACATACGTGCCTGAAGCTACAACCTAAAACGGCAGGTGATCCAAGTGTAGAGTGCTTCCACACTTGATGGAAGCACTTCCACACTTGATGGAAGCACTTCCACACTTGATGGAAGCACTTCCACACTTGATGGAAGCACTTCCACACTTGATGGAAGCACTTCCACACTTGATGGAAGCACTTTCACACTTGATGGAAGCACTTCCACACTTGATGGAAGCACTTCCACACTTGGGTATAATATAATGGGTATATTATTATACTTGTCAGGAAATGTAGATGTTTATCTCTCAGAATGTTTGGTAATATGTTTATTGTTTGTGATGTGTGTCTATATATGTATGAACACGATGTACTGAACGGGGTGAGAATAGCTCGAGCTACCTCATCCCTTTGTGTGTATTTTACCTCAATTACCTTATTCCAATTTCAATATACTTGTCATAATATATACTTGTTGTATACTTATACAACGTATACTTGTTGCATACTTGTCACCCCTGGCGGCCACGTAAGCCATTATTTGCGAGGGGGGCGAAGAGCACTTGGGAACCCACTAACGCGACATACGAGGTCGATTATTTGCCCGTACTCTTGAGGTGTAAGCGACCGCACCACGCTTCCATTTGGCATGAAAGACACTACATGTAAAATCTTAAAGCTATAAAATAAGAATTTTGTGGACATTTCAAGATAAGCACACACACTAGATGTTTACATAATGGCATATAATTGCTTACCTTTTTACTAACAATAACCAACTTCGCCTTTTCTTCAAACATATTTTCTAGTTCCGGAGAATTCATTTTTTATCAAATAATAACTTGTAAACTTGAAAAATACAAGGTATTAAGTGTTAGCACTATAGACTTTCCCGCGGACTGAACACTTAAGCACGTCCTCCATACAACATCTAAATGATATATATCCGTGACGGCTATATACACACACTGCCTAGTTGCAGGGCCACGTGACCAGTTACAATACTGACGAGTTTACAAAGTAACGCGCACCATGCAGGTGCGAGGTAGAGTGGTGCTCAGGATGCCAACCTAACACAGTCCCATGTAACACTGACGGAGTTAGTGTTATGGTATTGGTGCGCGTTGTCATGGCGACGAGTTGCACCAGGTAGGAGGGGCTTAGCTTGCCGTCCTACAACGTCAGAATTCAGAGTTTAGGACTTATTATATACAACGAAAAGACCCCACAAAGAAAACATTGAAAGGTGATGGTTGTGCAGCGACATGGGAGAGATACACTAAATTTAACACGAGAATGTGGAGAAGGAGAGAGAGAGAGGAGGAAAGGGAAATCGAGCAAGTGACAACAGGTATGTTTAACTTAGGGGGTAGAGTGCGTGACCAAGACAATTACAACCCGACACAAAGACATTTCTCAATTACTAACTAATTGTCTACGTCGACAACAGTGTAAAATTCACGCGCAAATATTTCCTGGTTATCAGAATGTGTGTATGTGCAGATATGCACGTTTTAATATAATTACGATATTTCAATATTCCAAGCTCGGTTAGAGGGATAGAACTTCCTTGTGTGACGCATGTAACTGTTGCATTCCAACACTTGTTAGTGTGTCGCCTGCCTCCCTCTCTCGTGGACGCCTTCATGCAGTGCTCCTTCAGAGAATCAACCTTTCTCTATGCTACACAAGGTGCCGATATTACCACCCTGGCTCGTGTGGGTGACGGTAACTAACGAGGTATTACCCCCCCCCCCTTGGTGACGGTATAGCTAACAACGTGTGTGTTATGTACACGTTATTTACAGTCTCACCAACGTATGGTTCGTCGCAGCTCCTGTATGGTCAATGTAAAGCCGTCGTGGTGACTTTCTGAAGAGGGTGTCGCGTGTAGTGCGTCTCGCGCACCAACCCTATAACACCTGCAATAACATCTTTATTGCAGGTGTTAAGGGACGTTTGATGTCTCTTGTTAGAAGAATGAACTGTCGTTCTGTACTCACCTAGTTGTGCTTGCGGGGGTTGAGCTCTGGCTCTTTGGTCTGTGTTATTTGGTGGTACTACTGGTATCTTCGTTGTTTCGTTATTACCTAGTGAAGTATAGTGAGTATTTATGGCTTGACAAAAAATAAGCGACGTACTAGTAGTGGTTTCCAAGACACTGCTGGCTACGGATACTAAATAATTATAGAAAATGTCCAATTAGAAACTGCGTTTACGGAAATGATCGATACATCTGCAGTTTCATATGCATTCAGTATTTCCCGCCTAGCGAGGCCCTGTTGAGACATTAGTGATTTTCTTAATATTTCTGTAGCCTCTTCCAGAACCTACAGCGAGATGCTATCTGGTTATGTTGAGGCATTTCAGGTGCTTCACAACCTCCTCCATTACTACAAGGTTACTAAACAAATCCACAAGGGCCGTGACGAGGATTCGAACCTACGTCCGAGATATAGGTTCCATGACCATAACACTAACTCCGTCAGTGTTACATGGGACTGTGTTAGGTTGGCACTCAGTCGATTAAGGCAGCGTCTGGGATCATCTCGGACGTAGGTTCGAATCCTCGTCACGGCCCTTGTGGATTTGTTCATTGACGCATCACGCTATTGCGATTTCTGTGTGTACAAGGTTACTCTTCCCAAGTCTTATCGACCTCTCCTCGGAGTTAAATTGCCAATACTTACTGGAGTCCGTTGTTCAACTGTTGACAGACTATCGCATTCTTTCAGGTTTTTCCCTCATTTCTTAAAAACTAGGGCATTTATCGTCAGTTTCCTCCTGGCGTGATTATGCAATTAATCATAATAGTCAGTCTCAAACCGTTTATCGCCTCTTCCGATTCTAGTTTACCCATTCCCAGCTTCCTGCTTAATTCTCTTCGTTTCCTCATGTCCTTGTCTTCTCCTTTTCATGTCATGTTCCCTATTTTCACTTCCTAACAACTCTCTCCTTCCTCCCTGAGCTCCGTCATCTCCCCCCCCCCTCTTAAATCTCCTATACTTGTATGGCCTGAACAAGTTGAGATGTGTGGCAGCATCCAGCGACGCTACGCTTAGGCATACGGTCAGGTGTGTGTGTGACGGTGCATGTGATGAAGGGGCACAGGTATGCGGTGTAGTGATGACACATGCACTACACTCATCTAGTTTAAACCACTCGCCAAACTCAGTGACGCAGTTAAAGTCAATGTGGATGGATAGGGATAACGTTTGTGTGTTGGAAGCCTTGACCGACAGAACGGCGAGAGGCAGTGTAAAGTATGAACACGAGAAAGCAGTAGCCATACTGGGAGTGTCGTGGGTGCTTGAGCCTTCGCCTGACACTTCAGTATCTGTACGTCTGACTGGCTTACTTAAACACATCTAACACTTGGCGAGGCAGCTTAATTTACTTTTATTTGTATTTCGACTAAAAATTTCATACGCACAAACAAGTTCACCAAACTGAAAATTAAAAACAATGGAAGCAAACTGAACCAAGCAAGCAAGCAAATATCAATGTTTACCTAAAGCAAATGACCCCCAGTGAGTGATGTGACCAGCAAGGTCCGCATCCTTGACGCCCAAAAGAAAATTGTTCTATGGTAATTATTCATGTTTCGCCTACTAACATATTAACACAAGACTTACAAAAATTGTATTTTCTTGATACCAAAATAAAACGGATCAGATTAAGCTAGTTAAGATGACTGATACAAATCCATCTTCAAATAATAAAAATCTTACCTACTGCTCATAACGTCCAATTCTCAATATTTGTACTGAATTAGGCTCTTGTTTATATTGCCAACAGTTTAATTTTAAGTATTGAGTTATTGTTTACCTAAGGTCTAAGTTCCACAGTAAACAAGATTTTTTTCAACGTCGAGGTGTAAATTTGGTAGCGCTATTGAATGAACACTCCGCAACAGCTTTAATAAAACAATGGCTGGATGTTTCCTGTTGAAATGTATGATGTAGTATGATGTATGTGATGTAGTCACACCTTTAGTCACACCCTCTGTGCGGGCTAGAGAAAGATATCGTACTTTGGTCTGACCAAAAACCACAACCTTCATTGCTAAAGGCCACATCAGCATCATTCGCTCCATGTTTGCAATCGTAAATCTCACCCATTCACCGAATAAAAAGCAAATTTGATTTGCTCAGTACTTTAATTTCCAGCTCCCAGATCATTTTCTTTCACACGAACTACTGTGTTCCACAACTTATACCGCTGAGAACACTCACGACACCTTCATTATATTTGACCTAAACACGCTGCCCGCCACTTGGAACAAAATCTTAGCCAACATGCAAGCACAATATTATGAGCACCTGCACACCACACCGAGAAATTTAAGTGGACATACCAAGCTTATTCAAACACTCAAACGACACTTTATATCCCAATACAGATTGTTTAAATGCAACAGAGAACTAAGGATCTGCGGCACAATCGAGACACATATGCATCTATGTTCGTATGAAAATTTGTGATCTTATTTCTAAAATCTCGTTAAAAGATAATATTAACTCTCCTACTTTAAAAGATCTACTTTGTTTTACATCATAAACTTGTCAAATTAGCNGTATTATTATTATAGATTTTAGAATAAAGACAATTTTATGTTTGACATGCAAAGTAATATAAACCAATTACTATCAATTTGCCCAGTAGTCTAAGCAGCAATATCAATGTGTAAGTAATGTAATCATACATTTGTAAAATTTTAATGACTTACTGATCATAATGCAACAACAAATCATAATTGTTGTTGCAGATGAAAAGCAGTTATAACCAAATTGTGATAAATTCAGTATTGAGTTAACAGATTTCCACTAGAAGCCACAATTTTTTTCTTTTGTGACCTGCATAAAAGCACCTGTATAGTCTTGTCAGAAGAACTGCAGTACTGACTGTTACATGAAGATTTCTATTCTTGTGTTGAGAAAAAAAGACGTGTAATACCTTTGTATATAATCCCAGCTATGTCTGAACTAGTAAGTTTACAGATGCAATTAAGGAAACTTCACAACCCCCCCCCCCTAAATTATCTAATGAACAAAATTTGTTTTGGAGTTCTACCTGTACCCAGTCATAGAAAGTACTAGCTCTAATGAGTTATTTTTCACAAACTACCGAGCTTTGTTTTGTTAAAAAAATATTGATATTCAGGGAGCTAATTTTTTTCACATATTGAAGTGATAAACCACTTCAACAATAATTAAAGCTTAGGTACAGGTAATGTCTTCCCACAGATATAATAACAAAGGATAAAAACCCACACTTGTGTATTTATGAAAATTATGCAAGGAATTTACACCAAGTCTTTCGCACTCTGTATATGTATATGGAGCACCACTTGGCAAATGGAATTTAATGTTAATAAATGTCATGTTATGGAATGTGGAATAGGAGAACATAGACCCCACACAACCTATATATTATGTGAGAAATCTTTAAAGAACTCTGATAAAGAAAGAGATCTAGGGGTGGTTCTAGATAGAAAACTATCACCTGAAGACCACATAAAGAATATTGTGCAAGGAGCCTATGCTATGCTTTCTAACTTCAGAATTGCTTTTAAATACATGGATGGGGATATACTAAAGAAATTGTTCATGACTTTTGTTAGGCCAAAGCTAGAATATGCAGCTTTGTTTGGTGCCCATATCTTAAGAAGCACATCAACAAACTGGAAAAGGTGCAAAGACATGCTACTAAGTGGCTCCAGAACTGAAGGGTAAGAGCTACGAGGAAAGGTTAGAAGCATTAAATATGCCAAACTAGAAGACAGAAGAAAAGAGGTGATATGATCACTACATACAAAATAGTAACAGGAATTGATAAAATCGACAGGAAAGATTTCCTGAGACCTGGAGCTTCAAGAACAAGAGGTCATAGATATAAACTGGCTAAACACAGATGCCGAAGAAATATAAGAAAATTCACTTTCGCAAACAGAGTGGTAGACGGTTGGAACAAGTTGGGGGAGAAGGTGGTGGAGGCCAAGACCGTCAGTAGTTTCAAAGCGTTATATGACAAAGAGTGCTGGGAAGACGGGACACCACGAGCGTAGCTCTCATCCTGTAACTACACTTAGGTAATTACACTTAGGTAATAAATTACACTCTCCCAAGTGCTTTGTCAAGGTCTGAGTGTGTGGTTAGGATGAGACTTACATCTCAATGTCCTAATCAACACGTCTAAAAGATGTTGAGATGTAAGTCTCCTCCTCATCACACACTCAGACCTTGACAAAGCACTCAGGAGAGTACGAAAGACTAGGTGTAAATTCCTTGGATAAATTTCACAAATACACAGTGTGTGGGTTTTATCCAAAATTAGAGTTTAATTTATTAAATATCTTAATTAATGTTTAGTATCTGAAAAGATGACTTGGCTATTAAACTGACTAATACTAATAGAGTACAGCAAGGTACCTGTACTGTATAAGCATACAATACATAATTTGTTTATATGGATAAAATTACTTTTTTTTTAAACAAACCAGATACAGTACCTGGTGCAATATTTGGTTATTCTAGATCTAAAAACTAATTTGAAGACATTACTGAATGTAGATTTTTTTCATATAAAGAATCCTCCAAAACATTTTATAATAATGCTTTATTTAAAAATTATCTGTTTTGAATCCAATATAAGTGAGAACAAAATATAGGGCTAAAAATATGCTTTCAGATACTAGAGATTTAAATCAGTTATTCGGCTAAAATATTTAAGAGGACAGATCAGAATAAATTATAATACAATAACTTGTTTTAGAAAGGATTTCTTAAAAAGGCTCAATTTGATCAAAATTTGGTTTCTGTATCTTGGATAGAGTTTTTCAACATTTTCAACTCACAGCATACTGAACAAGGCTCTAAAATTGTCAAGGCACCATAATTTTGTTTGAGGGACTCATTTAAACAATCTTGATACAGTACTCTTTTTTTTTCTGTTAAGTTCAATAACTAACATTCTAATCATGTATTATTTTGTAAAATGTAGCACACAGATTTATAGAGAATTATTTATAAAATCAATGTTCATGTTTGTTATTCAAATTTTGACATTTCTCAAATTCCTGTGGCACATCTGTGGACCCTTAGCAACATACCAGTTGAAAAATGCTAATCAAGGAAGTGATAGTGCTGACTTATGCTACCTTTTTATTGTATAATTCTTGTCCAATCATCCATGATTAAATTTTAGTGCTGAAAGGACATGTATTAAAATGTCAACTATTGATGGACAAAACTGTCCAAATATGTAAGCTTTCACCACCTTTATCCTCTTTTCCCATTTTTGTGGGGTGGGGAGCCATCTGCATGAAGATGAACGAATAGTAGAAGGAAAGGAGGATATCAATTTAAAAACCCACTGTAGCACTATTGTGAATTTTGTTTAGCATTTTATATAAATTCCAAAATGAGCAGCTGGGTGTGTATGTCACTTGGGGGGGTTAGGGTTGGAGGATGGGGTGGAAGGAGGGGTTACAGTACCTTGGACAAGGAATAAGACTGATCTTAGTGGGCACAAACACCAGCCCTCTTAATTTCTTTCTTATTATTTATTTGGTTATTCAAACCCAAGTTTAACACACAGTTCCTCATACACTGAAATGTGTAGATGCATACCATTTTAATTTTATAATCCATTAAAATCCTTGTATCAAGATAATCTCAGATTCGTCACTAGATTGTATTATAGCAGTTGTACAATTAATTCAAGTGATAAGTTAAACAAGAGAAATAGTTGTTGTACACCTACTACTGCATATAATTTAATTTCTTATAATAGTCAGGGAAGAATATTTTTGTTATCAATTAGTAAAAACATCTGTTAATAATGACATGTCAATCAGTAGCATCACTTCTCAGAATTGGATGGCAATTTTATTTTTGTATAACACCTTGTATGCCTAACTTTTCACCATTTCAAAAATGAGTCCTATGTGCTAGAATGATTTTAAAGATGGACGTAATGTCAGTGATCAAATAAGCTTTTATAATACAGCAGGTGATTTGACATTTGCAAATACAGTACTGTAATGAGAGAAAGAGCATATTATACCTGGTCACCCACATCAGGTTTTGTTCAGAACTGACTGTTCAACATGAACCTATTAGTTCCTAAATTATGTAATTTGTATTTCATAACTTTGATTATCATGGAAGACATGACAACCTATTGGAAGAAGAGAAATCTCTCAACCTGATAGGTATTAACTTCCATACAGTAATGAACTTTGTTCATTTCTTTACTGAATGAACAATAACTTTAAATAATTATACTTTAAAATATTGTTCATAAAACATTTTCATGTAAACAACTGTCGCATTTCATATACTGTACACTACAACTCCAGAGAAACTTACTTCAGTACATTTTGTATTTATTTATTGAAAGAGGTATCTATACTTCCATTGTTGCCAATGTTTAAAAATTTACATTTCAGAAAAAATACATACCTAAAGCACAAGTTCCTTTAGGTAAAATATCTGTTCAAACTGTTAATAAACCCATGTGACAGGCACCCACTGGGGCTCAGTAGCAAGGCGGTCAATGGCATCCATGATTTCACCGTAAGTCTCATGAAGGTCATTATTCACAATGATTAAGTCAAAATATTTATCATAAGCTCGCTGTAGTTTGGCACTGTCCTCCATTGTGCGCTTGAAATCATCTTCCTGTCATGAGAGAATTTCATATTAGTAGTTGAAAGAATTAATAAAATTATATACAGTATTATATATATATAACTTTCTCATTAATTATTTTCTAGCACATGTACCCAATTTAGGAGCCTGTGTAGTCGGTTATCACAAATATTAAAGCTTCATTTTGTCTTCATCAGAATAGCCTCAGATGGTGAGGTTGGGTGAATATTCGGAAGGGGCATCAGGGTATTCCTTCATAATGTATAATCTTTTACAGTACTTTCTTAAACAATCTTTCAAAAAATGGTTTCTCCAACATGCATGCCAACAATCAGATTCATAATTATTAAAATTATATACGACAACCTAAAACCAGCACCTACACTTCAATCACAAACCTATTCATTGTTCTCTACTGTGACCTGATACCTTCGGCCTTTTAGATAACAAAAGTTCACCAAAAACCACCAGATAAACACAACCCAAGTGACTATTTTTAGTTATATACTAAATAAACAAGACTAGGTCCCTTGTTATTACCAAAGCCATATATAGAAACAAAACTTGCTCCAAAACTACAATGTAATTAGTGAAATTACCCGCAAAACAGGTTGTAACCTAATAAATTATGCAAGAACTGTCTCCACCAAGGTAACCAAGCACACTAGCACAGTCCATTCCTCATACTATAACAATTCATTTTCACATTTCTGCAACATAATATTTCCAGGCTACTCATGCAACAGGAACAAGTTATCATACCAAACAGATGGGGAGGCTCCAAGCAAAACTCAAATCCGAAATATAACAAATTTACATTACTGACACTCACTCCCTGATGAATTAAAAATTGTCCAACCTATGCCCTGTTCAAAGGTAAAACCAAAAAGTACCTAATTTCATCAAACTCACACTATATATTGTACTACCCACTTCCCCAATATTAGAACTTAAGAATAATTAAATACTTAAGCTTTACCAGTGTAATCACCTGTCAATTTATATTGTTGATACAAAACCTGCTACAATGTACTTTTTCCATCTTATCCGATATGGTAGATTAAGGACCTGCCCGAAACGCTATACATGTTAGTGGCTTTGCAAGAATGTAAAAATATCACTAATGTAATCTCACCAATTAACCCATTGTAACTTCTTGTAAATAAAATATTATTATCATTATTATTATTATTAAATCCAGGGCAGGACAGAAATAGTTGGGTGCATTTCCTATCACCTAATGAACCTGTTCACTTTACAGTAAGTAGGTACCCAGGAGTTAGTCAGCTTGTTATGGGGTTGCATCCTGGGGATAATTCGACCTTGGCGCCCCCCAAAGGTCGAATGAACCTTGCGGGGGCCAAGGGGGAGGATGAACCTTGATTTAAGTATACACACACACACTGGCTGCCTGTCCTCCCAACACAATGAATTATTAATTATTATTAAATCATTTATATAGAGGTTCTAATGAAGACATCATGAAACATCAAGGTTAATTAGTAACCCTGCTGAAAATATTGTATTAATTTTTTTGCTAGCTGTGTACTTTGATAAAATTGAAATTAAAGCTAGTCAAAGACTAAGGATGTGAACAGGATGTGCATACATGTAAATATTATATACGTTATACAAATATAACACATTAATGCATTAATATTTGACAGATTATGTATTACATTTATATATATAAAACCAAGTACTACTATCCCAGTAAAGACTGGTCAAATAAATTCCAGACAATAATTATATAGAGTACTTTACCTCATACAGAGAAGCCAAAGACTCTAATGTCCTGGCACGTCGGGAACTGTATCTCATCGAGCTGCTGCGATCAAACTGGATATGGAGAAGGTGGCAAGCAATGGGCACATTAATTACAAGCAAAGGGTAGAGGGATCAGGTACGGTCAGGCAAGTTCACAATCAGTAGAAATCTCTAGCAAAAATAAAAGTGTAGAAAATGCACCATAAAGAATGCTACACAAATGGACAGGCACATTCTTCTGACAACAATACCTCCATTCTCATTCACTTCTATGTGAATTCCTAAGAGAAGCGTAAAAAAATAAGTACATAGAAAATTTGGGAAAAAATAAAGATGAGGCTTTGAGTAATAATTAAAAGCACATTTCAAAGCAGAATCATTTTTGCTTATCATAAAGCAAGATAAGCTAGGTCATGACAGAATTATCAGTAGAACTTCGGTTTCAACTCCTTTTACCATGTCGTAGCTTATTCGATTAAGGCAGCGTCTGGGATGCTCTCAAACGCAGGTTCGAATTCTTGTCACGGCCCTTGTGGATTTGTTCATTTGATGCATCACGCAATTGTGATTTCTGTGTGTAATGAAGTAAGGGCGAAGAGGGAGAATGGCCTATTGACATAGCTCGAGTGCATGGGGAGAGTTGTGTAAAACCCTGGTTTGTGCCACGGACTTGGTTCAACATCCACAGATGGAATAATAAAGTGAAATTAAGGCAGAGGAGGTAATACGGCATCAAACTTGGAGAAAGGGTACAATATACGTCCACTCACAGGAAGATGATATATAATCTAGAGATCTGGGCCAAAGTGGGATCAAATGGGAATCAGATTGGTGCCAAAAAACTCCAGAGAAGGATAAGGTCCTGTTTGAGGCAAAGAAAAAGGCCCTGCCTCCGCAATATTGTAGGAAAGCTGAAGGAAGCAATGGCCTAGAGACAAAAAGAGAAGGCTATGAAGGAAATGACTTTCTCTGAAGAAGCCGTGATAAAGGCATCTTCACTTGCAGGTTGAAACCAGAAGATAAACCAAATCATCTTTGAAATAATGAGAATTTTATCAACAACAAGCTAAAACTGGAAATTGAGTGTCAGAGATATTTCTGTACTTTGGTTAAAAGCTTAGTGGCAGCAATATATAAAAAAAAATTACGACAGATAACCAGGTCCTCTGCCCATAACCAAAATTTGAAGAAAAGGCCTGGTAGCCAAGGACAAAATGGCTAAGTGCAACACACTGACTCCTGACTGTACATACCACAACACACATGTCCCTGGTCCAGGCACCAGAGAACCAGTAATGAAGTGGTGTAAGTTTCAGAGAGCTAAGTTACTGCTGAGCACAGACAGCACTGAACAGATCAGCTTGAAGAAAATAATGAAAAGGCTTGCATACATGCAGATGTAAAGCACAAGATATACAATGCAGTATATATACTGTACACACTGTGTACAAGAACAAATGTAAAGCAAGTCAAATTTAATAATGAATTGATGCCTGGTTCTCCATGAGATAAAATATATAAGGCAAAAGTGAGTCTTGGCATTCAGTTATGTTTATTGTATTGCCATCTGTTAGTGGTTACCTGGAGGAGGTTTCAGGAGTTCTACTCCCCGAGCCCGGCCTGGGACCAGGCTCGAGCATTTGCTTGAAATGCTTGAAGTTTACATAAAATACTGGTTATCCAGCATTTTGGGCTGGATTAAACCTCACTAGTGACTCCCTAGTATCTATTGTAAGGTAGTAGTGATGTTTGAAAATTCTGTTTCCAGTTCACTTCCTGCCTGGCTGTTCCCAGTTCTATCATAAATAACAGCCACAATTATGATTAAGCATTACATTTAAGTACTGTTTTACTGTATGTAACAGTTATTAAAGAATGGAGATATTGGTGTACTAAATTAAAAACTAGCATTGCTTAACTTGATTAAGTTATAGGTGTTAATTTGGCATTCCATCGCAGCCTTTTTCAGGCCAGTAAACACAATCATATGCCAGAAAACATAATAAAAATTTTAATAACTAAAGATGGGGAAAAATATGCAGTAATTTCAAGAAGCACTATACATGTTACATATTTCTTCATTCAAAGCTAAATGTATAAATATATACAGTACAAAAAAATAATTATTACTTACAAGGGATTAAGGTCATAAATGCAAACAAAAACAAATGAAAGGAAAAAGAACAGCTATTGACATAACTACTGTACTAAGTCAGTCATAAATAAAAACCAAGCCTTCATATAAAGTTATTAACTCCAGAGAAGGAGTTAATAACTTCATATCTGTTTATATATATATATACCTATATATTGGCTAGAATATGGCTTTTCTATGACTAATATAGAGTGAATTCTTGAATTGTGAGGGTCTGAATAATAGAACAAATCTCATAATGCAAGCTATTCTTTAAAGACCAAATTTTGAAAAAGCATAAAGGGTGGTTACCTGGACACAAGATGGTGCGGTTATTAAATATAATTTATTTGCAAAATTAATTATGTGGTACCTTAAATGTGTTTTTAGGGGGTGGAGGGGGGGGAATACTGTCTATAATGCTATGATAATAAAATAAACTAGCTGCTTGTGAAGACATAACCAAGAGAGATGTCATCTGCATGTTCTTATACATCTTTATACAGTATATACTATACATACTACTCTCTATTAGGGATGATTCTTTGATGTGGTGACAGGACCATTGTGCACTGCCTGTTGGTGGGTGGGGGTGGCTTCTGCTCTCCTCTTCAACCTAATATGATGCTCATGTGAAATATGCCCAAGTGGCTTTACTACTTGTGCATTTGCCATGCATAGAGACCAATATATTCCCCATTCTTCCTTCATCTGGTCATTGAGCCTACCCAGCAGCTGCAGCCCCCTGGGAGGCTACACTTCTTTGGTGATGGGGAGAATAGGGGTAAAACAGGAATTTCAGCAAGGCGTGTCTGAATCAATGGGCTCATCTAGCTGGTGTTCCTGGTCAGATATTGGGTCAAGAGAGCATTGTGGGATCAGTATCACTATCAGTCCCTATGCTACCATTCAGACCCCTTCAGTGAATATCTGCATACTCTCCTTGTTACCCAAGGTTGCCTGTATACTTTTACCCCCCTCTCCTTGTCCCTTTCCCCTCTGACTCAGGGGGGATTGTGCCATAGGCACAATCAGAGAACACTGTATAAGCATCAGAGGTCCATTGTTGTTCAACATACTCCCAGTGAGTATAAGAAATATTGCTGGTACAAACATGAACATCTTCAAGAGAAAACTAGATAGTTTTCTTCAAGAAGTGCCAGACCGCCGGGCTATGGTGGTTATGTGGGCCTGCGGACCGCTCCAAACAACAGCCTGTTGGACCAAGTTTTCACAAGTCAAGCCTGGCCCTGAGCCAGACCTGGGGAGTAGAAGAACTCCCAGAACCCCATCCAGCAGGTAAGCAGGTAGGGTTGCAACCAATTGCGTAACTGCACTGGCGAGATCCCGGTTTGGATCTTGAAAAATATATATTTCAATGGCTTCAAGTTCTCTTCAAGCAAGACTTGCGTTTTGGTTTACTCAAAAGCAAGTCATACCTCATCCACCCCCCCCCTTTGTAACTATGGAAATCCCTTTCAGTATAAGGATACTGCTAAGTATTTTTTTTCTTCTTGCATTGTTCTATATTCCTACTTTCTGTAGAAAAGTAGAGAGAATATTACATTTTAATGTTCAAACATGTATTAGACCCAATGCTTTCCGAGAATGCAACCATATGTAAATTAAGGGCTGTCTATGTGTTTGTCAGTAGAAAAAATGTGACTTTGAATGGTCTGTGAAACGTATCCTAATTATTCCCATAAAACTAAAACTTTTAAGTTCGATTAGCATGAATATGTGAAACTCAAGGTTATCAAGGAATGCATTTCTTGTGTAACTCAAAAGACTACAGTACAGTAGTAAAAAGCATTAAGAAATCAGGTTATATACTGAAAACTTAACAAAAATCTACACATTGGTAGAAAATATCAACTTCATATCATAAAATTATGCACGTGAAACCACAATGTATAAATACTCACGGTAAGGTTACGATTCGAGGAACCCATAGAACTACCAATATTGTACAAACTCTTGATCTGATCCATACCAGGGGCTGCCAGAAATATTACATATGGTAACATTTCACTGGAATTACGCAGGTACTTCAAGGACTGTTAACCAAAAAAAAAAAATAAGAAAAAAAATTGCTTGAGGCACGTATAAGCTTTATGAAATTAGTCACATTCATTAATACTGTATCATAATACACTTCTCTAATTAAAACTTTAAAATCAATACAGAAAATATTAAATCTAAGCATACAAGTTATGGAAAATAAAAGAGGCCAAAACTTCTCAATCTATACTGTATTCAAAATTAAAACAAAGTACTTACCGAATTTATTTTTCACCAAAGTATCCTGCTTTGCCCCGAGTAGTGCACAGATCTGTGACTCCTCTGCAAGGTTCTGAGTTTGAGGGCAATTAGGGTTTCTTCTTTGGGGTGTACAGGGGTGCACATGCTGTTGATGCCTTTCACAAGTGAAAGTACAGTACTAGGTGAGTACAAGTATGTTTGTCTTTTTAGGCTTCATTAGGTGCTAGTTCTATTCTCAGCAAGCAGCCTCTGTGCCTGGTTCTTTCCTTACCAGGTAAGCCCCTGTTTACATTACTTTGATGTGGTCTGGGATGGATCAGCCTGCCAAGCCCACACTTGCTTTTGTGAGTTTGAGGAATGTTTATGAGCATTGTTACATGCCAATGGCCATTATTCCTGCCTTCATCATGCTGCCTGCTGGGTGGATGATAGATTCCACCCAGGAGCCTGCAATGTATGTCATTCTTGGGTCTGTTTTTGCAAAGCCTTCATTTTGGAATGAGTCTTAACAGGTGAATGTTGCATTATAGGACTTTTTCCAGCATGTGGTGTTTGTGGCTTGGTGCTACCATGGATATCCCAGAGTTGGCCCCTTGGGTTGTTTATTATTTGGAGATGGAATTTGCCCCTTCCCTTCCCAGATCTCAGAGGCTCTCCCAGAAATGTAAAATTTAATCACATTAAACTGTACTTACACAATCCATGTACAGTACAGTATATAATTAAATATATTGAAGTTAAATAAAATAAAATTATTATTTCCCATTTTTAACTATCTGGCCATATGATATATTCCTACTATATCGTATTACAGTACAGTATTTATGTACTTTACAGGTTGTGGCTGTTAAGTTCTTGAGAAAAGAAAAGCCTGAAATAACAGATCTGCAAGACCTTGACCAGTTGGGAATGTTATATATACACTAGGAAACAATTTTAAGTTTGCCAAGACAATGCAGAACAGTTATTATTCCGAAGAATAATAAACCTAATGAACAGTAACCACTATGGCCATTAAAGCTAGGACAAATACACCTATAAAAGCGCATCAGGAAGACATTGGGGATTCTTCGTAAGCCTTTGGCTTCCTGTCCTCTCCATAGCCAATAGAAACAAAAAGTTAAAAAAAAGTGTGAATTTGGATGAATAGTGGAGGAATGAAATGGACGAATACCCCTGAGTACTACTTTTCTTTTATTCCATATACTGTATGTAGTTTTAAAAATATATGATTTGCCAGATCTATAAGCTTTTAGCTTAATATACTTTTCAAGATGTATCACCAGTTGATTGATAGTTGCAAGGCATGACCAAAAAGCCAAAGCTCAACCCTTGCAAGCACAATTAGGCAAGTACAAAGAGTCCATGTAATGACATCAGAATTTTATACAAAATGCCTTGAATGGAAAGTTAGAAATAGTTCTACTTTCTGTTGCAGTAACATTAAAATAACTGAGAATCTTTGACCTCTAAATAAAAACCTTAGTAAACAGTCATTTAACTCACAGCAGGTGAACAATCCAGCACACACATCTTTCCCGATCTGATTATGGAAAGAATAGAATCCAGCTTGGTACCATAAAGGTTGCCATTGAGCTCGCCATATTCTAAATAGCGATGATGACGGATATCTGCTTCCATTGCTTCCCGGGTAGTGAAATGGTATGCTTTTCCATCTTCTTCCAACTCTCTCATTGGTCTCGAAGTATCTGTATTAAAATATAGATTAGAACAATTGAAAAATAGTGACAATATACCGAGAAATAAGATGTTTTATATATGTGTGAAACTCTGCTTGAATGGATCAATTTCTGCTAGAGGCTAGAATTTTCTACTGCAGCTATTTTCTGAACTAATACAATTTGATATTTTCAAAAAATTTGTGGGCCTCAATCATACTTGAAAGTTCAAAAGATTAGTTTTTTTGCAAATGCAAATGTTTATAAAAATGCTTGTGTAATCTTATTAAAGAAGGCCATGTGTTGGAAATGATTAGTGCCCTTCCATACAGGCGTCACTACTAAAGTTGACTGGAGTAGGTGGGTCCCATGTCCTTTATTTAATTATTTATTTATTTATATATATACAAGAAGGTACATTGGGTTTGTGAGGATACATAGCATGGTGTCAACATTCTTGTAAAGCCACTAGTACGTGCAGGGTTTCGGCAAGTCCTTAATCTAACATAATTTTAAGTAGGTAAATTCTAGTAAAAATTATAGTGATAACAGGTACATTGCAAGAAAAAATAAATTGAGATGAGAGAGATTAGTAGGTAAATTAAAGCACATCGGTAGCTCTGATTGATTGCACTGACAGCTTGATTGGTAATTTAACAAAGATTAATAGGCACAAAACAGCATATTGATAACACATATAGGAGGACAGCAATGAACACAATGGTAAAGTTGTTTGGATTAGTTACATAAATATTGGGGATTGGGTAGCACTGGATACAGTGCAATTTTAAAGCACAAGGTAGGACACTATGAAGATGAAATTAGGTACTTTTTGTTTTTGTTTTTGAACGAGGCAAAAGTTGGACAGCTTTTCAATTCATTAGGGGAGTGAGTTCCACAGACTAGGTCCCTTTATTTGCATAGAGTGTTTACACAGTAAGTTATTTATTTATTATTTATTTATTTATTAGTGTGTTTACACGTCCTCTTAAAAAAGATTTAAGCCTGTGAAAAACCTGAGTCAGTTGAGACCTATGACCTCCATCACTGAAACTTCTGTACACACATCCATAATCAAGCCATTGATGATTATCAGAGTTAGCAAAGAGGGCTTGTAAAGAGTGTTTGAATATACAATAAATAAATAATATACATAAGTAAATAATATATAAATAAATAATATTTATATAAATAAATATATATATAAATGAATAATATACATTTATTCATCCAGCTCACTGTAGCTGAATGATTTCCTATAGTGCTGCCAGGTACTGTATCACCCAACATTGCAATGTATAAAAGTTCCCTATGACAGTGGTATCGTACCTTAGTGGATTTTTCAAGTGGGTTACTTCTGAAATTTCAGGTTAATAATTCATGCTTTGATGACAAAAAAAACTTTGCATCAGTATTTTGTAGGCAAGCATTACTTTGCATTGTAACATTCTGATTCATAAAGCTGACTGCCATTTTATTATGCACCCCATACCCATCCCGTGGGCGGTAGTGGAAAGGGTTAGAGAGGCACATATGCCAATGACAACATTCTTTACACCTGGCAACATTTCAGTCATCCCCAAAAAGTTAATGTATTCCCAGACACTTAAATATTAATTATATTGTTAATAAACAAAATGACAAGCAAATAATTTAGCTGGTATAAACAATTATTTAACTTTAGCAACCTTGTGTAGTGCCTGAAAGATTTCACCACAGATGTTGCAATACTATGCTGGATATTTTGTCAAAAGTGTAGTATTGTTATACATGCATTTTTTATGCTATGGGTAGATTTTTTTCTTAAATCTGGATTCATATTAAGGCATTTAACAGACATAACATACTAGAACTGCACATCATTCACCTTGTTATGCCACTGAACATATTCTTTGTTGTACTAGTACATAGTGTTAGCCAAGGGTTAAATGCAGTCGGTACTTTCTGCCAAAGCATCCCAAGGACACAATCTTCTCTGCTTGTACTATATAGTACTTTAAAAGTATTCTGATGAGTTACGTTAGGATAACAGCTCTGTCCTGCAGTTTTACTAGGTTTCATTTGACAGCCCATATGAACCTAAGCCTTAGTTATAAAATAATAAAAGTTTCCCCAGAGGTTTGCAAATTATTAATCAAAATACTATTTTAATTATACACTTGACTACTTACATCACTTAAACTACAATATTGCAAATATTTGCATTGACAGACAGTCAGAAAGAATTATAAAATGTTAGTAACCATATTAAATCAAGTTTTGCCTACAATCTATACAAATATTATTTTAGAATACTTACGAGGTAATATGGTTCCAATTTTGATGGATCTGAAGCAATTATTTGGTTTTTAATAGTTCTTCTGCCAACGCCATGAGAACCAATAAGCACAAGAGTCTTGCGCATGAATGGTGGCATCCGGCCACTTCTTCATACATTATCAACTCTGCTTGATCATAATCTGTACTTTTCTTTATGGAAAACATAAGTTTCTTTTTACGTTTTGATATCTGCCAAGAATACAAAACTTCATGTTATTCAAACACCTAATATCATACAAAGGCAAACAATATACAGTATGACTAAGCATTGAAATTATTCAATATTGCAGAACTAGCACTGGCACAACAGTAGTCTAATATTTAATTTAATTTGACGGATGTCCACAAAATTTATCCACTAGAATTTATCAACAATATTACTGTACTAGGTAAAATATCACATGACGTAGCTATATTTACATCATTAGGTAAAATATTAAGGTGTAGCAATACTGTAGTACAGTATACAGATAATATCCCTAGGTAAAACAACATGAGATGTATCCATACTGCCAATATCACTAAGTAAAATGTCATGCAACATATCAACACTGTAGTGTACTGGTCGAGGACCGGGCTGTGAGGGATGTTAAGCCCAGAATTCATCACAAGGTAACACATGACCTGAGGACAGCCGCAGCCCACCTTTCACGTTCAAGTCCACCCACTACCCTTCCAAAGAAATCCTTAATTCCTCAAAATAAGCTTTATGGAAATCTGGTACCTTGTCATGAGTTTTATCTCACAAAAGTTGGCCATGCTATGTTAATCTGATTTCCCTTACGATCACTGTTCCCAAAGCTTGCTCCCTATTTTTATATTATTTGTTAGTGTTTCTACTGGAGAGAGAGTCTAAAATACTATTTTAGATATATTTTAGATAATACAGGTTATGGAGTCTATTGATGGCTCCATAACATGCTGTTAAATGTTTGAAAATTTTTAAATTAAAACTTGCAGGAAGCACTTTGCACCTGGTTGTGTGAAGTTATGAGCTTCTGTATGGAAGTTTTGCCATGGTGTGATGTTGCTAGTCCTGCTTTATAATGCAATGTGTAGTGTAGAAAACATCGTGAGTGTATGTGAGCTTTTTTTTTTTATCTTTGGCCTTTTTCTATTTGCCTTCTCATTCTTCTGTGCTAATGCCTCACCATGAAAGTAGGAAATAGGACAGATATGATGATGATAATACTAGCAGTAATAATAATTTAAATACTAACCCTTGTACCACAAATGCCAATTTTGTGCACATAATCGTATTCTTGCCTGACAAAAGCCTTTCGCCGTTCTTCTAATTCTTGGGAAGGAATGAGGCCGGTCCGCTTGTTAACTGTTCCCACAACCTGTGCTTGCCACCAGTTGGGGTCAGACTGATCTACTATCTGAAAGTATAAGCATTGCAGATTAATTTATGATTTGGTACAAACATCAAACTCAAGTTTTAGAAATACAACTTCAAACTACTTACAGCTGTATACGCAAAAAAAAAACATTGCGGACTTTAAAAATGGCGCCACAATTTGACACACACACACACACACACTAATAAATCTGTCACTGTGTACTCGCCTAGTGGTGCTTGCGGGGGTTGAGCTTTTGCTCTTTGGTCCCGCCTCTCAACTATCGATCAACTGGTGTACTTGAACCTATTGGGCTCTATCGAATCTACATTTGAAACTGTATGGAGTCTGCCTCCACCATATCGCTGCTTAATGCATTCCATTTGCTGACTAACCCTGAACTGTGAACAATGTGTCCTTACACAGAGTTGTGAACCTTGATTTCATTGGAAGCAGCAAAACACTGGAACAAGAGATAACTGAAGGACAATTCTACTTCCCAGGGTACCACCATCTACTCTTCAGAGAGGGTACAACAAGAGCAGCAGGCATAATAATGTGGATAAGGTAACTTGATAATTACTCATAACTGGTTGCAATCAAGACAAAAGTACCAGTTGCACCCTTTCAAGATAAGACTAGCCAAGTCAAAACTGATGATCAAAAAGGCAGCTGATATTCAAAATGAATACTTTCAATCGTGCTCATACTAGAAAGATTAGAAAACATCTGTAGCAGCTACATTATCTCTAATATTACACTACTCAAATTATTTGAAACTATTCCACTTCCAAATAATTCTATTGTAATTACTTAAAGGTTCCCAATAATCCAATAATCGCTAATGACACCTGCAATTCTATTCATTAACCATTAGTGACATTAACAAATCAATTATACAGTAGTGATGTTTTACATCACTACTGTATAATCAATTATAAAATTAATTGTTTTTTTACAGCAAGTTTAAATTCTATTTAATACATTACTGTACCTGTAATATATCTCCTTTTTCAAATTTAAGGCCAATGTCTTGTGGAGACTGCGATGGGCAGGTTGGAAGGAGCGAGTCTTCACTGGGATCATACGAGTAGAGCGCTCTCATATAACACTGTAAAGATTTAGTTATTATCAAAATTTCCATATATACCATATCATGAATATAAAAGCAAAATACAGCAATATTTTGTATTAATTTTTATTTGCATATATCAAATATCAATGCAGAAATTATTCAAAATATGGATAATAAAAGTGAGATAAAGTATTATTAACAGGTAACATCATCATGCACTGGAATTCTAGTTCTGTGCTTAAATAACTTTAAAGTGAATGTAGAGAAGCGTCTGTACTGTATGTTTCACATACCGGAATGTTCCGGACAAACTTCTCCCAGTACTTCAATCAACAGCCCTAATAAATCAAATTATACTTATTATCTTATGTAAATTTGATATTGTTTATTATTTTTTAACTTTAGTACAAATTTGTACTAGAGGTATGTTATGGATATTTGTCATATACATTCCTTAAATTATACAGATTACAATAATATGATGTATTTACAAATACAGGTAATGAATAAATATATATTCAAATAATGACTGTACAGGTATTGACAAAGATATTAATAATAGTCATAGTATGATACTCTTAATAAATGCCTCGTCTATGACTTAAGTGAACATCAAGAACATTTAGCTAGTGAAACTTTGCACAGTGAGACACAAAGGGTTCTATTTGGGTAAGAAGTTAATTATCAATATTGTTGAAAATAAATTACCATCCTGTCTATTAATGCTATCAATGGGAAGATTAGCCACCTTTGTATTCCCTATTCAGCATGATTAAGCCTCTATCTACAAACAAAACGTTTAAAATAGTAATACAAACGTTATGAAGAAAATACTGTACAGTATACAAAATATGCAAATTATCTTTCAGTTTCTTTGGCTACGTCTAAAATGTGATTAAAAAATATCCTGATGATGTATTAAACATTATTAACCAAATTTAAACTTCTGTACTTTTGAAACAAGATGTATTTTGTATGCAGAAACTAAGTTTTGCATTTATTGTATAAATATTGCTTATTATGCAACATAACTTAGGAAGGAATGTTATTTTGTGGAAGTCTATGTCTGGAACATACAAGACAAATGTCTGGAACAACCCTTTAAATTTGAAGTCATGACAATATACCTACCTTCATTTACCCATAAATACAGTACTGGTATTAATAACTCAAATGTTTACTAGTACAGTACAGCCTTAAAAGTAAAGTTTAGCTATACTATGACAAATTTCAAACAGATATTCTTGCAATTCTAAATTTGGCAAAAATATTATAATTGTCCGAAACATAACAGCTCTCCCGCATGGTGTACTGCAATATAAAACATGCTTATAGTCCCTCTAATTTCTATAACATTGACTACGATGTGCAAATAATTGTAGAAAGTTCATGCATTGTCAATAATGCATATAGTATTTCTGAAGAGAAATTTCATTTACCCAGCTTGCTTGACCCATTGGCTGTGGACAGCATTTATATTTGACCGTGCATCAGCAAGAGATGGTTTTGAGGCTCCATTTTTTAATGATTAAATTTCCAATGAGATCAAATAATGTACATTCCATGTACAGTATCTAACATTAAAATTATCTTGAAAAAAGTTTGGTGCCAAGAAAATATTTTAATCTATAATAGAATAAATGACCCAATTAACTCATTTTTAGGTTGAATGTGTTCTCAAAGAATAAAATAATATAAATACAAAAATTTCTATAAACCTCTAAATAAATTAATGTTTTAAATGAAAAATCGATAACCATACGTACCCAAAAAAAACAGCGTTGAATGTAATGAAACGCCATTTTCTGGGCGAGTCCCGGAGGCTCCCCGGAGCTATCCCAGGCTGATATGCTAATGTCAGACTTTGGCATCAGTCATGTGTATGGAGTTCTTAGGCCTACCGGGAACCACGGCCAGAACCGGGCCCCCTCAGAGAGGCAAGGGGAGCAATGGCCTATAGAAGCCCCCGTGTGGTTGGAAGCATTCTATGTCTGCCATTGACCGGGACAGGCACCCAGAAAGGTAAGCGCCCCAAAACAAACCCCTATTCTGGTTAAAATTGCTACCAAAAGCCGAACTAGTGGATAGAACTCCCCAAAGAAAAACGAGCAAACTAGTGTGACGTCACACGCTGCCGCGCCGCTGTCTGCGCAGCTCCCCCCTCCCCGGGAGGGGGAAGGGGGAGACCCAGACCCTCCGCGCCGGCTACCCACACCTCAGTTCTTGAGGCTGGATGTCAAAAACGCGAAAAAACCGCCGACCGGAGGGAGGGAGGGATGCCGGGGAGCCTCCGGGACTCACCCAGAAAATGGCGTTTCATTACATTCAACGCTGGTTTTCTGGGGGGAGCCCCGTCGGCTCCCCGGAGCTAACTACCCACAGACGGAAAAAAGAGGGACTTACCCAGGAGGCGGTCGTCACTCACTCCTCAAGTCGAAGCCGAGACAACTGGCTGCAACCGCCGACCCAAAGCAACACAGGCCCGCCGGGCCCAGGAACATTGACAAGGTAACGAGCAGCCAGGACCCTTTTCGACCGCCAAAAACCCCGCGCCCGAATATCAGACCAAGACATATTCCCAAAGACGACAGCAAGCGCCGCGAACTTCCGAACGTCATGGGCACGGGGATAGACCGCAGGCTGGCTGGACTTAATAACCCTGCGGACGACCTGAGAGACCCGCACCCGCGAACAGGGAAGAAGGGAAACCGGATCAACCCAGAGCGCGTCCCCGGACACAGAAGCCGTGGCGCGCAAATAACGGCGAAGCGCCACAACCGGACACAAAACATGATGCACCCCCGGCCTGACCAACCAAGCATCAACCACCCACGGACCCCTCCGGAATGCAGCAGTCTCATTCTTTGCCAGAAAAGAAGGAGACGGCTGCAAGCGAACAAAACTACCTATCGAACTTCTATAGCTGTACCCCAGGGACGTGTACACTCACGGGGACCTAGCAGGGGGCGCCATCGAGTATAACTGTGAAAGGGTTAGAACTAAGGAATGAATATGAGAGAACCCCCCACCAGGCAAAAACAAAAAGAAAAACAAAACCCCGCAAGAGGACAGCGAGCCCCAGGGAACAGAGCCGGCCGCTATGTCGGGAATACAAGCTGTGCAGCACCCTGCGCCCCTACCAGTGCAAACTGCCTCTTACCTGCCAGTAACAAGGGAGAACAGAACACCCAAGAGCCCCACAGGCGGCCGAAAAACCGAAAAAAGGTAAAACGGACCAGCAGAGGCAGATCCCAAGGAGCCTGTGGAAGGTGGCCCCAAGCCCCAAGGATAGTACTTACAGGGCACCTAGGGAAGGAAACCCTAGGCGCATGCAGCCCGAGTACTAAAAATTACTCCTGGCTCTCGCACCCAGAAAACAAACACCACACGCAAGCACAGTGTTGTAGCGAACACCGGAGCCAGAGCACACGACCTTCGCCTATAGCATCAGCCTCAAGAACTGAGGTGTGAGTGGCTGGCGCGGAGGGTCTGGGGCTCCCCCTTCCCCCTCCCGGGGAGGGGGGAGCTGCGCAGACAGCGGCGCAGCAGCGTGTGACGTCACACTAGTTTGCTCGTTTTTCTTTGGGGAGTTCTATCCACTAGTTCGTCTTTTGGTAGCAATTTTAACCAGAATAGGGGTTTGTTTTGGGGCGCTTACCTTTCTGGGTGCCTGTCCCGGTCGATGGCAGACATAGAATGCTTCCAACCACACGGGGGCTTCTATAGGCCATTGCTCCCCTTGCCTCTCTGAGGGGGCCCGGTTCTGGCCGTGGTTCCCGGTAGGCCTAAGAACTCCATACACATGACTGATGCCAAAGTCTGACATTAGCATATCAGCCTGGGATAGCTCCGGGGAGCCAACGGGGCTTCCCCCAGAAAATAACTATGCATGCATGCATGCATGCATGCATGTAAAATATCTCATGCCCTTAATAAGCTTGTAATATGCTGTACATTACCGTAAAAACAATAATCAAGAATGAAATGTAAAACAATTGCTTAGGCGAAGAATCGACAAAAATGCTATCACCAAGGTTGTAAATTTACTCCAGTATGTATGTATAATTTGATGTACTGTATAGCAGGTGTAAATAGTATGTTATGATGCTCAAGACACCATGTAAGATGGTGTCCTGATACTATGCAAGTTAAAGTACACAACAAAATAAACAAATAGGATAATTTTAATGAGATGAGCAATGTTCTGAGAGGTTGTCACCAGATAGCAGCACATACTGGAACATTTATGAGAGCTTTCAAGCTTGTGCTTTCAACTATTTATGATAATGGAGAAATATCACGTTCGCACAAAGTTCAATACAGTGGAACCTCAGTTTTCGAAGGCCACCGTTTTCAAATTTTTTGGTTCTCGAGCTCAATTTCTTTTAAAAATTTGACTCGGTACTCGAGTTTGTTGATACACTTATGGGCCGACCGAGCACATGGCACGCTTCAGTTTACCAGTGTCTCCCTCCTAGTGACGACTGCACTTGAATTCTTTGTGAAGAATTTCATTATTTTCGTGCTTTTTTGGTATCTGAACATTAAAGTTCTTATTATATATCAAGCCATGGGTTCCAAGAAAACCAGTGGTAAAGTTCAACCTAAGAAAAAAATTGTGAGGATGATGATAGAGGAAAAATAAGAGATCATTCATAGTGAGACAATGTGATGTCTCACTACAGACAAGTGTTTTAAACGAAGGGAAAAAACAAGAGTCTATAGACAGATTGTTAGTAAGACATACAAGCAGTGAGCCACAACCAGGTTCTAGTTGTATGCCTGCAAAACATAAGAGAGAGTACCCCAGAAATGTCATCACTGTTGTTATAAAGGAAAGGGACTCTCAAACATTAACACCTCTCTGCCTCCCCTTGTCCTCACTGTCTTCCATACTCCAACAAGAGTCCTCAAAAAAGATAAGATATACGTGTACATACTGTAGTACAAAATATTAGTACTAGTAGTATGTTTAAAATGTATTTTTAAGTTAATATTTTTGTGAGTGTGGAATGGATTAATTCAAGTTACATTATTTCTTATGGAAAAATTCATTTCGGTTTTCGAACCGTCTCTGGGAACGAATTAAATTTGAAAACTGAGGTACCACTGTATTGTATAGATTGCGATGTGTCAACCTTCAGAGTCAAATAGTTTAAATAATAAATAATGAAATAAGACATTAATGATATGACCTAAAAAGGGGAAGAGAGAGAGAGACATGAGTAGAATTAAAAATTTCAAATTTCAAGTACTGTATCCCTGAAATCTTGTTCCCTTCAGGGGCTCCTTTGAGATCCCTTTGGCACTTCTCAAAATTTCAACTGTTGAAGGCTACAGATATGCATGTAACACATTCCTAATAATTCTACATACTGGTTTGGTTCTTACATAGTGTGACTGAAAACAAGAACATGTGTGAAAGAATAAGTATTCTATTGCATCAGCAAGCATGTACAGAATAACAAAACATTATAAGATAAAAGGAAAAAAGATAATTATTTGGAAAAGTATTTTATATGTATTTATGTGGTGGAGAATGTGGCCAGCCACCAAGTAGTGAAAAAAAGGAAGCAGGTACAATACGGTAGAATTTACTTAAAAGGACCAAGGCAAAGTATATTGGACCTTTACTTAAAAGGACCAATATACTGTATCTTGTATGTATATATATGGTACTACACTACACACAGAAATCACAATAGCATAATACATCAAATGAACAAATCCACAAGGGCACTTTTGAGGCACAAGTTTCTTTTGATCATATCGTGGCGCAGTTGACCAAGGCGCGTCTGGGATCATCTCGGACGTAGGTTCGAACCCTTATCACGGCCCTTGTGGATTTGTTCTTTAATACGGTACTACCTTTGGTAATTTAAATCTGACCTATGCCTAAAACTTCAAGAATACCCTTAAGCCTTGCTTTCTTAGAAGGTAACAACCTCACATATGCATGCATGTCACATATAATAGAACACCATTTGACCCTGGCTCTCACCATCACAGCACAGCCCCCCACCATCACCACAACACATCCCACACCATCACCACAACATAGCACAGCCCACACCACTACTAAAGCATAACACAGCCCACACCACCACAGCACAGCTCACACTACAGCCCACACCACCACTACCACAGCACAGCCCACACCACCACCAATTCAGCACAGCCCACATTACCACCACCACCACAGCACAGCCAAAACCAAACCCACAGCATAACCCACACCACCACCACCACAGCACAGCCCACACCACCACCACCACAGCACAGCCCACACCACCACCACAGCACAGCCCATACCACCACCACAGCACAGCCCACACCACCACCACAGCACAGCCCACACCACCACCACAGCACAGCCCACACCACCACCACAGCACAGCCCACACCACCACCACAGCACAGCCCACACCACCATCACAGCACAGCCCTCACCACATCACTGCCCAATTAGAAGCTCCAGCTGTTAGTTGGTTTGAAGCAGGAAGATGCTGGCCAGAATGGAACATAGCCACACTTACAACAGTTTTTGTAGAATCTGGGTGGAGGCTGCTGGTTACCTGGTTACTGGATGGTGGGTCACGTAGGGCTGGTATCACTTTCAATGTCACCGAGTCTCGACACTTTCCCACTTCCTCGTGCAATCCCTGTAAATTTTTAATCTGGGAGAAAGAAATCAGAATTAAGATCTGTAAGCTTAAATTCTGTACTGTACTGTATATCTGGAAGCCAGTTATCTACAAAAACTGGTAAGCAGTGGAAAAAAAAAAGTAAATATACATTGTTTTCCTATGATTACAGTATACAGTATTTATATCAAATAAGCAATTTATCCAAGTACTCCAGCAAATCTTTGGCATCATCTTCACACAAAATTTTTTATTAAATCTTCATCTTCATGCTAATAATATTTTATATTTAAATGTTATATAATCTACAATTTGATATACTGTATACAATATTACAGGCTGCTAGAGCTATCTAAATTATTTTTACAATTTTGTTTTACCTAAAGCATTCCAATGTTGATGAAAGCAAAATTATATAGACCTTCAAATCTCACCTTTACTCCATTGACTTCACAGATAGCATCACCAACATGCAAGAGACCTTGTCTGTCAATGGTACCACCTGCCATTATTCTTGCAATGACCAAGTAGCCATTTTCGTCTTCCCGTACTGTTAACCCAAGGGGTTCATCTGGTCTTTTTCGAAGGCCCACCATCCTGATGGCATCCACCGGATAGCCATTTTCCTCTGGCATGAATGTGGCGTTCTCGTGGCAACCGTTTACACCGTTATAACCGTTTCTTGATGTACTTGCGTCTCCTGTATGTCGATGATCAGCTATAGTATCATGGGTTTCTAAAAGTGCCTGCAAACCATAGGAGTTACATAATTATTTATTAACTATAGCAGTATGCAATCTGGCAAAAATGTATGGAACTAAAGAAAGCTAGGAGAAAAATATTTAGCAGAAAATTAGGAATTACATTAAAAGGCATAAATAAATAATGTGTACATAATTATTTTCATACTTTAGAGCAAAAGCTGGAGAACACAAGAAATGGCCATCTACTCAAAAAAATTAAAAACTATTATGCTATGATGGCAGAAAGTATGTTTTGAACCTACAAATCCAAAACGTCATTTGATATTTACTTCAGAGATGGAAATTAAATAGTGCAGTTTGAGGTATACAAATTGCAGCAACTTACTGATGTGTTGAACACAAAAGTGCTTGGATATACTGTACAGTATATTCTTCAGTTTCTTTGCAATTGTGGAGATTATATACCATGTGTGTAATTACCTAAGTGTAATTACCTAAGTGTAGTTACAGGATGAGAGCTACGCTCGTGGTGTCCCGTCTTCCCAGCACTCTTTGTCATATAACGCTTTTAAACTACTGACGGTCTTGGCCTCCACCACCTTCTCCCCCAACTTGTTCCAACCGTCTACCACTCTGTTTGCGAAAGTGAATTTTCTTATATTTCTTCGGCATCTGTGTTTAGCCAGTTTATATCTATGACCTCTTGTTCTTGAAGTTCCAGGTCTCAGGAAATCTTTCCTGTCGATTTTATCAATTCCTGTTACTATTTTGTATGTAGTGATCATATCACCTCTTTTTCTTCTGTCTTCTAGTTTTGGCATATTTAATGCTTCTAACCTTTCCTCGTAGCTCTTACCCTTCAGTTCTGGGAGCCACTTAGTAGCATGTCTTTGCACCTTTTCCAGTTTGTTGATGTGCTTCTTAAGATATGGGCACCAAACAACAGCTGCATATTCTAGCTTTGGCCTAACAAAAGTCATGAACAATTTCTTTAGTATATCCCCATCCATGTATTTAAAAGCAATTCTGAAGTTAGAAAGCATAGCATAGGCTCCTTGCACAATATTCTTTATGTGGTCTTCAGGTGATAGTTTTCTATCTAGAACCACCCCTAGATCTCTTTCTTTATCAGAGTTCTTTAAAGATTTCTCACATAATATATAGGTTGTGTGGGGTCTATGTTCTCCTATTCCACATTCCATAACATGACATTTATTAACATTAAATTCCATTTGCCAAGTGGTGCTCCATATACTTATTTTATCCAGGTCTTCTTGAAGGGCATGACAATCATCTAAATTTCTTATCCTTCCTATTATCTTAGCATCATCAGCAAACATGTTCATATAATTCTGTATACCAACTGGTAGATCATTTATGTAGACAATAAACATCACTGGTGCAAGAACTGAACCCTGTGGTACTCCACTTGTGACATTTCTCCAGTCCGATACATTGCCTCTGATCACAGCCCTCATTTTTCTATCAGTCAGAAAGTTTTTCATCCATGTTAGAAGCGTACCTGTCACTCCTCCAATATTTTCCAGTTTCCAGAACAACCTCTTATGTGGAACTCTGTCGAAAGCCTTTTTTAGGTCCAGATAGATGCAGTCAGCCCAACCATCTCTTTCCTGTAATATCTCTGTTGCTCGATCATAAAAACTGAGTAAATTCGATACACAGGATCTACCAGATCGAAAACCATACTGTCTGTCTGATATTATATCATTTCTCTCCAGGTGTGCTACCCATTTAGTTTTAATTATTTTTTCCAATATTTTGACTATTACACTTGTCAATGATACCGGTCTATAATTAAGGGGGTCTTCCCTGCTTCCACTCTTGTAAATTGGAACTATGTTAGCCTTTTTCCACACATCAGCTACAACTCCTGTAAACAGGGATGCCTGAAAGATCAGTTGAAGAGGGATGCTGAGCTCAGGTGCACATTCTCTCAGAACCCATGGTGAAACTCCATCTGGACCAACTGCTTTGTTCTTATTTAGCTCTTTGAGCATTTTTTCCACTTCGTCTCTAGACACCTCTATGTGCTCTATGTTGTTCTCTGGAATTCTTATTGTATCTGGTTCCCTGAAGATTTCATTTTGTACAAACACACTTTGGAACTTTTCGTTTAATGTTTCACACATTTCCTTTTCATTTTCCGTGAATCTATTTCCCATTTTCAACCTCTGAATATTATCCTTTACCTGCAATTTGTTGTTTATGAATTTATAGAATAGACCTGGTTCTGTTTTACATTTGTCTGCAATCCCTTTTTCAAAATTTCTTTCTGCCTCTCTCCTCACTGCCGTGTAGTTGTTTCTCGCATCTTTGTATCGCTGGTATGATTGGGGGTTTGGCCTCTTCCTGTATTGATTCCATTTTTGTGTCTTTTGGTCTCTGGCCCTCTCGCACTTTCTGTCGAACCAATCCTGTTTCCTAGTTCTGCTTCTCTGTTTTGGTATAAATTTTTTTGTGCCTTTATCATATATTTCACAAAACTTGACATACATCTCATTCACTTCCTTGCCTAGCAACAAGTCTGTCCAATTATACTCCCTAAAAAATTTTCTAAGGTTGCCATAATGTCCTCTCCTAAAGTCAGGTTTTTCAATTGCATCGACCATCATATTTTCTTCCAGATTATAACGCATTGCATACTTTATCCTCAAAAAGACATGGTCACTTTTACCCAAGGGAGGAAGGTACTGAATGTCAAATATTTCTTCCTCCTTCCTGGTAAATATCAAATCTAGCATGGAGGGAACGTCACCTTCCCTCATCCTCGTAGCTTGTTTAACATGTTGATACAAGAATGTTTCCAGGATGAGGTCTACAAATTTACAGGTCCAGAAATCTTCTGTTTTAGCTTCATATGCTTCCCAGTCTATGGATTTCAAGTTGAAGTCGCCGACTATCAACAGTCGTGAACTATCGTTATCCGCTCTCGCTATGATCTCTCTCATTATCGTTATAAGACCTTCTCGTTTACTATCTAGCTCCTCCTTTGACCATGTGCTGCTTAGCGGTGGACTATATGCATTTATGATCACTAGTTTATCATCCTCATGGCAGATCTCTAGTGCTATTATGTCAACTTCTTGTGGATTGGTAGTCATTATTTCGTTCACCTTTAGGTGTTCTTTCACCAGCACAGCAACGCCACCGCCTTTCCTAATTTTTCTGTCCCGTCTCCAAATTGAGTAGCCCCTTGGGAATATGACCTCATTTAAAATAACATCTTCAAGTTTTGTCTCCGTGAGTGCAACAATGTCTGGTGTCTGCAGCTGTATTATATCACTTAACTCCAGTATCTTTGACCTTACTCCATCTATGTTGGTGTATGCAATCTTCAGGAACTTGTTCCCCATCTTCTTATTTTTCACTCCCCCTTTCTCTAATGATTTTGTTGGTTTGCTTTTATGTACCACTTTACTGGTCTGCCTACCCCTATCACTTTGTAGAAAAAAGAATTGATTTCTTCTTCATTCCTGCTCTCATTTAAACGTTTTGCCTCGGCGAGGTTCAGTTTCAGCTTCTCTCTATCTTCTTTTGAAAGATCTCGTCTTAACGACCACCCTTTCCCATCCTCAACGCTTTGTAATTTTCTGGCATTCCTTAGTACTTCTTCCATCTGTTTGGCACCGTTTAGGGTGATCCTCAAAGGTCGATCTTTCCCTTTTACATATCTGCCTATTCTCCTGTAGTCGCACACATTCTCTTTGGTTGTAAGACCTTCCACGAGGCCAACAATTTTATCTACTACTTTTGCTTCTTCTACAGCTCTTTCTGACCTAGATGTTATCTCCTTTTCTTTGCATCCAAAAATGATCAGGGACTTACTCCGATCAACTGTGTTTTGCACCAACTTTGGGTTAGATGCCAATTCTTTTCTCACTTCTAGCCTAATGTTTGTTTTATCTTGGTTGCTGCAGTGTTTGACTTCTTTTACTGCTTCTTCTATTTTTCCTTGTCCTTGGCCACTTGCGCATAAGTGAGTTGCATATCTTTCTTGCACTGTTCTATTCCCTGTGCAACTTCCTCCATCTGTGCTGACAAAAGCTGTTTCTCCTGTTGAATTTCCTTGCCTAACCTATTGTAGTCATTTGTGTTTAAATTTACTTTAACTTCTTCCAAAGCTATTTTTAAGAGACTATTTTCTTCTTCCATGGCTTTGCAATTTGTTTCCAATTTAATCTTATCCTTGCACAAGTCTTTCACTACACCCTCAAGACATACAACTTTGCTATTTAAATGGTCATTACTTTCTTTCAATTTACTAATTAATTCTATATGAGAGGTCACTATAGTATCTAATTTTGCCAACTTGTTGTATAGACTGGCTATCTCAATGCTTTCTTCACTGAATTCAATTCTGTTTGCAAAAGTAAGCAAGCTGGTACTATATATACTGGTATATGTGCTTGTGCTGGTAAGCTTGAATTTTTCTAATGCTTTTCAGGCAGCTTTGTTCCCTTAGTTTAAATCTATGAAGAATTCTTCTATCAATTTTGTTGATACCTGTTGTTATCTTGCATGTAGTGATCATATCAATTCTTTTTTCCTTCTAGCCTCTGGCTTTTGACATATTTAACACCTCTAGCCCCTTTCTTACCTCCTTTTCCAGTTCTGGAAGCCATTTTATAACATGCCTTTGCACCTTTTCCAGTTTACTGATGTGCTTTTTGAGAGATCGGCACCATACAACCACTGCACATTCCAACTTTGGTTTCACAAAAGTCATGAACAGTTTATTTAGTATTTCACCATCTGTGTTTTTAAAGGTGATTCTGAAGTTAAAAAGCATAGCATATGCTCCTTGCACACTGTCCTTTATGCGCTCCTCTGGTGATATTCTACTATCCAGAACCACCCCTAAATCTCTCTTTGTCAGAGTTCTTTAATTCCTTTCCACATAATATGTAGGGTGTGTGGGGTCTATTTCTCCCATTTCACATTCCATAACAGGTCATTTATTTACAATGAATTCCATCTGCCACATAGTGCTTCATACGCTTTATTTGGTCTAGGTCATCTTGAAGGGCACGGCATTTGTCAAAGTCTCTCAATTCCTTAAAAGTTTAGCATCATCAGCAAACATAATCATATAATTTTCTATTCCTTCTGGTAGATTGTTTATATAGATAATAAACATTATCAGTGCAAGAACCAAGCACTGCAGTATCTCACTAGTAACACTCCTCAAGTTGGGTGCATTATCTCTGATTACCATCCTCATCTTTCTGGCAGTTAATAAAAAATTCATCCATGCCAACAGTCTCATTGTCACCCCTCCTGATACCTGCTTGATACCTGCTTGATGGGGTTCTGGGAGTTCTTCTACTCCCCAAGCCCAGCCCAAGCCCAGACTTGACTTGTGAAAGCTTGGTCCACCAGGTTGTTGCTTGGAGTGGCCCACAGGCCCACATACCCACCACAGCCCAGTTGGTCCATCACTTTTTTTAGAAAATAATCTAGTTTTCTCTTGAAGATGTCCATAGGTGTTCCGGCAATATTTCTTATAGTCGCTGGGAGGACGTTGAACAGCCACGGACCTCTGATGTTTATACAGTGTTCTCTGACTGTTCTCTGATCCTGCATGTGTGTTTCCAAAACCACGTCTTATGTGGGACTCTTGTCAAAAAGCTTTTTTTTAGGTTAAAATAAATAAAGTCAACAACCATTTCTCCTGTAGAATCTCTGTGGCGCTATTATAAAAAACTAAGTAGATTTGTTACACATTTTCTTCCTGCTCGACAATCATACTGTTTGTCTTGTATCATTTCTCTCCAGGTATTCTATCCATTTGGTTTTAAATATTTTTTCTAGTATAGTACAGTATTTTGACGGCCATGCTTGTCCATGATAAGGGTCTATAATTTAGAGGATCTTCTCTGCTACCATTTTTGAATTCGAACTATGTTTATCTTTTTCCACATATCTGCTAAGAATCCTGTACACAAAGATGTCTGGATTATCAATTTAAATGGAATGCTCAGTTCAGGTGCACATTCTCTCGGAACCCTAGGTGAAATACCATCTGGTCCAACTATTTTATTTCTTCCTAGCTGCTTGAGTAATTTTTCCACTTCACCTTGCGACGTACTCTATGTTCATTTATGTATTCTATTGTGTTCTCTGAAATTGGCACTGTGTCTGGTTTGTGCAAAATTAGGTTGGCATACATCTCGTTTACTTCCTTGCTTAACAGCAAGTCTTGCAAAGTTCCCCCCATAGATTCCTCTCCTGAAATAAAGTTCATCAACTGTTTCATTCCCCATTCTCTTCTAGATAATATTGCAATGCATAATTTTATTTTCAAGAGGACATGGTTGCTCTTTCCTAAGGAAGGAAGGTACTGAATGTCAAATATCTCTTCTTTTCTGGTAAAAAAAAAAATCCAGCATTGCTGAAACATCCCCTTCCCTCATTCTCATGGCCTGCTTAATGAGTTGATACACTAATCTCTCCAAGATGAGTTTTATAAATTTGCCAGTCAATGTCCTCTGCTCTTGCTTCATAGGCTTGCCAGTATATTGCCTTCCATGTTGAAGTCACAAAGTGCCAACAATCATGATTTACCTTTATCTGCTCTTACTATGAACTCTTTCATAACCATTATGAGGCCCTCTCGTTTGTCATCCATCTCCTCCTTTGTACATGTGTTGCTTCATGGCACTTTGAAGGCATTGGCTCCTGTGACAGTAGTGGAGCCTTCTTCCACAATTCATGCAGCAGAGGCAATGCCTAAATGTATATCCCTCTCCTTTAGGAGACAGTAGATGACTTCTTTCCAGCACTTTTGATCAGTTGCCTTTTCATGCCCATTTTGTGGTGGTGGAGTGTCCTGTGTTTTATTGTCAGCAGCTTGAAACAGATTTCAACATGAAATCAGTTTTAGAAGGATGAATGTCTAAAACATTTTGAATGACAACTCACATTAAGCACTTTACACCTCGTTGTATTAAGTAGTAGGGTACTGCTGTGGATGTGTGGCTGCAATGTGATGATGCTGGTTCTGTGTGATTATGTAGTATGGAAGATAAGCCAAAGAGATGGGTGTCTTTTTGTTTTGAATAGGGTTCATCTTATGGTTTCTCATAGTCAGAAACAGGAAGCCTGCTAGGATAATCATGGTTCCCCCAAATCCAGCTACTGGCCTCACCCATGATGCAACCCACAATAGTATCCTAATGCCCAAGTACCTATTTACTATATAAACAGAGCATCTGTTGAAAGCAAAATTGCCCAACCATCTCTGTCCCACTGGGGGATCAAACTCCATATCCTCGGTTGTGAGCCAACAACGTAGACCACTATATTCTCTTGTCTATGTCTTCTGGGTTGATGGCTTCCCACCCAAGAAAGAAAGAAACATTGAAGTTATGATAAAAGGAAAATATTTAACAGTTATTTAAGGAGTTACATGGAACAATAGCAATTTACTGAAATGGAAATAGTTAAAGAGGTATTTTAATGCAGAGGAAACAGTGATACCTCAGTAGAGAAAATTTTGCTACACAAATTTACAATACTGGACCTGGCTACACAATGATAAGACACCTTGCTAGATTGAAAGATAGACACCTTATTGAAGAAAACAAGAACAGTATTTATCACCATAAGAAAAGATCACTCCACTAATATCTTTAAAGGTACAGTACATGCATTACATAACATTGAGAAGGATATCCCAATTTAAGGTCTGAGAAGTTCCAATGTGAACCAGATGTACGGTACTATACTGCACTTGAAAATAATACTTACATAACCCTCCTCTTGGTAAATTAATCATATTTCAATTGAAGTCAGAAAAAAATATTAAACCTGGCCTTATAAAAAGTGGTGAGAGGTGTTGTGGCCATCAAGAGATACAGTAATAAAAGTCAGATCAAGTGAGTATTGTACGGTATATTGGGGATATAGGTATAGAAGACCATCTGGAACATATAAAAGTAAGGTAAACATCGATATTTAATCAAACATTTAAAAATAAATATGATATATAATGTTAAATCTCAAATTACAATTATCTGCATAGAGTAACGTATAATAAATTACTAATATCTGCTTCACATGTACTGCATTCATATATATTGTTTATTAATTAAAATAACTACAGTATAATTATGGAAGGTTAGATCTACAATTATTACTTTGTAAAACTGTAGTGTCAGTTATCTATATAAAAAAAAGAGAGATTACAATATCAACAAATACTAAAGGCATTAGCAAACCTGCAATACCAGTCACGAAGCCATGTACCCAGTCAAGCAAATCTATGAAGATTAAAATTATGCATAACCAAAGTCCTCTCTATGCATTAGGTTAATCCTAAAGTAGAAATTTTAAACATGCATCTCACAAATAAAGAAATACAACCACTTGGTTATCAACATCCCCCCCTCTATTGTTAAAGGTGCCATCACTTATTGTTAAATTGCCATCACTCTTCTAAATACTAATACAGTACTTTCTAGAAAGTGAATTTATTATTGACAACTTCTAGATCTTATGATACATCAGAAGATTCATATCTAAAATTCATATATTCATATAATTNACAGGAATGAAGAAGAAATCAATTCTTTTTTCTACAAAGTGTTAGGGGTAGGCAAACAGTAAAGTGGTACATAAAGGCAACCACAAAATCATTAGAGAGAGAGGAGTGAAGAATAAGGAGAGGGGGAATAAGTCCTGAGATTGCATACACCAACATAGATGAGTGAGATCGAAGATACTGGAGTTAACACTTTAGCGCTTTCGGCGAAGCGTAAAAAACTTACCCTAAGTGCTTTCGGCGTCTCGCGCGCTTAAGCGGTACGGGCGAAAAGTGTATACTCTTTTTACTGTCCTGACACTATTTGTAGACCTACGTATTTAAATTTGGTATCACTGTGTTCGCAATAGAATTCTCTATAAGAACATACATATAAAATACTGCCAAAGCACAAGGAATATCAACACCAAATAAAAATGTATTGGGATCACTTGGCGAGAGCGCCAAACATCAACAAAATGTTTCCACTCTCTTAATGATTGCGATGACCACATTTATCCTACATCGTTGATTATGGTATCATTGGAACCGCAATAAAATTCTCTATACGGACATATGCATATGAATGTATAATCAATGTTGTTGCCCACCCGCAAGAGTGTGGGAAGTTGACGAGGAGTTAGCCGCGAGCGCACTGCCGAAAACACAAGCGGGCAATCACGCGTAGAATGTTTATACATTTATACGTGTCGTGACTATAATATTCTATGTACGTATTTCTTTTTCGTAGCAATGTGTGCGCAATAAAATTTTCTATAAGAAGAAATGTATAAAAAGTTTACAAATCATATGTACGCGAAGCGACAAAGATAAACCAAAGTGGCTCACTATGCGTGCGCGGCAAAAATAAACACAATGTTTTCGTTCCTTGCATGTTTGTCGAGTTTATACTTGTTTAAACACTTTATTATTTGTATGACAATGATCGCAGTAAAATTTCCTACACAGACATATACATATAAAATAAAAATATTTGCCACGTCTTGGCAATCAGAACGGCTAAAGGAAACCCACTGAAACCCACCCGCCACACCCAGAGCAACATCCGCCACACCCGCAACACCCGAAAAAATACTTTGTGTTTTTCCCGGCTTACTCATAGAAGTTTATGTGATACAATATTCATTTTGGTACCAAAACATTCGCAAATAAATTCTCTACAATACGTATATAATAAAATAGCTGATTGATGATAAATAAAATTCAAAGTAGGTGTACTTACCATGTCTATGTTGTTTGTAGAACAACAGTTGAGCATTTTTTCTTCACTCCACCTTCTTCAGGCTTCAGATCCTGAAGTTGCTCAACAGATGTTTCGTAGGTGGAGTGAAGCTGTTGCAGGTGGTTATTTTTTATCCCAATACACTTTCTTTCGGTGATACCTTGTGTAGCAAGGTACAGCGCAAAGTGCCACATCACAAGTTTTACACGCCAATCTCACGTCCCTCCTTCTGCCAGACTTGGTACAAACACGGCACCTTTTACGTTTATCCAGATCTATGATCTCGTGCGTCAACTTGTAGTTCAGACGTTGGTCTGAATCTACAATTCGTCTGGTTTTTATATCATCTTCACTAGTATTGCCTTCTTGAGGAACGACAACACTTGTGACTGAATCTTCAGCGAAATCAGTCGCGTCGAGTGGTTCCATGTCATCAACGTCCTGTTCCGAATTTGCTGACGAGGACTGAGCTTGAGGTGTTGATGTGAAGAGAGGCCGCCTCGCACCAGATGGGCCGGGTGTTGAGAGTGCCGCGTCAGCAGGAGGAGCAGCGTCGGCAGGCAAGTCCGGAGCATGGGGTATGCCTGTTGTTGTTGGCCAATCCTCACTCCTCCACTCCAGTAAGGCATCTATTGCTATTGAGACAAACTCTAAAAATGTTAGTTTCTTCACGTCCGTTGAAAAGTGGGAGTACAACGCGAATGCATTGTGCAATGCCATTTGCAGAAAATAAAAAGTTATCTTCTTGGTCCATTTGTGTGTTTTTCTGGTAAACTCATAATACTTGACCATTTGATCGAAATGATCAACACCTTTCATGAACTTATTGTAATCAATTATGGCATTGGGTTTGTTCATTTTCACAATTTCGAGTCCAGTTCTCCCGTTAGGTTTACGAATGCGTCGCCTGCGCCGAACTAAACTAGTCTCGGCATTATGGAGATTGGTGATGATAGACACGGGCCGCTTGTCCTTCCACACTATAATAAATGTGTTATCATGACGCATGTACACGGTGGTGTCTGTTGCCATTTTACCCTTTACCAGTTGTTGAAGATCCTTAGGGGCACCACGTTGGAGTCTAAGTGTTCCACATGTGTAAACACCCGACTCGCGTAATTTTTCTGTCAGGGTAACTGAGTTATAGTAGTTATCCATATACAGATGATAACCCTTGTTGAGTAGGGGTGCCATCAACCCCGTGACTGTTTCAACAGTAGTTTTACCTATACCACAATACACATCAAAGTTATATATGTAGCCTGATGTGGCTTCAGCCAACATATACAATTTGACACCATATTTATCAGGCTTGTTGGGATTGTACACCTTGAAAGAGAGGCGGCCACGCCATGCCATTGTACCCTCATCAAGACTCAATTCTTTATTTGGAATGTACACAGACGTAAATTTCTCGGTCAAATATTCCATCACTGGTCTCACTTTCAACAGTCTGTCACTATTATTCACTGGCACTGCTTTCTTGTTATACATATGAAAGAACTTAGAAATATTTTGGAACCGCGGAGACGACATAAACAAGCTGAAGTATCGGTTATGCCACTTTTGATTTGACTGCCAGTACATCCTCATTGTAGGCAGCTTGTTTATTCCCATCAGTATACACAGACCCAAATATCGTGCCATTTCTTTCACAGACACTGCTTTCCAACTTCTCCTTGATGAGGCAGCAAAGCGATGTATGATGTGTGTGGCATACAAATTTGTTTCATATGCTAAGTACTCCACCAATGCTCTCGTGAAAAATAGTTGTATAAACTTCAATGCAGATGTAGGTGTTGGAATCGTTAGGCCTGGCTTAGCAGAAAAGTCACCAACGATAGGAGGAGTGTTGCTACGAGACCACTGATCACTAAGCTTAGCACGCTTTGGTACCGGACACGTTCGTTTTCCGCGTGGCGGAGATGCGGCTCCCTCATCCTCACTCTCATCCTCAGTTTCACTAGAAGTTTCTTGTTCAGTTGAGGAAACATGATATGTAACGTCACATTCAGGTTCGTCAACCTCAATATCATCCTCTGATTCAGAAAAAGCCTCAACAACATCAGGAATCTTTGAGGGAGTGAGCTTTACCCCACGATACTTATCGTAAATCATTGCGATATGTTCTTCTTTCTTCAATTTCCTACCTCTTTTTGCCGTTCCACTGCGTGTTCCTTGTGCAGCATCCATGGTGAAGGTATTGAATCGGTTTGAATAACACGAGAAAGAAAATATATGCGTAAAAGAGGTCACGTACGCCGCGAGAGGGGAGATGCGTGTGGGCACTTCGAGTGACAACAATACAATAGGCCGACCACGTGACCGGGTCGGCTGAGATGCCATGTGGTCGGTGAGGGAAAACGGGAATTTCATGGAGAACATTTTGAGACTTACTAAAAGAAAATCGCATAATACATAAAATTTATACAATTATTTAACCATTCGACGCACGCGCTAGTCCGGAGGGCAGAATCAGGAGAAAAAGATTGGACGCTAACGCTCGTCCGCTAAGCGCGAAAGTGTAAGTGATGTAATACAGCTGCAGACACCAGACATTGTTGCACTCACGAGACAAAACTTGAAGATGTTATTTTAAATGAGGTCATATTCCCAAGGGGCTACTCAATTTGGAGACGGGACAGAAAAATTAGGAAAGGCGGTGGCGTTGCTGTGCTGGTAAAAGAACACCTAAAGGTGAAGGAAATAATGACTGCCAATCCACAAGAAGTTGACATAATAGCACTAGAGATCTGCCATGAGGATGATAAACTAATGATAATAAATGCATATAGTCCACCGCCAAGCAGCACATGGTCAAAGGAGGAGCTAGATAGTAAACGAGAAGGTCTTATAACAATAATGAGAGAGATTATAGCGAGAGCGGATAACGACAGATCACGACTGTTGATAGTCGGTGACTTCTACTTGAAATCCATAGACTGGGAAGCATATGAAGCTAAAACAGAAGATTTTTGGACCTGTAGATTTGTAGACCTCATCCTGGAAACATTCTTGTATCAACATGTTAAACAAGCTACGAGGATGAGGGAAGGGGACGTTCCCTCCATGCTAGATTTGATATTTACCAGGAAGGAGGAAGAGATATTTGACATTCAGTACCTTCCTCCCTTGGGTAAAAGTGACCATGTCTTTTTGGGAATAAAGTATGCAATGCGTTATAAGCTGGAAGAAAATAAAGAGGTTGAAGCAGTTGAGAAACCAGACTTCAGGAGAGGACATTATGGTGACCTTAGAAATTTTTTTAGTGAGTATAATTGGACAGACTTGATGCTAGGCAAGGAAGTGAATGAGATGTATGTCAAGTTTTGTGAAATATATGATAAAGGCACAAAAAAATTTATACCAAAACAGAGATGCAGAACTAGAAAACAGGATTGGTTCAATAGAAATTGCGAGAGGGCTAGAGACCAAAAGACACAAAATTGGAACCAATACAGGAAGAGGCCGAACCCCCAAACATACCAGCGATACAAAGATGCAGAAACAACTACACGGCAGTGAGGAGAGAGGCAGAAAGAAATTTTGAAAAAGGGATTGCAGACAAATGTAAAACAGAACCAGGTCTATTCTATAAATTCATAAACAACAAATTGCAGGTAAAGGATAATATTCAGAGGTTGAAAATGGGAAATAGATTCACGGAAGATGAAAAGGAAATGTGTGAAACACTAAACGAAAAGTTCCAAAGTGTGTTTGTACAAAATGAAATCTTTAGGGAACCAGACACAATAAGAATTCCAGAGAACAACATAGAGCACATAGAGGTGTCTAGAGACGAAGTGGAAAAAATGCTAAAGGAGCTAGGTAAGAACAAAGCAGTTGGTCCGGATGGAGTTTCACCATGGGTTCTGAGAGAATGTGCACCTGAGCTCAGCATTCCACTTCAACTGATTTTTCAGGCATCCCTGTGTACAGGAGCTGTAGCTGATGTGTGGAAAAAGGCTAACATAGTTCCAATCTACAAAAGTGGAAACAGGGAAGACCCCCTTAATTATAGACCTGTATCATTGACAAGTGTAATAGTCAAAATATTGGAAAAAATAATTAAAACTAAATGGGTAGAACACCTGGAGGAAAACGATATAATATCAGACAGACAGTATGGTTTTCGATCTGGAAGATCCTGTGTAACGAACTTGCTCAGTTTTTATGATCGAGCCACAGAGATTTTACAAGAAAGAGATGGTTGGGTTGACTGCATCTATCTGGACCTAAAAAAGGCTTTCGACAGAGTTCCCCATAAGAGGTTGTTCTGGAAACTGGAACATATTGGAGGAGTGACAGGTAAGCTACTAACATGGATGAAAAATTTCCTAACTGACAGAAAAATGAGGGCCACAATCAGAGGCAAGGTATCGGATTGGAGGAATGTCACGAGTGGAGTACCTCAGGGTTCAGTTCTTGCACCGGTAATGTTCATTGTCTACATAAACGATCTACCAGTGGGAATACAGAATTACATGAACATGTTTGCTGATGATGCTAAGATAATAGGGAAGATAAGAAACCTAGATGATTGTCATGCCCTTCAAGAAGACCTGGACAAAATAAGTATTTGGAGCAACACTTGGCAAATGGAATTTAATGTGAATAAATGCCATGTTATGGAATGTGGAATTGGAGAACATAGACCCCACACAACCTATAAATTATGTGAGAAATCTTTAAAGAATTCTGATAAAGAAAAGGATCTAGGGGTGGTTTTAGATAGAAAACTGTCACCTGAGGACCACATTAAGAACATTGTGCGAGGAGCCTATGCTACACTTTCTAACTTCAGAATTGCTTTTAAATACATGGATGGAGAAATACTAAAGAAATTGTTCACGACTTTTATTAGACCAAAGCTGGAATATGCAGCGGTTGTATGGTGCCCATATCTTAAGAAGCACATCAACAAACTGGAAAAGGTGCAACGACATGCCACTAAGTGGCTCCCAGAACTGAAGGACAAGAGCTATGAGGAGAGATTAAAGGCATTAAACATGCAAAAACTAGAAGATAGAAGAAAAAGAGGTGATATGATCACTACATTCAAAATAGTAACAGGAATCGATAAAATTGATAGGGAAGAATTCCTGAGACCCGGAACTTCAAGAACAAGAGGTCATAGATTTAAACTAACGAAACAAAGCTGCCGGAGAAATATACGAAAGTTCAGTTTTGTAAACAGAGTGGTAGACGGTTGGAACAAGTTAAGTGAGAAGGTGGTGGAGGCCAAGACCGTCAGTAGTTTCAAAGCGTTATATGACAAAGAGTGCTGGGAAGACGGGACACCACGAGCGTAGCTCTCATCTTGTAACTACACTTAGGTAATTACACTTAGGTAATTACTGTTTAGCCTGACTGTCTAGACCCAGTTTGTCTAGCCTGACAGCATGTCTAGTCTGGCAGCCTGTCAGGCCTTGGCAGAGTGTCTAGCCTGTCAGGCCTTGGCAGAGTGTCTAGCCTGTCAGGCCTTGGCAGAGTGTCTAGCCTGTCAGTCTGTCAAGCCTGGCAGTATGTCTAGCCTGACAGTCTGTCTAGCATGACAATCTGTCAAGCCTGGCAGTATATCTAGCCTGACAGTCTGTCAAGTCTGGCAGTGTATCTAGCCTGACTACCTGTCGAGACATTTAGCTTGCATAGCCTAAGAGCATGTCAAGCACGACAGCATGTCTAGCCTGGCAGCCTTATATTGCCTATGCTTTATGGGCTGATTTCACAAAGGGATTAATTAATTCTAACCTATGATATCATGGGACAAATTTTCCACCAGTCTGTGAATTCTGTCCCTCTATCCAAAATAAATCCTCTCATCGTATTTGTGGGTGGGAATCATCCCCCAACTTCCCCTCTTTGCCTCCCCCCTCCTTGCCTCCTTTGCCTCCGGTTTTAGCGAAGGAACCAGAGTTCATCAAATCGGGTGAATATATCTGGCTTGAGAAGAGTGTGTGTCCTAACCTGAGATTCACCGAATCGGGAGGTCCACTGTAATGTCATCAGCTAATAGAATTTGCTTCAGGTGTTGAGTGGCGTTTGGGAGATCATTGATGTAAGTATGAAAAAGGAGTGAACCAAGTACACTCAGCCCATCCTCCTGTTTTGGTAGTACTTATAGTAACGATGAGGACCATAGTACATATATCGAAGTACAATGCAATTACAAAGCAGAAATCTGTACAGTACAGTGGCACCTCAACTTATGACTGCCCCTACCTACAAATTTTTTGAGTTACGACCCCAACTTTGTTGAAAAATGCGACTCAACTTACGACTTTGCCTTGACCGGTCCGTCTAATTACCGCAAGCTACCACAAGCTACACAAGCTTCACAAAGCTTCCTGGCAATATGTTAGTAATGAGTAAATATGATATATTTACTCATTATAATGTTGGTGCTGAATGTACAACACGAAAAAACATAATTTTAATCTGAAAAAGTATCTTTTTATAAAGAAATTAGACGAAAATAAAAAGCTGGTGACGCCAAATCAAGTCGACGATCTAAGCTTCAGTTAGGTTAGGTTAGGTTTGGTTAAGTTAGGTTAGGTTAGGCTAGGTTAGGTTAGGCTAGGTTAGGTTAGGTCTGCCTAACCAATCATATTTTACCCTTAAACTGCGCATGGCGTATATATACGCCCTGAGTAACATGTCCGACGGTGCGCATGGCGTATATATACGCCATAGGGTGCCATTCCCGATTCAAATGGCCCGCGGCTACACGGGGTTCACAGTAGCTTCCTCAGGGCTCTTGTAAACAGACGCAATTTAAAAAAAAAATCGTGGGCAATATTCTCAGGTGTGAGAGGCACAGTACTGTTGGAGCAACCAAGGCTGGCGCACGCAGCATGAGCGAACAGCATTGCTGTTCAGCTTGTGACCACAGCATCACCGAAAAATGTCAAAATAAATATATAACTGTTATTATTTAGTGATGACAATATTACAGATGACCCGTGACTGTGATATAAATAACCAGGGTTGTGATAATAGCAGGATTGTTGTAATAATTAGCGCTGTGGGAGGAGTGATGCTGAGAGACTGAGGAAGACAGCATCGTTTACTGACTGTGTGGCCACCTGTTATTGTTTACATTCACCATACCAGCTCAGTGGTTCTCTATGGTGAACACAAATGTAGATACTTATATATAATGTGTGTATTAGTGTAATAACAGCAAAAGGATTATGCTGGGAGGAGCCATTTGGGTGACGGAGGTGACGTCGTCTGCACGATTTGTCAAGCTGTTTAGAGGGTGGCCACTATGCTCTTTGGGCGCACTACAAGCTTAGGTGTACAGTTACAGTGCATAAAACATGTAGATATTTATATATAATATGTGTATATAGGGTAATAACACTGAAAACAGTATTGTTGGGGGAGAAAGTTTAGTGCGTGTGACCTTGAATGAGTGAGGGAGCCGCCAGCCGCCAGCTGTGTATACCGACGACTCTTTGTGCCTGAACTAACTATATCAGCTTAGCTGTACAGTTGTGGTGAACAAAATATATACATACTTATATATAACGTCTGTATATAGTGTAATAACACCACAAATGGTATTGTTGGGGGAGAAAGTTTAGTGCGTGTGTTGAGGGAGTGGCAGCGAGTGGCTGGCTGGTGTGTGGCGGTAACTCTTCGTTGCTCTTCGACTCTCAATACCAACTTAGTGGTTCGTAATGGTGACCAAAATATGCAAATACTTATATATAACCTGTGTATAGAGTGTAATAGCAGCAAACAGTATTGTTGGGGGAGAAAGTTTAGTGTGTGTGTGACCTTGAATGAGTGAGGGAGCCGCCAGCCGCCAGCTGTGTATAGCGACGACTCTTAGTGCCTGAAATAACTATATCAGCTTAACTGTACAGTTGTGGTGAACAAAATATATACATACTTATATATAACGTCTGTATATAGTGTAATAACACCACAAATGGTACTGTTGGGGAGAAAGTTTAGTGCGTGTGTTGAGGGAGTGGCAGCGAGTGGCTGGCTGGTGTGTGGCGGTAACTCTTCGTTGCTTTTCGACTCTCAATACCAACTTAGTGGTTCGTTATGGTGACCAAAATATGCAGATACTTATATATAACCTGTGTATAGAGTGTAATAGCAGCAAAACTGTTTGTTTATTGTTTTATGAACATAATAATTGAATCACTAATATGCACACCATACTTTGAGTATAGCGATTATTCACCACTTTTATTATATAAATATATTACAATACACACTATTGAATAATATTACTGCAAAAAAACTAAGAAAAAATCAATCGGAGACATTGAAACAATTAGGTAATAATATCTTTGTGGCAACTCCTATCTGTCAGCGCGGGTGACGCTGACCGGCCCTGGCGACCGCTCTGTCAACGCCCACTTTTTGCCAGACTTCCTCAGTCAATTGCGCCCAAAATATGTGACCTACGATTTTTTTGCTATTTTTCCCGTGCTCAGGGGACACAAATTAACGTGTTTAGAAGACGAAAAAAATTTTTGGAATTTTTTTTTTTCTTGCGCACAGGGGTGTAAATGTCCCCAGGACCCTGAGCAGTGTAAGGGTTAAACGAAAAGTCCCAAAGTGTGTTTGTACAAAATGAAATCTTCAGGAACCAGATACAATAAGAATTCCAGAGAACAACATAGAGCACATAGAGGTGTCTAGAGACGAAGTGGAAAAAATGCTCAAGGAGCTAAATAAGAACAAAGCAGTTGGTCCAGATGGAGTTTCGCCATGGGTTCTGAGAGAATGTGCACCTGAGCTCAGCATTCTTCTTCAACTGATTTTTCGGGCATCCCTGTTTACAGGAGTTGTAGCTGATGTGTAGAAAAAGGCTAACATAGTTCCAATTTACAAAAGTGGAAGCAGGGAAGACCCCCTTAATTATAGACCGGTATCATTGACAAGTGTAATAGTCAAAATATTGGAAAAAATAATTAAAACTAAATGGGTAGAACACCTGGAGAGAAATGATATAATATCAGACAGACAGTATGGTTTTCGATCTGGAAGATCCTGTGTATCGAATTTACTCAGTTTCTATGATCGAGCAACAGAGATATTACAGGAAAGAGATGGTTGGGTTGACTGCATCTATCTGGACCTAAAAAAGGCTTTCGACAGAGTTCCACATAAGAGGTTGTTCTGGAAACTGGAAAATATTGGAGGGGTGACAGGTAAGCTTCTAACATGGATGAAAAATTTTCTGACTGATAGAAAAATGAGGGCAGTGATCAGAGGCAATGTATCGGACTGGAGAAATGTCACAAGCGGAGTACCACAGGGTTCAGTTCTTGCACCAGTGATGTTTATTGTCTACATAAATGATCTACCAGTTGGTATACAGAATTATATGAACATGTTTGCTGATGATGCTAAGATAATAGGAAGGATAAGAAACTTAGATGATTGTCATGCCCTTCAAGATGACCTGGACAAAATAAGTACATGGAGCGCCACTTGGCAAATGGAATTCAATGTTAATAAATGCCATGTTATGGAATGTGGAATAGGAGAACATAGACCCCACACAACCTATATATTATGTGAGAAATCTTTAAAGAATTCTGATAAAGAAAGAGATCTAGGGGTGGTTCTAGATAGAAAACTATCACCTGAGGACCACATAAAGAATATTGTGCGAGGAGCCTATGCCACGCTTTCCAACTTCAGAATTGCGTTTAAATACATGGATGGCGATATACTAAAGAAATTGTTCACGACTTTTGTTAGGCCAAAGCTAGAATATGCAGCGGTTGTGTGGTGCCCATATCTTAAGAAGCACATCAACAAACTGGAAAAGGTGCAAAGACATGCTACTAAGTGGCTCCCAGAACTGAAGGGCAAGAGCTACGAGGAGAGGTTAGAGGCATTAAATATGCCAAAACTAGAAGACAGAAGAAAAAGAGGTGATATGATCACTACATACAAAATAGTAACAGGAATTGATAAAATCGATAGGGAAGATTTCCTGAGACCTGGAACTTTAAGAACAAGAGGTCATAGATATAAACTAGCTAAACACAGATGCCGAAGAAATATAAGAAAATTCACTTTCGCAAACAGAGTGGTAGACGGTTGGAACAAGTTAGGGGAGAAGGTGGTGGAGGCCAAGACCGTCAGTAGTTTCAAAGCGCTATATGACAAAGAGTGCTGGGAAGACGGGACACCACGAGCGTAGCTCTCATCCTGTAACTACACTTAGGTAATTACACTTAGGTAATTACCCTAAGCACATGCAGCCCGAGTACCTGAGAATACTACTCCCAGCTCACACGACCACCGTAAGAGCAGCACTGCAAACAAGTCACAGCACAGAAACAAGACCGGAGCTGGAGTCACACGACCGTGCATTATTCCATCAGCCGAGGAACTGGGGCGGGGATAGCCGGCGGGGATAGCCGGCGCGGGGGTCTGGGGCTCCCCTTCCCCCCTCCCGGGGAGGGGGGAGCTGCGCAGACATGCGGCGCGGCTCGTGTGACGTCATGCTTGTTAGTTCGTTTTCCTGGGGGAGTTCTGTCCACTCGTTTGTCAATTTTTGTTGTTAACCAGAATAGGGGTTTGTTTTGTGGCGCTTACCTTTCTGGGTGCCTGTCCCGGTCGATGGCAGATATAGAATGCTCCAAATCACATGTGCATTTCTATGGGCCATTGCTTCCCGTGCCTCTCTGAGGGGGCCAGGTTCTGGCTCGTGGTCCCCGGTAGGCCTAGAACTCCACCCACATCGACTGATGCAAAATAGTTAGGGTATCCATATCAGCCATGGATAGCTCGGGGAGCCGTAGGGGCTCCCCCCAGAAAAGTGTTCTTCCATCTTGTGGACATGAGCATGCTGAACAGTTTCAACATGTACCTTGTGAGAACTGGACGAAAGCCCACTTTACGTGCCTTTGTGTTTGATGCCGCAATACAGTTATTTGGAAAGTTTGCAAAAGATGTCCCAGGGATTCAGCGGCCCATCATAAACCCACTGTTGCAGCATGCTGGTACTCCACGGCTCGCTCACACTGAAGGCTTCCCAGCACACAGACTCAAGTATTTGCCACCAGCTGGGAAGCGTGCAATAGGCCAACGTGATTGCTTGGTGTGTAAAACAACGACACATAGAGATCAGAAACGGAAGCTTGTGCAAACATGGTGTGAAATGTGTGGTATCCCATTATGTGTTGTCGACTGCTTCAATGACTACCACAGTCTAGAAAACTTCTAAGTGTGCTTCAAAGTGTGTATAGCGTGTGCGTGTGTGTAAATAACTAGAAATATAAGCAGAACATACAATATAATAGACTGTAATGACATATTATATTGCCGTAATTGAAACCATTTGTGTGCACCTGTGTACACTCAAATATGCAACAATTATTGATATAAGATATGTTAAAACATTATATGGAACACAATTAGTGAAAAAAATGTGGATAAAATGCACCTAGACATTGTAAATAAATAGCGCGAAATTATATTTGTGGCAACTCTGGCTGCTTGAGGACCGCGCGCAACGCCTCGGGGGCGTGTACTGCATGAGCGAACATGCAGATTGTGACGTCATCACTGATCTCGGCTCTATTGCAACAAAAGTAAGTACAATAGAATTTTTATTTTATTTTTCCCGTGATCAGTGAACACAACTTAACAGATTAGCAAGAAAAATTTTTCTTTTATTTTCATAATTATATGCGCCTGTGGGGAACAAAGGATATTAACCCTCAAACCGCTAGGAGTCCAAATGGAATTAATACCCACACGCGCAAAAAAAAAAAAAAATTCAAATTTTTTTTCTTTTTAATCTCTTTACTGTATTTGTGTTCCCCGAGCATGGGAAAAATAATAACAAAATTTAATTACACTTACCGTGGACGTAAATGACCTGAGAAGATCATCGATGACGTCACGCCTGATCTTCGCTGGACCGCTGTGCGCCCGGGGTGAGTCAGGCGTGACGGAGGAGGAGTGCGAGTTGCCGCGAATTTATTTTCGCGTTATTATTTACAGTATCTATGGCGTATTTTACACCCATTTTTTTCACTGGTGTGATTCAATATGTTCTCACAAAATGATTTATAAACATAAAACTGTTGTCAATGTATATTGTATCCACATATTAGTGTCACAAGTATTTGCACAAAAATGTCTTATTTCACAATAAAATATACAATTTCTTATGATTTATTTCCACTATATACACTCACTTATTCTGTATTTACATGTTTTGGCACCAGTCTTGGACATTTAGAAGTCATCAAGACTGTGATACTCGTTGAAACATTGGACATGGCACAGAGGGACCTGACACGCTTGGCACCAAGTCATCACCATTTTTCTTTTCTGTTCCCTCTTGGTTGTTGACCAGCATACTACACACGCACGCTGGCCTACTGCACGCTTTCCAGTTGGTGGTAAAAACCTGAGATTGTGTGTCAAAAAGGCATCCCTGTAAGCGAGCCTGGGTGTTGGAGCATGGTGCAATACCGGGTTCAGAATGGGCCTCTGTACACCAGGAATTACTTTGCCAAACTTCTGTAGTAATTGTGTTACTACAGTAAAATTGAATGCACGGAAATTACGTTTACCACCTGTTTTGACAAGATACATATTGTAACTGTTCAGCATTGTTACGTCAACGAGGTGGAAAAACATTTTCTTGGTCCACTTCACTGTTTTCCGTACACACTCCACTGCCCCCACCATCATATCACATTTATCCACCAAACGCATGTTGATGTTATAGTCCAAGACACAATCTGGCTTATAGATTATTTCTCTGGTGGTTCTGTTCACCTTGCCACTGTCCAGCATTGTTCCAGCATGAATGGTGGTCAACATGTTCACTTCACGCCTGTCTTTCCACCGCACTGAAAGTATTCCACCTGTTTTTCTGAGCTCGCAATCACCAACCTGCATAGCACCTGGAAACACTGGCATTTCCTTCGTTTTGCCTTCACTGTGCCACACACTCCAGTTCTATTATCAAGCAAGAACCTAGTTAGCAAGGGACTGGTATAATAGTTATCTGTGTATAATATGTGGCCCTTGTTCAGATATGGTGCAAGCAGTGACTTCACAACACTACCTGAGAAGCCATGTTGGTCATTAGCAGGAATGTCTACATTTGTACCCGTATACATTATCATATGTAACACAATTCCTGTTTCACAGTCACAGAGTACAAAGAATTTCAATCCAAATCGGTGGCGTTTGGATGGAATATACTGCTTGAAGGCAAGACGTCCTTTGAAAAGCACAAGGGATTCGTCAATCACAAGCTTCTGAGCTGGTACGTAGAAATCCCTGTACTTTCCGATAAGTTCATTCAGGACGTGCCTTACCTTCCAAAGCCTATCATCATCATTCCTGTCTTCATCATTTGCAAAGTGAAGACACCTGAGGATTATCGCAAATCGGTCTCGAGACATATATTTGCCGAACATTGGTGTTGGAACAGTATGGTCTTTGCTCCAGTAATGGTCGATTACGTGTTTGACACAATGTTTCATCAACATACACAGTGCCAAAAACACATACATTTCACCTACAGTCGTATCTTTCCATCGCTGCAAACGTGAAAAATCAGATAACTCCTCCTCATCAATGAGATCACTCGCATATTTGTTCGTCTCATGAACAAGATGTTCCATTAGCGGCTCATCAAAATATGCAGTAAAATAGTCCATTTCACACATATCTGCACCTTTATCAGGGAAAATGTCTGTAATTCCAACATCCGAATTATCAAAAACAGGAATTTGTGGAACAAAATCTGTCCCATCACTCCACACAAAAACACCGGGTGTCTTTCTAGAGCCAATAGCGGCACCACGGCGAGGAAACCGTGTACCAGGAGCTGAAGCAGGTCTAGGAACAGTAGGGGCAGGCAGGGACGGTGATGGAAAATTCCTCGATGTTGAGGGTCTTTGTTCATGTGGTGCCATGCGGTGCCGCATGGCTTGGCCAGATGCTGCTGACGCGACAAATTGTCGCTTGGCAACACCACACACTCCTCCACTGGCACTAGCGAAACTATTTTCCGATTCTAAGTCACTAAAACCGGAAAACGATTCACCTTCTTCAGAATTGTCGAGCAAAACATCAATATCTTGCAAGGGAGCACATGAACTGTGTGGTCTTGCACAAATTGGGGTCGAGTGAGGGCGAGGAGGCATGGCCTAGCCCTGGTGGAGCCAGCATGTTCACACTCGTCGTCGGTCGTATCCACCTCTGAGGGCTGTGTGTAGTCATGATCAAAGTCTGAGTCGTCTATATCAGACTCATCACCATCCGGGAACAAATTACGAGTAATTTCGTCCTCGGTCAGAGGTAGCGAGGAACGTCTCGCTGGGCGGGGTCGGTTGTCGGAACGTGATGCGCTCGCCATGGTGTCCGCCGGGTAACTGAGCTCTGTACACAAAGGGGACCCACGCTGGATTTTTTCCCAGGCGGGGTTTGTTTATGTTCGGTTTAGGCTCGCCAATAACTACCCCTATCCCACGCGGGCCGTTTGAATTATAGCGCTAGACACGAAATCATATATAAATGATGTGCGCGGTTTCGGTTTTGTCACTGATATCATTTATATATGATATGCGCGGTTTGAGGGTTAACCCTCAAACCGCTAGGGGCCCAAATGGAATTCACACCCATAGGCGCAACAAAACAAAAATCCAAAAATTCTTTCGTCTTATAGAAGTGTTCATTTTTGTTCCCTGATCACGGAAAAAATAAAAAAAAAATCGTAGGTGGCATATTTTAGCTGCAATAGGGTAGGGAAGTGTGGCAAAAAACCAGCGTTGAATGTAATGAAACGCCATTTTTGGTTGAGTCCTGGAGGCTCCCCGGAGCTATCCAGGCTGAATGGATATGTATAACTTTCTGGCATCAGTCAATGCATGGAGTTCTTGCCTACCGGGGACCACGAGCCAGAACCTGGCCCCCTCAGAGAGGCACGAGGAGCAATGGCCTATAGAGACCTCCCTTATTATTATTATTGGGAGCATTCTATGTCTGCCATCGACCGGGAAAGGCACCCAGAAAGGTAGGCGCCCCAAAACAAACCCCTATTCTGGTAAACTATTGCGACCGAAGACCGAACAGGCGAACAGAACTCCCCAAACGAAAATTAATCCTCATGACGTCATCATGTCGCCGCGCCTCCGTCTGCGCAACCCCCCCCCTCCCCGGGAGGGGGAAGGGGGGAGCCCCAGACCCCACCGCCGGCGACCCAACCTTCAGTTCTTAGGCTGGATGTCAAAAACCCGAAAAAACACCGCCGACCGGTAGGGAGGGAGGGATGCCGGGGAGCCTCCGGGACTCACCCAGAAAATGGCGTTTCATTACATTCAACGCTGGTTTTCTGGGGGGAGCCCCGTCGGCTCCCCGGAGCTAACTACCCAAAGATGAGGAAACAGGGACTTACCCGGGAGACGGGCCGTCCTCACTCCTCAATGCGAAGGCGAGACAACTGGCTGCAACCGCCGACCCAATGCAACGCAGGCCCGACTAGGCCCAGGGACATTCACCAGGTAGCGAGCGGCCAGGACCCTGTTCGATCTCCAAAAACCCCGGGCCCGAATGTCCACCCAAGACATGTTGCCAAAAACAGCCGCCAAGGCCGCAAACTTACGAACGTCGTGGGCCCGGGGAAAAACCGCAGGCTGGCTACACTTTATAACCCTGCGGACAACCTGAGAGACCCGAGCCCGAGAACAGGGAAGAAGGGAAACCGGATCAACCCAGAGCGCATCCCCGGCCACAGAAGCCGTGGCCCGCAAATAACGGCGAAGAGCCGCAACCGGACACAACACATGATGCACCCCCGGCCTGACCAACCAAGCGTCAACAACCCAAGGCCCCCTCCGAAAGGCAGCCGTCTCATTCTTCGCCAGAAAAGAGGGAGACGGCTGCAAACGAACAAAACGACCACCAGGACCGAAAGAGCAGAAACCCCGGCGCCGGAGGAGAGCATGAAGCTCGCCCACCCGACCCCCCGAGGCCAAAGCCAACAGGAAAAGAGCCTTGGAAAAACAATCCCGAACGGAAGGGGCCACCACAAACCGGGGCAGAGAGAGAAACGAAAGCACGCGGTCCAAAGACCAAGACGGCTCCGGAGGAGCGTGAGCAGGCCGGAGGTGAAACAACGCCCTAGATAACTTGCGAAACGGGGCGGAAGTAACATCCACCCCGAAAGCAAGCTGAAGCGGCTCCGCCAACGCCGCACGATACGAAGCAACAGTATTCGGCATAAGACGACGGTCCTGAAACAACCAAGAGAGAAAGGACAGAACAACCCTATCAGAGACCGAAGAACACCTACGCAGTGATAGGAAAAACCGAAAGGACCGCCAGGAAACCTCATACTGCCGCTGAGACGAAGCACGCAGGTGGGAAACCAACAACGAAGCCACCTGCGCACCATACAACGAATGATAAACCTGAGTCAAAAACTCCAGACGCGAAGACTCACGGAGAAGATGGAACCAGCCTCGTACAGGGCTGGACCGATCTGCTGAAAGAGGCGGAGCCGCGGGAAGACCCTCGGGCACGGACACCGAGCAAGCAGCGCCTGAAACCAAGGCTGGGCCGGCCACCAAGGGGCCAGAAGGACAACACGACCCTGGTAAGTCTCCAAGCGAGTCAGGACCTGGAGCAACAGCGGAACCGGGGGAAAGAGGTACAGGTAACCCCACCTCTCCCAGTCCAGCCGGAAGGCGTCGACCCCGACGGCTTCGCAGTCGGGAAAGGGCGCCACATAAACCGGGAGACGCCTCGACCACGCCGACGCGAAGAGATCCACGTCCGGAGTCCCGAACGTCTGGCACAGCCAAAGGAAGGAGTCGGCATCGACCGTCCACTCCGAAGACAGGGGACGGAACCGAGAGAGGCCGTCCGCCAGGACGTTGGACACCCCCGGACATGAACCGCCAGGAGAGCCAAACCCCGAGAACTCAGCAGACGAGTCACCCGAAGCGACCAGCCCCAAAGAGCCAAGGACCGCATCGAACCCCCCCGGTTCAGACAATGAACCACCGGGGAGCAGTCCGAATGGAGCCGGATCGTCGATCCGCGAGCGACTCGAATCCTCCGGAGCGACATCCAAACAGCCGCGAACTCCCGCACCGTGCTGTGAGCCCAACGGAAGGACGGAGCCCACCGCCCCTGGCCGGCCTGGTGAGCACTGGTCACAAAACCCCAGCCAAGAGACGACGCGTCCGTGTACACATCGAGCGAGGGCTCGGGACGGCGCCAAGGCACCGAACCCCGAAAAAACCGAAGAGGAAGCCGGCGACGCAGCAACCGACGCAAGGCACCCGGGGGTCGAACCCAACGATCGCGAGAGAGGCGGAAGGGCCGGCTCCGAAGGAACCAAAACAGCCGACGAAGCCACACCCGACCCGGCGGGTAGACCATCATGGCAAAGTTCAGGCTTCCGCACAAACTCTCGAGCAACCGCCTCGTGACCCGGGAACCCCTCAGAAACAGGCGAAGGCGGGACCGCAGGCGCAAGAGAGCCGCCGGAGGAAGAGACAAGGAAGCAGTCCGAGCGTCCCAAACCAGACCCAGCCAAGACCGAACCTGAGAGGGAGCCAGATGGGACTTCCTCCAGTTCACCAAGAACCCGAACCTGGCGAGCTGGGAAAGAACCAAATCCCTGACGAGCAGACATTCTGACCGGCTGGGAGCCCAAACCAGCCAGTCGTCGAGATAGGCCAGAACCCGAACACCTAGCAGACGCAGGCGGGCCACCACGACCCGAGTAAGGCGTGTGAAAACGCGCGGTGCCAGATTCAACCCGAAGGGAAGACAACGAAAGCGGTAACCCTGACGCCCCACCACAAAACCTAGCCAGTCCCTGAATACCGGATGAACCGGGACGTGCCAATACGCGTCCTTGAGATCCAGGGACACCATCCAAGCGCCCCTCTCCAAGAGAAGACGGACCTGGGACAGAGTAGTCATCCGAAAGGAGGGGCACAAAACCCACGGGTTCAGACGGGACAAGTCCAGAATGAACCGGCGGTCCGCACAGTCCCGTTTCGGAACTGAAAACAGGCGGGAAACCCACCTGAGGGACGCCGTCGTTTCGACGACGCCCAAGCGAACCCACTCCGAGATGACCCGACGGAGCGCAGGAGAAGAGGCCTGCCCCGCCAGACCGAACCCCCCGAAGGAGGAAGAGCCACCCAACGCCACCACAGGCCGCGCGACACGACCCGAAAAGCCCACGAATCGTGGGACCAGGCGCGGGCAAACCGGGCGAGCCGCCCCCCCATCGCCCCGTCAACGGGGCGAACCGCGAAAGGGCCGACGCGCCTTCCGAGAACCAAGGCGACGAACAGAACGGGTCCCACCCCGTCCAGCAACAGCCAGAACCGAAGGCGCCGCCAGCCCCGAATCTGGCACCAATGGCCTACCCCGACGAAAAGACCCCTGAGCCCTGGCACGACCCTTCCGGGAAGGCCCCCACGAGCCCCCGGAGCAACAACAACTCCGACATAGGCCGACAACTGACCGAGGCCGCCTGCATATACCGCTCAACAGCAGACTCTGCAAACAGCAACGGGCAAAAGGGCGAGGACAAACGAAGAGCCAGGGCCCAGGCGGAATCCAAGGAGGAAGCCAGCACCGCCTGACGACACGCGAGGCGAGAAGCATAGAACCGCGAGACCGCATCACGCAGGATCGGCGCGAAGAGCTTCAACAAGGCAGACGACGCCCGCACAGCCGAGGGCAGCGCACTAGACCCAGCAGCAGCCCCAAGCGCACCCACATCCAACTCGAGCCAATCCGAGGAGAGCTCAAGGAGGGAAAAGAAACGCAGAGCTGAAGCAAGCAGGCCACGAGTCCGCAAATCCTCCGCAATCAGGGCAGCCGAAAGGGAAGGAACCCGCACGTGAAGCTGCATGACACCAACATCCCGCGGAAGGGCAGGAGCGAACAAACAAGCATTCAAAGGCTCGAAAGCGCCCCCCAGGAAAACCTGCAACGCCAAGGAAGCCTCTCGCCACTCAAGCGCACGGGACCGACAGAACGTGTGCCAAGACTCCAACGAAAAGAGAGGGCAGTCTGCCAACCAAGACGACTCCGGAACCTCATAACGAAACCAGCACGAACCTGGGGATCCGTACACAAAGGAACGAGGATCCATCAGGAAGGCATAATCCGGGTCACGCAAGAGGTAAGCCGCCAAGGCCTCCCGCACCTCCGAAGCAGAAACACGGTGAGCGGGAAACCTCCGGAAAGATGGAACCGAAGAACCCTCGGGATCACGGAACCGAACCCGGGGAGGGGTGGACACTAAATCCAATTCGTACGCGGAGGGAGCGAAAGAGAACCCCTCTCCTTGTAACACTAAGCCCCGCTCGGAGGGCAAAAAAACCCAGGCGGGGTCCAACGGGCCCCAAGGCCCCCAAGCCAACCCCTCCCCAACCCCAGGAACCTCACCTTGAGGGTCCGGGGCCGAGCCGTCCTCCTGAGCCCCCACCCCCAAAGAAAAGGCGGGGGCAGCCGAGAAAGCAGGAACAAAGGGGGTCCACTGGCCAGACCCAGAAGCTTCGGCAGAAGGACCAGGCTCGAATGCCTCCGCCCCTGCCCCAGAAGGGGAGACCCCCGAGACCGCCGAGTCTCACAACCAACTAAACCCAGCCCCGGCTCGGAAACCCTCAGACGTTTAGGAGCCGGCAGCAAGGGGGGGGGGGACCGAACGAGCAGGAGAAGGGGAAGGACTTGGAGGGGCGGACGGAACCAGTGTCGAAGCGACACCCACCCCCAAGTCCGGGTCCCTATAACCAAAACGGGGCAGTCTCGGGGCATCCGGGGCAGTGACCAACCTAGCACGTTGCAGCAACCTAAAACGAGCATGCAACGCCTCTGCTGCCGTCACCCGCATATCAGGCGCAGTAGCCTGGGTGAACTGGAGAACGTACAGACAACACACGTCGCACGACTCGGGTCAAAACAATCACCGACCCAACAGGCAGCATGGCGGAGGCAAAACCGGTGAGTGTCCCCTGGAGACAGGGGGACAGAGCAACCGTCAAACTCGCAGGACGCGAGAGGGGACTCAGGGATCACATCCATCGGACCACGTAGCCCCCGTGGGGTTTTCCAGGGCCCTTAGCCTTGATAACACGCTAAGGGAAGCCCAGGCAGGGTACTGCTAACCGGCACCCAGAACTACCAACAAACTGCTATAAGCTGAACCCCCGGGACGTGTACACTCACGGGGGCCAAGCGGGGAGTACCACCAATAGACAAAGTGGAGAATTACCCTCAAAAACAGCGAAGGGGACCAACAGGCAGACCCCCCCACCTGGCAAAACAAAAACAAAAGAAAAACCCCGCAAGAGGACAACGTACCCAGGCGGAACAGAGCCGGCCGCTGTAATTGGTGAAAACTAGCGCGCAGTACCCCGCGCCCCTGCCAGTGTCGAAAACTACCCCCTACCCAGAGACAAACAAGGGCAAGAAAAAACCCAGCTGACCCCAAGGGCGGCCAAGTACCGAGCAATACACAGCACAGCGGAGGTAGATCCCAAGGAGACCCAGGGAAGATAGCCCTAAGCCCCAAGGGCAGTACTCACAGGGCACCTAGGGAAGATAGCCCTAGGCGCAAGCAGCCCGAGCACCGTAGAATAATACTCCTGGCCCACACACCACCAGAAGGGACAGCTCACACCACCAGGAACAGAACTGCAACCGCAAACTGGGGCCAGAGGCACGACCGCACCAGATCGCATCAGCCTGAGAACTGAAGGTTGGGTCGCCGGCGGTGGGGTCTGGGGCTCCCCCTTCCCCCTCCGGGGAGGGGGGGGGGTTGCGCAGACGGAGGCGCGGCGACATGATGACGTCATGAGGATTAATTTTCGTTTGGGGAGTTCTGTTCGCCTGTTCGGTCTTCGGTCGCAATAGTTTACCAGAATAGGGGTTTGTTTTGGGGCGCCTACCTTTCTGGGTGCCTTTCCCGGTCGATGGCAGACATAGAATGCTCCCAATAATAAGGGAGGTCTCTATAGGCCATTGCTCCTCGTGCCTCTCTGAGGGGGCCAGGTTCTGGCTCGTGGTCCCCGGTAGGCAAGAACTCCATGCATTGACTGATGCCAGAAAGTTATACATATCCATTCAGCCTGGATAGCTCCGGGGAGCCGACGGGGCTCCCCCCAGAAAAGGGCGTTGGCAGAGCCTTCGCCAGACGAGGTCTACTCCGCCCGAGCTGTCAGATGGCAGTTGCCACAAATATATTATTTCCTAATTATTTCAATGTCTCTGATTGAATTTTTCTTAGTTTTTTTGCAGTAATATTATTCCATACAGTGAATTGTGGTATATTTATATTATAAAATGTGTGAACCATCACTGGTTCACACATTCACGCTGGTACTCAAAATTATGGTGTGCATATAAGTGATTCAATTATTATGTTCATAAAACAATAAACAAATAAGTTTTGCTGTTGTTACACTATATACACAGGTTATATGCAAGTATCTGCATGTTTTGTTCACCATAACAAACTACTAAGTTGGTCTTGTGAGTCAAAAAGCAACGAGGAGTGGCTGCCACACACCGGCGAGCCACTCACTGCCACGCCCTCCCTCAACACCACCTCACTAACCCTCATTTACCTCCCACAATACTGTTTTTGCATTTATTCACTATACACAGACGTTATATATACGTATTTACATGTTTTGTTCACCATAACTGTACATCTAAGCTTGTATGGTGAGTAAACTCACAAAGACGTAGCTACTCCACAGTCAGCTGATCGGCGGCCACCCTCAAGGCCAGACGCACTAATATTTCTCCTCCAACAATATTGGTTGTGGTGTTATTACGCTATATACACACATTATATATAGGTATCTACCTGTTTTATTCACCATACCTGTACAAATAAGCTGGTATGGTGCCCAAAGACCATAGTGACCACCAGTAAACAACATGCCAAGTCGTGCAGACGACGCTCCTCTCTCACCAAAATGGCGGCTCCCAACCTACTCCTCTCACTGTTATCTCACACTATACACACGTTATATGTAAGTATCTACATTTGTGTTCACCATAGCGAACCACTAAGCTGGTATGGTGAGTGCAGTCAATAAATGGTGGCCACACACAGTCAGAAGACAACGCCCACAACCCTCCCTCCACAGCCTTACTCCTCCCTTCCATCGAGCACAGCGCTAAATATCTCCACAATCAAGCTGTTATCAGAATCCTGATTATCAAGCCCAGAATCAGAATAGATTTGTCAGTTTTATCAAATTCAGGGGGCTTCAGTAATACTATCACTGCTAAATAATAGCAGTATCACTTATATTTTGGCATTTGTAGGCGATGCTGTGGTCACAAGCTGAACAGCGGTGCTGTGAGCTCGTGCTGCGTGCGCCAGCCTTGGTGGCTGGCGCAATACTGACGCTCTCACTCCCAAGAATGTTGGGCTGGGTTTTTTTTCTAGGTGGCATCTGGCAACTATCAGTCGTGGCTGTACTATAGCTGCCCCTATCCCAGGCGGGGCGTTTAAATTATAGCGCTAGACACGAAATCATATATAAATGATGTGCGCGGTTTCGGTTTTGTCACTGATATCATTTATATATGATATGCGCGGTTTGAGGGTTAATGTTAGGTAGATATTGGGTGAGCCGGTGAGAGCACAAATGATCGACTCAAAAAAGGTAATTAAGCCTTGGTCCTTATCATATATAATATACAGTTTTTCTCTGATATACCTGTCATATATTAGGATTCTGGCTTTAAAGCTAGCACCTTTGACAGGTACAAGAAGAGGAAGCAAGACTTATATTAGTTACTATGGGTGATGGAAGCTGCCTCAAAATAGGATAATTTGGTGTCTACATCCTAGTTATACCTGGTGAACTAAGCCTGCTGTATAATAAGATAAGGAACCTCCTCAATGTATACTAATATATGTAGTTAATACTGTAGTTTGATTGGCTGCATATATATAAATTTAATATAAACCCCCCCTAATGTGTAAGGATCGATTGTGAGATTATTGCAGAAATACAGTCCAATTAACATCATACAAATTGCTATCAAAGTATATAAATTAACATAAATATAAATTCTATATAAATTCATATAAATTAANAAAAGATTTCAATGCAAGTGATGGGGGGTTGGAAGATTTAAGGCTCGGCATAACATTTCAAACACCAAAAAAATTTCTGGTGAGGCGTCAAGTGCTGATCCCACTAATGTTGATTCATTCAAGGCTAAATTAAACGAGTACATTGTCAGTAATAATTTAAGCAAATATCAAGTATATAATGCTGACGAAACTGGGTTTATGTGGCGAGCTGTACCAAGTACATCCTTAACCAGTAGGATGCAGGAAAATATTCCTGGACGAAAGATAAGCAAGGAACGACTCTCAGTCTTGCTCTGTGCTAATGCTGATGCCTCTCACAGGACAAAATGTGCCGTGGTAGGCAAGTCTAAAAATCCTCGAGCCTTAAAAAATATAATGCAGGCACTACCCGTAATATATTACAGTTCTAAGAAATCATGGTTTAATCAAACAATATTTACGGACTGGTTTGAAAACCACTTTTGCAAAGAAGTTAGAGAATTCCAGATCAACAAATGTGGAATAAAGGCCAGTGAGGTTAAGGCATTATTGCTGCTAGATAATGCCCCTGCTCATCCCATTAGCAAGTTAATTTCAAGGGATGGCAGAATAAAATGCATGGCACTTCCACCAAACACAACATCCTTGATCCAGCCCATGGACCAAGGTGTTATCCTTGCTGCTAAACGTATGTACCAAACAGCAATGCTTGAAGATGTTTTAGTTGTTTTACCTAGCGAGGAAGATGAATTGACAGGAAAGGATACAAGGGCTCAAAGAACACTAGAAAATCTCAAAAAGTACACAATCAGGGAAGCAATATTCCACTGGGCTAGGCTTTGGAATAAAGTGAAAGAAACCACACTAACAAATTCATGGAAGAAACTGTTAACAGAGAGGCCTAGATGTGACGCAGCAGTATCTGATAGTGAATTCGAAGGTTTTGAAAATGAAGCCAATGATTTTGAAGGGTTTGAAGAAACGATCCGAACAATGTTGCTCCAAGCTGGTCAGGGTGTACAAGTGAATGATATCAATGAATGGTTAGAAAATGATTACGATCCTGGTTATGAATTGTTAACTGAAGAACAGATTGCACAAAGTGTTCTCGGAAATGACTGATGACTCTGATGACTCTGATGATGACTCGGACGATGTTGGTGAGGCTCTGCCTAGAGGTGTCGGATATCAGAAAAGATTGGAACAAATTGAGGAACTCATTGAATATTCAAGAAAAAGTAAACATGAGGTTGTTGGAAATTTTTATGTACACTTTATAGCCTTTAAGCAATGTCTCAGAACGTTAGCCAGAGAAAATCAGATTCAAACAAAAATAGATAAATTCATGATTTCAACGGTTCGTGAAAAATCTTCGTCGACAAGCCATGCTGCACCCGCCGATGCAGAATTACCATCGACAAGTCGTGGAGCATCCGCCGGCAACGAATGCTCTGCAAGCCATGCTGCACCCGCCGATGCTCAATTACCATCGACAAGTCGTGGAGCATCCGCCGACAACGAATGCTCTGCAAGCCATGCTGCACCTGCCGATGCTGAATTCCCATCGACAAGTCATGGAGCATCCGCCGGCAACGAATGCTCTACAAGTCATGCTACATCCGCCGATGCTGAACTCTCATCGATAAATCATGGAGCATCCACCGGCAATGAATGCTCTACAAGCCATGTTGCACCCGCCGATGCTGAATTCTCATCGACAAGTCGTGACGAGTCATCCACTAACGATATAAATTATGATTGAAAGGCATATAAATTAGTGTAAAAAGTGTTGATAGAGTACAGTATTGTAAGTGTTAATGATTAATTAAGCCTAGACAAAAAGATACTGTACAGTGTAAATATACAGTAGAAATAATTGTCAATAGTGAAGTAGAATTAGAACTCATGTGAATTAGTAGTAAGCCTAGCTGTTGTGTGAAGTGAATGCCTGAAAATAAGTGTGCATACTGTATGTACCCTGTATGCAATATAAACAATATAAAACAAGCGCTGCAGAGGATGACGTAATCTTCAAAGCTTCGTAATCTTCAGCTTCAAAAAAAGTAAGTCAATTTACCAATTTTGTTATAGTATTACAAGATATTAATTTTTTTCAACAAAAGCTACATATTACTCTCTGCAAATGTATATTCTATCGTTAGCAGAGAAAAGGTGAGCTCAAAATATTTCGTCTTGGCTAGCTCTCAGTGACAAGGCTCGATCGCCATTGTTATGGCCTGGCCGCCACGCCCTGTGTCATAACATTAAAAATACATTACCTGCACTGTTCAGGGTAAATCAAAACACATCTCTAAAATTTTATTGAGAAAATATTAACAATCACTGATTGATACATGAAATATTTTGCAATACAAAGGAATGAATCAATTTTTTTCCACCCATCTGGACTTGATCAGACCGTGTTCACATATCATCCATGCAGCAGCCACCAGCTGGCTTAATCGTCGGCGTGGCACTAAACTGGAATGCAATTACAATGAACTTTATTTAATTTTAGTTATACAGTATAAAATATATCCTACCTGAATGTTACTTGAAAAATTACCCGACCCGACCTAACTTCGGAAATAACGGAGCTCCGGAAATAACGCCTAGGGTACAGCCCCATATAGGTCGTTAAATTGAGTGGATACTGTACCTGGTAGAGGGCCGATGTGTTAAGATGTACTCCTCAGCCATGTTGGCTGCCGCACTCAAGGTTTCTACCTGCTGCTCTTCTAGGTATGTCTTGAGATCTCCTGACAGACATTCCTTAAAATCCTCCAACAAAATGAGCTGCTCAAGTCCTTCTTTCATTTTCACCTTTCGAGATGAACACCACTCCAGGAAAAGCCGTTCCTTGATGTGCGCAAACTCGGTGAACGTGTGCTCTGGGGTCTTCTTCAGATTCCTGAACTTTTGCCTATAAGCTTCAGGTACCAACTGATAAGCCATGAGCACTACTTTCTTCACCTTGTCGTAATCACTGGAATCATCAAGGGACAACGTGGAGTAGGCAATTTGGGCCTTCCCAGTCAAGACGGACTGTATCATGATGGCCCAATTCTCCTTTGGCCAATCCAAAGAGGCTGCAACTTTCTCGAAGGCAGCGAAGAACTTCGAAACTTCCTTTTCGTTGAATTTTGGAACCATCTTTATATTTCTTACCAGATCGAAACTACTTGTTTCCGTGTTTTCCTCTGACCACCTAATCGCAATACTTCTAACTTGTGTAGTCTTTCCTTTTCATGCCTTTCTCGTTCTTTTCTTTCTCTCCTTCTTCTCTTTCCAAACGTTTCATTTCCATTTCCTTCTTTTTCATTTCTCGTTCTATTTCCAATTTCTTCCACTATCTCACGATTTATTTCTAATGACAGAAAAACTTGGATTCAGTTCACCCGAATCACTTTCACCGTCACTACCTTTATCTTCCTTTTCAGTGGAAGCCACCTCACTTTCCTTTATACTCTGTGCCTCGCTTCCCTGCTTCTCCCCGGCCTTTAAGTGCTTATGAACCTTTGATAAGATTTCGACACGGGAATCACTCACGTATTTTGATCTTCAGATAGGCACTCACTAGCACAAGTTCTTACTTTCCCAGATATTTCAATCGAGCAAGACAGACAGTCAGCCAAGATGATATTCATTCCCAAACCCAAGAAAGACCCCACCAACCTGGCAACTACCGTCCAATCTCCCTCTTAGACACAATAGGCAAGTGCTTTGAAAAAATCATGTCAAACCGTCTTAACTACTACATGGAGTACAACTACCTCTTCACAGAAAAACAGTTTGGCTTTCGAGCACATAGATCAACCCAGCACGCAATAAACATCATCTACGATGCCGTAAGCTCAATTCGCAAGCAAAAACAGGTAGCTTTGATTGCGACGAGGGACGTACACAAGGTCTTCGTCAGCCTTTGGCATGATGGTCTGGTGTACAAATTAGCAGACTTACCAGCGCAAAACTGGACCCTCCTCAGGCTGATCAGAAATTTCCTAAACAATAAGCAAGTTACCCCCAGCTTCAAGGCGAAAGAGGCCGCAGCCTTCACCCTAACAGCTGGAGTCCCCCAAGGATCATGCTTGAGCCCCGTTCTCTTCAACATCTTTGTAAATGACCTGCCCTAGCCAGAGTATAGGGACACCATTATCGTGCAATTTGCGGACGACGTAACACATGTAATAATATCTAACCCAAGCAGCCAAGCGGCCAAGCATGCAACTGTAACCCGCAAGGCAAACGTAGAACTAGCCAGGACTGCTAACTGGGAAAGGAAATGGAGGATCACCACTAACCCAGAAAAGATCCAATTAAGCACTGTCGGCTGTATGGCCTTCTCAATCGAAAATGAGGGGGAGACAAATGACAAATTAATGACAAATACGTTAGTGGTCAAGGATTTTGATCCTCGAAAGAACAGGAAAGATAATCCCCCTCCCTCGACTCACTGCCTTCTCCTCGTCCTCTCCCGCTCCTCATCTTGTCCTACCCCTTCCCCACTTATCTCCTCTTCCCTTTCATAGAATATAATCCACCTTCTCACCACCTGCTTAGCCCATCTTCCCTATCATAAAATATAATACTAGAGACCAATGAGTCTACTGTATATTTTATAAAACCAGCATTGAATGTAATGAAACGCCATTTTCTGGGTGAGTCCTGGAGACTCCCCGGAGCTTACCAGGCTGATATGCTAATGTCAGACTGGCATCAGTCATGTGTACGGAGTTCTTATGGGCCTACCGGGACCACGAGGCAGAACCTGACCCCCTCAGAGAGGCAAGGGGAGCAATGGCCTATAGAAACCCCCGTGTGGTTGGAAGCATTCTATGTCTGCCATTGACGTGTTAGGCACCCAGAAAGGTAGGCGTCCCAAAACAAACCCCTATTCTGGTGAAAATTGCAACCAAAAGCAGAATGAGTGGATAGAACTCCCCAAACAAAAACGAGCAAACTAGTATGACGTCATTTGTCGTAGCGCCACTATCTGTGCAACCCCACTCCCCGGGAGGGGGAAGGGAGGAGCCCCAGACCTACCGCACTGGCGATCCACACTCCAGTTCTGAGGCTGGATGTCAAAAAAACGTGCAAAAAAAATCGCCGACCAGCGAGAAGGATGTCGGGGAGCCTCTGGGACTCGCCCAGAAAATGCCATTTCGTTACATTCAACTGGTTTTCTGGGGGACAGAGAGGCACAGGGTATCCACAGAGGAGGCGTTCGCCGCACACTACTCAACCCGAAGTCGAGACAACAGGCCGCATCCGCCGACCCAAAGCGACAGAGGCCCGAATGGGCCCAGGAACGTGTACAAGGTAACGAACAGCCAAGGATCCTGTCCGACCGCCAAATTCCCCGTGCACGAACGTCCTCCCAGTACGCAGTACCAAAGACGGCGGCAAGAGCCACGAACTTGTGGACGTCATGGGCACGGAGATAGACCGCTGGCTGGAGAGCCTGAAAAACTTGGTCGACAACCTGGGAGACCCGCACCCTCTAACAGGGAAGAAGGGAACCGGAGCAACCCAAATCGCATTCATGGATCCAGAAGCCATGGCGTGCCAACCACGGCGGAGCCGCAACCGGACAAAAACAAATGCACGCCCGGCCCAACCAACCAAGCATCAACAACCCAGGGACCCGTCCGGAAAGCAGCAGGCTCATCCTTCACCAGAAAAGAAGGAGAATGCAGCAGACGACCAAACCGACCACCTCAACTGAAGGAGCAGAAAACCCCTGCGCAGGAGGAGAGCATGAAGCTCACCTACCCAACCCCAGAGGCCAATGCCAACCGGAAAGAGAGCCATCGAAAAACAAACCTGAACCGAAGGGACCACAAGAAAACAAGAAGAAACAAAAGAGCACTCTGTCCAATGACCAGGACGGCTCAAGCGGCGCAAGAACAGGCCGGAGGTGAAACAAGCACGAGACAGCTTACGAACGGCGCAAATGAAAGTCGGAAAGCAAGCCGAAGCGGCTCCGCCAGCGCCGTATAAAACAAAGAGGCACTCCAGAACACCCAAGAGCAACGGGACACAGACTGGAGAATGATAAGAGCAAGAGGCGAAGCCCCAGAGAGAAAATGGACACAGAACACCAGCACGTGAACACACCGCCCGGAACCAAAACAAACTCCCACTGCACATGCGCAGGCACGAAAGAAAAGTAGCCCAACATCCTACTCCGACAAAAACAGAGCAGAAAAGTAGCTCAACGGGTCGTATCCTGAGCGATCCGTTTTAGAAACATTCCAACTCATGCAAACAGAATCCAACTTAGCCGGCCAATGTAAGGAAACCAATGAACCGAAATGGAATCCAACACAGCGACGAGTGGCCCCACACGGCGACTGGTGGCCCCACACGGCGACTGGTGGCCCCACACGGCGACTGGTGGCCCCACACGGCGACAGGTGTCCCCACTCGGCGACAGGTGGCCCCACTCGGCGACAGGTGGCCCCACTCGGCGACAAGTGGCCCCACACGGCGACAAGTGGCCCACACGGCGACAAGTGGCCCCACACGGCGACAAGTGGCCCCACACGGCGACAAGTGGCCCCACACGGCGACAAGTGGCCCCACACGGCGACAAGTGGCCCAACACGGCGACAAGTGGCCCAACACGGCGACAAGTGGCCCAACACGGCGACAAGTGGCCCAACACGGCGACAAGTGGCCCCACACGGCGACAAGTGGCCCAACACGGCGACAAGTGGCCCAACACGGCGACAAGTGGCCCAACACGGCGACAAGTGGCCCAACACGGCGACAAGTGACCCAACACGGCGACAAGTGACCCAACACGGCGACAAGTGACCCAACACGGCGACAAGTGACCCAACACGGCGACAAGTGACCCAACACGGCGACAAGTGACCCAACACGGCGACAAGTGACCCAACACGGCGACAAGTGACCCAACACGGCGACAAGCGGCCCAACCTGCTACAAGCGGCCCAACCGGCAACAAGTAGCCCAACCGGCAACAAGCAGCCCAACCGGCTACAAGCAGCCCAACCGGCTACAAGCAGCCCAACCGGCTACAAGCAGCCCAACCGGCATCCCAGACCAGAACGGAAGGAAAACAAGCAGTGCCGAGATGCAGCGCGGAGAGAAGAGATGTGAATAAATGAATGAGAACGCCTAAAAAGCCAGAAGCTGCCCGGAATAGGATCCACAAGCCCTAAAAAAGACGACAGACATACCAGTAAAACGGGAAGGAGCAAAACCATCCCGAACCTTCGAGAACATAGAAGCAAACACAAAGGACGAAAGCACAGAAAAACCCAGTCACGCACGAGACCAAAAGTCATGCAATTCCCAGGAAGAGGGCGACATAACGGAGAAGTCCCATACCGGGAAAAAGGGGCGAAGAACGTAGAAAAGCACCCACCGACAGAACGGAAACAACGGACAGAATGAACAAGGAACCGAGCCAGGGGAGGGGCCGACGCCCAAATACTCGTGTGGAGAGGAGGGAAGGAAAAACCCCACTCCACAAAACTGCAAGCCCCACCCAGAAGGGTGGGAAAAACCCTGTCGGGGACCAACAGGGCCTGAGGCCCCCCACATAGCCCCATCCCAGCCCCAGGAACCCACCCGGCAGGCCCCGGGGCCGAGCTGTCCCCCAAAAGCCCCAACCTCAAGAGAACCGGGCAACCGTGAAAAACACTAAGGAAGCCGGCAGACTTCACTACACTAAGGCAGACTCTTACAACACGGTTGGAGGAAACGGGCTCGAATGCCCCCGTCACTACCTCGGAAGGGGAAGTCCCCGAGACCAACCCAGTCTCAGAACCACGGAAGCCCCGCCCCGACCCCGAACCCACAGACGGTAAAGACCCAGATGTAGGGAGGAAGGAGGGGTGGGGGGTGGGGGGGACCCGAAAAGACCACCAACGAAAACGGGGCAGCCTCGGCTTCCAGGGAGCAAACAACTAGCGCGTTGCCACTGAAACCCCATGTGCAACGCCAGTGCAGCCTGCACCCACATAGTCAACATTGACTGAGTAACAGTCACAAGCGATAAAACTTGCAAGACCCCGGGCCGAAGGTGTCATCGACCCCACACGCTGCAGAGGCAAAACCGTGTGAGTCACCCTGAGACAAGGGGATAGAGCATCCCTCGAACTCACACAAAGCAAGGGAGGACACCAGGGCCACATCTATCAGGCCCCACACTCCCCCTAGGGTTTCCCAGGGTCCCGAGCGTTTACTATAAGAGGACTCGAACTCAGGTAATCCCAGGCAGGGTACTGCTAACCGGCGTCCATGGCTGCCAAACAACATTCTAAGAGCTGAACCCCAGGGACGTGTACACTCACAGGGTCCTAGCAGGGAGAGCCACTGGAAGAATGAAGAGAACTCGACACAAAGGGGAAAAGAACCAAAGGCAGAGCCCCCCACCAGGTAGACAGACAAAAAGAAAAAAAAAACCACAAGAGTACAGCGTACCCAGGCGAAACAGAGCGGTCGCTATGATTGGTAAAAACAAGCTGCGCAGCACCCTGCGCCCAGCCAGTGAAAACTGCCCCTTACCCTCAGGCGAACAAGGGAGACAGAATCCCCGTTCACACAAAGGGCGGCCGAAAACCGAGCAGCAAACTGCCTAGCAGAAGCAGGGCCCAAGGAACTGTGGAAGGTAACCCCCAAGCCCCAAGGGCAGCACTTACAGGGCACCTAGGNCCCACCTACACTTCCTGCCACACCTTGTACTACCCACCTACACCCTACACTTCCTGCCACACCTTGTACTACCCACCTACACTTCCTGCCACACCTTGTACTACCCACCTACACCCTACACTTCCTGCCACACCTTGCACTACCCACCTACACCCTACACTTCCTGCGCACAATAACTCTCACCATATTTGTAAGATTCGTCATGATATAACTTGCACTTTCCGTCACAGGTCAACTCCCGCACACAACTTAGAGTCATTACTTACCTAAGTACGTACATCATGCCATTTCTTCTAGTAGAAATTCTTAAGTCTTCGTGGAGCATTACACACGTTTGCTGCAACAGAAAACACGTTTTGTGTTATGACGGAATTTTGTCACTTATAATCAGGTTTCTCGACTATGTTATACCTTAATTTCTTGTAGTTTCGTCTATATTAACTTGTGAGAACAATATCTTCGTTAATTATGATCTATACTGGGGTCAACATCGATAAAAAAAGGGAAATAATGAAGAATTTCTCACCTGCTCCGGCAGCGCGACCGCGCTGGCTGGGTAGCGGGCACCGTCTGCGCCGGACCGAGGCGAGCGCGGGGTCGGTGCCCGCCTCCAGCTGCATCCTGTTCCCTGATTGGTTGGCTGGGCGGGAGACTCTTGTTGTTCCCTTTTTCCTGATTGGTTTATAAACGGCTGGCATCAGACACTTTGTTTTTAATTGGCTACGGTCAAGTACTGAGGGGGATTTTCCTATTTGTTGGTGCAATACTTATTTTAATTGGCTGTGGTTTGAGCGCCAAGTCTTCTTTCAGAGTAATAGAAGGAAACACTGCGGAAAATTTGCTTTGATTTTACGAAGCTTCGAAGGAATCCTGATATTAAATATTTATTTACCTTTTACAAAAAAAATTGTATATGTAAGTTTAGGGCTTCTGTCTTACTAATTATATTATCATTAGTGACCTGATTATTTGAATTCTTTTTCACACAGCTCTGCATGTTATTGGAAACACAGATAGCCTATACTGAACATAAATTTACTTTTGTGTTACAAAATTGTGGATCTATTTAACATTTATTTTTTCTTAAAATAATTTGTATGGGCGTAAGACCATCCATCTTACATTAGTTGATACAATTTAAGTAAGCTGTCAAAATTAACACGAAAGAAATGAAGAATGTACATCAACTGAAATTTAACATTTACCATTATCTCTATTTTTATACTAACATACGTCAACCATTTATTGGCAATTAGTTTATTCCTATCATGAAAATCTGGTGTCGAAAAAAATCAGAAACGAAGAAATTATTGCAATATATTTTGTTTCATACTAGGCTAGTGTCACATTTTGATATCAGGTAGGCCTGCCATATACAAATGCAATCGCAAATTTCAAGGGACTGGAAAAATCTATGGATTTCTGTTATATCTACAAAAGTGAAACTTGAAAAAAATAGAAGGATTTAGAGCTAATTGGAATTGTATATATATATCTTTACTGCAAACTTGACTCTATTACTGGCGAACATCGATATTTTATATACTTTACATCATAGGTGTAACCAATCAACCCATCCTCCTGAAATGATAGTATTTATTGTAACTGTTGTCGATCGCACCAATAGGTTGTAATGGAGGACCAGTAAGCCACTCTACAGGATAGTTGTGATCGCTTACTGCCTGTGCTTCCTCGCACAATCTCTGTAACATCCACCACTCTCGCTTATTCCATTCTTTGTTACCCCCTCAAGTGGGCCCTGTTCCTTTTCACCACCTTCCTTTTTCTATAAGGATGTCACACTTGCAAGATTCCCTCTCAGATCAAGTTTGCAATCTCTCTCTCTCTCTCTCCTCGTGTCATTCCAATCTTGCCCCCAGAGGGTCCCACTTGCAAAGTTTTGCAAGGCCTTGACCCACATTGTGAAAGCTTATACTCCTCTACTGTTCTGAAACGTGTTTTCCTTGAACATTTTTTCGCACTCCCATTCCATTGCACTGTTCATAGATGGGTCAAGTCTACCAAAGTGTTGGCTATTCTATTGTCTTTCCTGAGTAAACTTGTATGTGCTGCCTAACCCCTAGCATCTGCACAGTGAAGCTTTATGCAATTTTGTATGGTCTTCAACTGTTTTTCTTCAACAGTGCGAGTCAACGTTCTTTTATCACTGGTTGACTCGCACTGTCTTCATGGCTCTTAAAGTACTGGGCACATATGCTCAACTCCTGGCACTTAATGGTAATGCCTCTTTGCTCCTTATTGTCCCAGTTAGTTGTGCACCTCCTTGTAGAATGTCTCATTTTTTACCTGAATTACCCAAGGGCTACCAACACTAGTGGACTCGACAAGGACAAGAAGCTGGCAGCTTGTCAAAGGTCCCCCCATTTGCCGTGATTATCTTTTCCGGTTGCATTTTGAAAATCAACAGTTTGGCATTTATGGCTTTGGCAGGTAGGCCGTTAATAACCCTGAGAGTTAANTGTTACTTACGCTGCGATAATAAATCCGAGTGTCCTATTTGCCTATTACGAACATTTATGCATTGATCCTTTTGTTTTAAATTCTTACTAATTATAACTCCCAGATCCCTTTCGCAATCTCAACACCATCTAGCTCGTATCTTGTAACTATCATCATTACCTAGCCACAGAACTTTACATTTATCAGCATTAAACTGCATCTGCCAGTCCTTTGACCATTTCAAAACCCTATCTAGATCAACTTGAAGTGATAGTGAGTCCTCCTCCGAATTAATTTCCCTACCGATTTTCGTATCATCGGCAAATTTGCAAATGTTGCTACTCAAACCTGAATCTAAATCATTTATATATATTATAAACAACAGAGGTCCCAAGACAGAGCCTTGAGGCACTCCACTTACAACATTTTCCCACTCTGACTTGATTCCATTTATACTAACTCTCTGTTTCCTTTGGTATAGCCATGCCCTAATCCAGCTTATATAGCACCCCCAATACCATGAGCCTCTATCTTTTTAATCAGTCTTTCATGTGGCACTGTATCGAAAGCTTTGCTAAAGTCAAGGTACACAACATCACAATCCTTACCACTATCAACTGCCTCAACTATGCTAGAATAAAAAGATAGCAATTTGTTAAGCATGAACGGCCATTTATAAACCATGTTGCGACTCAATTATTAATTTATGTTTTTCAAGATGAAGACGAATTTTATTTGCTATTATAGATTCGAGTAACTTTCCCACAATAGACGTTAGGCTAATTGGTCGATAGTTAGACGCAAGTGATCTATCTCCTTTCTTAAAAACTGGTATCACATTCGCAACTTTCCAAAACTCTGGCACTGTGCCTGACTATTGATTTATTTAATATGATTGAGTGGGTCACAAAGCTCCTCTTTGCATTCTTTCAGCACTCTGGCAAACACTTCATCCGGCCCTGGGGATTTGTTTGGTTCGAGTTTTACTATTTGTTTAAGAACATCCTCCCTGGTAACTGCTAAACTCGTCAACCTGTCCTCGTCCCCACCCACATAGACTTGTTGGGCTGAAGGCATATTGTTAAGTTCCTCTTTAGTAAATACAGATACAAAATATTTATTAAAAATACTACTCATCTCTTCATCACTATCTGTTATTTGACCTGTCTCAGTTTTTAATGGACCTATCCTTTCCCTAGTCTTAGTTCGATGTAACTGAAAAAACCCTTTAGGATTTGTCTTTGCTTGCCCTGCTATACGAACTTCATAGTTTCTTTTTGCTTTCCTTCTCTTTTTTAACATTTCTAACTAAATTCATCTTCTAGTGTGTTGTCTGGTCAACATACTTCAGCCACGTTATTGTGACTCATCGCCTGCAACCGTGTTAAATATTTGACAAGTTACATTATATAATGCCTCAATGTTGGTTATGCCATCTTACCTCGTATCTGCTCTTTAATAAAAGTATTTTTGGCAGCAATGCGACACAGACTGAAAGTACAGTACGTGCGCGCGTGATTGGTGCACATGGCCTGACCCCTTATGGACGAAGACACGGAATTTGTGGCAGTTAGCACTCATTATTTGGGTTAATCCTATAAACTATGGGAAACAGAGTGCTGAATTGTAGGTAATGATGATATAATTTATTTTTATAGCAAGTCCTTTCAGTAAGGTTTTCTTTTATTATTAAAAATTAAACTCGTTTTTGGAGATTTATTTGTTAGGATTGTACATGAATGGAAAGGCATGTGGAAACAAAAAGAAGTTATGATTCACACACGATGAGCAACATTACACTTGGTTGGTAGTCACGGTTACGAGTAAATATTATTGGAAGTTAAGAAGACACCAAGCCGGGAAGACTATGCATGGCACCATCACGGTCGACGAAGAAAGAGCGATTCTCGGTAAAGGGGCAAGACCTGGCCTCGCACCTCTGCATGAACCTGCCGGAGCACACCACGTGTTGTTAGCCTAACATGCCCCATCGACCTAATTATCAGATAACAGAACTAGTTTACATCTTGGATTACTATTACATAATATTTATTTGATTGACCAGACCACACACATTAGAAGGTGAAGGGACGACGACGTTTCGGTCCGTCCTGGACCATTCTCAAGTCGATTGTGTCCATTCCATTCACAATCGACTTGAGAATGGTCCAGGACGGACCGAAACGTCGTCGTCCCTTCACCTTCTAGTGTATGGTCTGGTCAAACTACTTCAGCCACTTTATTGTGACATTGCCTGCATAATATTTATTGATATTATTACCAGAAGTGCTACTTGGTGATGCTTTAAATGTTAACTCTGTGAATGTCTGTCGTTGTGAGTGTTAATTATCCCGAGAGTACCTGTTGAGCGACGTTCAGCTGGGTGTGGGCGAGGTGGAAGCCTCGAGTGTGGAGGCCCTCCAGCACCGCCTCCACCTTCCTAGCTTCCACTACGCGCTCCGTACCTGTAGAGTTCCTCAGCCCGTCCAAATGTATCTGGTCAGGGCAGGAACCATGAACATATTCTTAGTTAAGGCACTTGTCAATCAATCTTGGTTGGGAATATACACCTATCAATACAATTAGCCCATTAAAATAGCTAATTTTATAGAACAAAACTATAAAATAAAATTCTAATAAACTCCAAATAAAATATTTGTAAATGCATTCTATTAATGCAGTGATGCTATATAATACATAAATCAGTAGGAGCTATTAGGAGGATTCGAACCTAAGCTGTGTATTCCCAAGCAAACGCCTTAGACCAATAATAAGTTGGCTCCTGCTGATTTTCTCACCGATACATCACGTCAACGTGATTTCTTTGTGCATTATTATTATTACTACAGTACAAGAGGTTCAGTGGTGAAGCTTAAAGTGATGATAGCTGAGAACCAACCTCAAGGGCTATCTGTCTGACGTCCTGCAGAGCCCGGAACTTGTCAGGGTGGCTCAGGAGGTCCGCCAACACCCTCCACTCCATAAACTCTATGTCCATCTTGAGAACATCGATTGGCCGGTTCTTGTGTCCCAAGATATCCCTGATGGACTCCAATGACCGAAAGTACGCCTTTCTCGATGTCCAGTTTTTACCATTGCCGTCAGCTGCCGTCATGTTAATTGTGTCCTGTTGGGTCAAAACTGTTATTGTTATTATTCTTATTATTCATCTTCTTTTTCTTATTGACACAACTCGTCATCTTATTGACCCATCCTTCTTAATTCAAATATCAAAATTCTGACTGTAGCCGAAACAAGCATTATAATCATTGAAGCATTATACTCATACCTTTCATCTTAACTGTTAATATTCAAGTAGTAACACCATACTTGTTGCTTATAAATATCCGATTAAAATATGTACAAAATTGTAGCCCAGGGTTAAGGAAGCATTATCCATAAAATTTTAGATTAAAAAGAAAAACATTCAAAATTAATGAATAAGAAATCGGGAAATTTCTCACACATACACATTCAGAAGATTGCATACCACCCCACGTGAGACCTGTAGCAGAATATGCAGCATCAGTGTGGACCCCCATTCCCTCATTATACACGCAATTTTTATTTGTATTTTGAGCCCAAAGGATTGGCTACAAGGCTGGTAGTAAAGATGTGAGAACTGGGATATGAGGATAGGTTAAGATTACACACAGATATCACAATAACGTGATATATTAAATGAACTTATCCACAAAGGCCCTTATGGATTTGTTCATAGGTTAGGAAAATTTGAATCTCACTTCACTAGAAAGAGAACTATAGGAGACGTGATTGCAACTTACAAGATAATCAAAGTTGACAAGGACGGTGTTTAGAATAGGTGTTAAGAGATCTGGAACAAACTGACGAACACTGGAATCTGATTCAAAGAGGCATACGGGATTATTTCTCCAGTTTACGGATAGTGAGGAAGTGGGGTGAGCAAAACGATGAGGAAGTGGAGGCTGACGTCTTTCATGTCTTGAAAAGTTGGCATAAGGCACTAACTAGAGAGTCATGCACCAGATAGCAGAAAAAAACACAAACCTGGTGCATGAACTAGAGTTCATTTCCACATACACAGCTAGGTAAGAATACGTAGAATACTAACATCAGAGTTGAAGCTACCAAGGCCGAGGTCCAAGAAGTGGAGGCCTTCGAAGACCATATTGTTGCCCCACCCCACGAGGGTCATATCGAAGGCGAAGACAGAGCAGTTGAGGTGTCTCATGGCCGCATCCCACGACATCTCGCCCCCCACGCCAAAGGAATACACCAGACAGTCTCCAGGCACCGGACTGTTCAAAGGAAACAAGGAGACCATAGAGTTATAGACCAGTCAAGATGAGATGCATCTTCCTTCCGTTTTTGTATATTATATGTAGTATTTAGTCTAAAAGTATCATCATTTATCCTAACATCAGTAGTAGTAGTAATCGTATCATTGCAGACGAGGCGACGTCTATACATTCATAGCATGATTGATGCAGATTCATCAGTTCCCCAATGCACCCTCCCACGAGCCGACGATACTAGAGGAAGTGCATTATTCATACATGAGCCTCTCCTCGGGTAGGCAACACCAGCGGGACAGTATTTCCCATGCACGACCTCCTCCCCCTACGGGCCGACGCCGCCACTGCGATATCCGGAAATGATTTTTTCTTGTAAATCCCAGTGATGAATTACCTATTGTTGCACTACGGCTTCATGAAACGCTTGTTGTAATTTCGGTTAACGAACGACCTACTCCTTGTAACTAAATCAATTACAATAATTCAATATGGCTGAATCACTGAAGATCGATTCCTCTCTTTTGATTTCAAATAATTCTCAGTACCCTAACTCACTCATTAAAACTCGAATCTAATTGTAGACCGCACCTAAGAATTACTCATTTAATCAGTCTGTCAGACTCCATACTCTTCTCATGTATTTCTGAATATCAAATCAATTTTACTTTATCTGCTGCAATACACAATACTATATATAAATTACTTGCATAGTATATCCACTTGCCAATTATAACCAGTACTGGACATCCAGGACTAATTCATTGGTGTCCTTCCTTACTCATTAGACAAATACTACCCATTTTATTTAACTTGGTAAATTAAATCACTGGGAGGGATAGTGACAGAGGAAATTATTAATTAATGCAACTAGCTACAAATATATTAGCAAACAAATGAATTAATCGGAGAAATAAAAGTAGAGGAATGTTTAAAATCAAAGGTGTAAACTTATTAACATCACATTAATCATTGTAAAACTTTCTACCATTAACATGTCAATATAAGGCAATTAATAGGACATGCAAGGTTACTTTACTGACGCTTCAGACATGACCTAGGTGTCTGCACTACCAGTAATCCTATTCTTATGAACTATTACCAAACTCCTCCACCACACTCCCACAGGTTAGCCAACATTTGACTAGTTCACACTCCCAGGAGCACTTATTAACCATGACATAAACCTGCCCCCCAAACTCCTCCACCACACTCCCACAAGTTAGCCAACATTTGACTACTTCACACTCCCAGGAGCACTTATTAACCATGACATAAACCTGCCTCCCAAACTCCTCCACCACACTCCCACAGGTTAGCCAACATTTGACTAGTTCACACTCCCAGGAGCACTTATTAACCATGACATAAACCTGCTCCCCAAACTCCTCCACCACACTCCCACAGGTTAGCCAGCATTTGACTAGTTCACACTCCCAGGAGCACTTATTAACCATGACATAAACCTGCCCCCCTAATGTTTGCAACGCAAATCATGTTCATTCTAAACTAGACAACTAATTACTTTCTCTCCAAATTCTTAGGCCCACCAAAATGCTGATCTGTGGCCAGTGCCCACAGAATGAGGTTCTGGTTGCCACTTGCTCTTGACAAAAGGTCGTTTCCAGCCACCCACATGGTTGGCAAGCACTATTAATACTCTACAGACTTTCTAATGACTTATGACCTGACATCTTGTCTTAACGTTTACTCAAAACTAACTGTTCAAGAACTGGTCATGAAATTGTTAATTTTGTTCTTCATGGCTTGTTAATTTGACAAAAATCACTTAACATCAGGGGGATTATATAATTCATTCTTTCAAGATTATACATGGATATTGTTTAGTTTACTGTCAATGACATTGTTTTCCTTTGTATTCGTTAATATACTATGCACCTCATACCCATACCGTGGGTAGTAATGGAACAGGTTACAAGGAGACATAATGGGTTCAGTTATTGATGTGTTTTCTTTCCATGGCTAATTTTGAATGCTAAACAGTCAGAATGTGGTTTTGAATAAAATGACAGATAACTACAATTTAATGGAAATGTGATGGAGTGAAGGTCGTTTTTATAGTTAATGGCTACAAGCAGTGAATTTGACAAAGAAAAACGCATTAACATGTGACAAAAGAAGTACTGTATAAAGACAATATGCATAATTTGCGTCGGCTGATTAATGTGTATTGGTACTTTGTTAATACAGTGATGGCGAGGACAAGCCTGAGTATATATTCACATAAATTATAACTGAATAATTATTATTATTATAAAGACGATGTACATGGATGATTTTATGAGAGCGTTGAATATTTTTTGTATCAGGAAAAAACAAATGTGGATTTACTCGTAATAACCCTCACGTGCAGCAGACACGCTGGAAAAGGCACACACCTCACATCGGGATCGAAGCAAATGTACTTGTTGCCGTCCATGAGACAGGTCTGACAGTCCTCACACAAGATACTTCCCCCGAGGTTGGTCAGTCGCCGGCAGGTAGTCGTCGGTTCCTCCAGCAGCTGCTGCAGTTTTCTTGGAGTCCACTGTGGGTCTTCAGTGTCGTCCTGCATCAATTTTTGGAACGGAGAAACAATTACTGTATTAAAGAAAGGGATGAGGTGACAAAGATCTCAAGAAATATAAGTGAATAACAAATCAATTGAAAACTTTTTAGATCTAATAATATTAGCGGGTTTTAACTACACAAGAATTAACTACCGCTTTGATCTCTGATTTTTCCAGCGAAGAGAGACCGATATAATTAATGGCTAGTCATAGTCATATGTAGCTTATATAATTATATAAGCTACATAAACAACAGCAAAAGATTATGTGCAATGTTTTAAATTTCCTGTATTTTATTAATCACTACTAGTACCGTTGTCAAAAATTTATCCATTAAATGTGAGGCTGTGCATCCAAGTAAATAGTAAGTAATTATCAAAGGAAGGCACCAAACCGAGAAGGCTATGTAGCACCACCAAATGTGCGGAGTAATCAGAGGGCGCTAAATATCACCATGGATGCCAATACGAAAACAGATAAGGAGAACGATATCAAAAGTATCAGTCACCAAGAATTCTATCGAGGGACAATTGAATGCGAGGGACGGTCGGAAAGCAAGACACACGCTCGTCCTGGAAGTCAGGACATTCAACAAGAATGTGCACGACCGTAAGAAGGACAATGCAATTTGGACAATAAGCAGCAGATCCTCGCTCCATTAAGTGGCTGAGTTAAACGTGTATGGCCAATACGTAACCTAGCCAGAGCCGTTTCCCATAGCCGGTTACGGTGGTAGGAGGAAGGTTACAGGGAAACACGACTCTTAAGAGCACGTAGTTTGTTACCAGTAACAGAAGACCACCAAACCTGCTAACGGGCAAGGATGGAAGAATGAATAACTGGGTAAAAGTCGGAAAAAGGAATACCTTTACGAGAGATGGGACAAGTGTGGATAGCTTTCTTAGCGACAGCATCCGCACACTCATTTAAAGACACCAATATGGCTCTGAACACAGGAAAACTCTAACGACATAAATTTACTGGAGATAAGAAACAGCCAATGTTGAATCTCGAGGACCACCGGGTGGACCGGATTAAAGGACCCCAAAGCCATGAGGGCACTACGAGAGTCAACTACCACTACAAAGGAGGACTGATAACGAGAAAGCAGGAGACGAAGAGCATAGAGAATAGCATAAAGTTCTGATGTGAAGATGCTAGCTTCCGGAGGGAGGCGACACATATAAGTGTGGTCAGGAAAAACAACAGAGTAACCCACACCGTCAGCAGACTTGGACCCATGGGTGAAGATGGAAAAGGAGTGGGAGTGTGAAGAAAAGTGCTAAAGGAAAAGGCGTCTCAGAACCATAGGAGGGGTAAAAGCTTTAATGATGCGGGTCAGGGAAGTACAAAATTTGGGAAGGGGGACCCTCAACGGGGGCAAGGACGGAACAATACGAGGAGAAACATTAGTAATACGAACCGAAAGAGAATCTTGTAAGCGAGACAAACGGACAGAAAGAGGAAGGTGATGAAGAGGAACAGGAACTACAGGATGGGTAAAAGTTAAAACACGACATACAATTCATTAGCTAAACTAGTATAATGAGGGATCAGCAACATTAAATATTTTTATTAAATAGTCAATAAAAGAAAATAGTGGGAAATGTGAGATTATTACCTGGCCCTCGGGGTAGTCGACCTTAGGAGTGGATGGCGGGAGAGGGAGCTTGGGGTTCATAGAGTCACACCCCGCTGCCTGCAGGTAACTTTCCTGTCTCACCATGGGCACCTTGTCCTCCTGAACCACACCCAGCACCGCCCACAGCACCAGGCACGTTAGCACACCCACCTGCCAGCATGCAGGAGGGCGGGGATGGCGACAGCGCACTCTCTGCATTGTGTACCCTCTGGTAGTAATACACTTCAGTGTCTCTGGCAGGATAACTTTAGTTACCTATTTTCCAATTCTGAGCTCATTGTGTTCAATCTATTATAACCCTTCATAAAATGTATATTATTTATGACAAAGGATGGTATATAATATGCATTTATTCATTTGAATTGTTAAAGTAAAGACCCATGTAACCCAAGCGGGTGTGGTAGTCATCTGTTCATACCTGTTGTCACACAAATTGATGTAGTTTGAAAGATAAATTTCACCATGAATATTAAGATTTTATCTCCATCGTATATGTTATAAAACATTCACACGAGCATTAAAATTTCGCCAAGGCGTCAGTTTCTCGTAACATGCATTATAGCGTAGAAACATGAAGCTCCACCGCGACAAACACCGTTCGAATGGTTCGTGTATCCTGCTTCTCTATGTGTATACTTTCGAATTTACTTTGATCCTGATGTTCCAGACTAGAATATTTACTGATTAGTCAATAAAGTATTGTGGTGTCTTTAAATCACCTCCCGCGGTAGTTATTCGCACAGACACCAAGCCACAAGGATCCAGGACCAGCAGCAGCAAGACGCATGAAAGTACCCACTCCCACGTGTATACAACTTGCCTCGGGGTGTCCTAAAATACAGTCTAGTTTTCCTGGTGTGGTTTTCCTTCTCTAGATGCTGACGGTGGCTCATCCATGCTCCTGTAGCCCGCTCAATTGGTGTTGCGTATGATAAACAAACGGTTTAAGAACTTAAGATTGCATTCTAAATGTCTCTAATGTGGACGCAAGCACGTTGCTCGGTCATTGAGTTTACACTGTGGAGTTTAGGCAACAACTGAATGGGTGGCCCCCACGACGAGCTTAACTAGAGAAACTGACAATTCATGAATGGGCTCAAAGTCCTAGACAAAAGAATATCCATAAAATGTATTAACTCACACAGCTGAATTTATTCTCCATTTCTCTACTCGATTTAATTACATTCCTCCTGCGCTTCATTTACTTTAATTATGAAATAAAGGTATTTTTTTTTTAACAACACATCTGGACAAGCTCGTTAAAGTAGCGACCGTTCATTATGTTGTTGTTGTTGTTAAAGATTCGCTACCTGGAACAAGAAGTTCCAAGTAGCACGGGCTATGGTGAGCCCGTAGTGGATGTTAGACCGTTCATTAGACTCATTCATCAATTTACGCCTCATACATTAAAAATAAGTTTGTTCTGGTATATAAATTAATGTTATTATATATTAAATGATTTGCATGCATTTTTTAAATTTAATTCCGTGTATGACTATCCTACAAGATGGTGGATATTAATTATAATTATATATAAATATATATATATATATATATATATATATATATGAAAACTCACCCCAGAAGTGACTCGAACCCATACTCCCAGGAGCAACGCAACTGGTATGTACAGGGATGCCTTAAACCACTTCCCCGCCGGCACCTGGATACATCTTGTATATAAAATATGTATATATTTGTATACAAGACACTGTATATAAAATATTATATTTAATATATTATATTATTTGTAATATAATTATATATATAATATATATATATAATATATATATATATATATATATATATATATATATATATTCACGGACAGAGGGGCACCAACGCGCTCACTCCCTATGCAAGGACACGCTTATAACCCCCTATATATATATATATATATATATATATATATATATATATATATATATATATATATTAATATATATAATATATATATATATATATATATATTATATATATATATATATTATTATATATATATAATATACACATTATATTACAAATATAATATATTAAATATAATATTTTATATACACGTGTCTATAGTTGAAAATATTGATTTAGGAAAAGCAGAGCAATGCAGTAATATTTAATTTAAAGTCACATGTTGGCCATGGAATAGAATTCGGGTAAAGGATAACCATGATAAAATGAACAAATTCTGAATAACAGTATGATACGTAGCTGAAATCAAAGAAAAATTACTGTAAAATATGACACAAATTTACTGTACAGTACTGTATTGTTTAGTTATACGTTATTACAAAATTATGATGTAACAAATTTGGGGATGATGAATTCCACCGTTTTTAAGGAGGAAGAATATTCCATTCCATGTTCACCAGCCCACCACGGTGAGGTCTGTGACTACGGGCTGGGCCAGGGCAAGTCGTCCAAAGGAAATCCTACATGAAGAAATCCCTTAAAAAGAAAATCTTCAATAAGGATGTCCTTTGTTGCGTAGCACCCTAAACTACGAACCTGACAATATGTATAAATTTCTTATTCAAAGAAATCTATACTTTATGTCAGAGTACTTCGGCATTTCAGGTGATAGCTAGGTTACCACGAGAAATCCTCACCAACAGCAAGCTGCTGATGATATGCTGTAGACCACCCACAAGGAGTGGCAAGGGGGGTATTGGAAAGGAAATTGGAATGGAATGGAATCATGAGGAGAAAGCACCAAGCCATTCGGAATATATAGCACTTGGAAGGGGGTCAGGATAAGGAATTGGGGATGGGACGGGGTGGGAAAGGAATGGTGCCCAACCACTTGGACGATCGGGGATTGAACGCCGACCTGCATGAAGCGAGACCGTCGCTCTACCGTCCTGCTCAAGTGGTTGAAATTGGAAAGGAAAAGAAAAAGCAAGATAAAAAAATGAGTCCCAAGCACCCTTACTGGTAGTAATCTAGCCTCAGCAGACCTGCGTTGCCAGTTACAATCTTTCACACAGGTCCCCTCATTGGCGACCCAAACTCAGCAGCACTTCTGCGTTGCCAGTTGCAATCATTCACAAGGGCGCCCTTATTTGCGACCCAGCCTCACCAACCATTCTGCGTTGCCGTAATTTAAATTTTCTCACACCCGCCATTACTGTAAACTCTGCCTTAACAGCCCTTGTGTAGCCAGAATCCAAGTCCAGAATTTTAAGCTTTCACGCCAGCCCTTTCTCGTGAGCATTCCTGACGTCAAGAAACTGTCGTACTTGTGCCCTAACCTAACCAACCAGATTACCCACGAACAGAAAACGGGACATTTTCGCGAACCGCTACCATTTTCTTGTACATAACTATTTGCCCTTAGGTAAAGTATACGTCAAAATGAGACGCGCTATATAGAATAACAGGTTGTTCACAGATGCGACCACATTGGCGACCCACCCTTAGTAGCCTTTCCGCATTGCCAGAAGTGCAGTCTCTCACACGTTCCATCACTAGCGACTCAACCCCGGCAACCTTGTCTAATGACAGATTTGCATTCTTTAATCACACACACTCGCTCTCCCGTTTACCAAGCCTCAGCTTGAAAGGGTGACCCCGATTTTACTATTCTCTCTCCCTCTCTGGAGGCCTCACACGAGCCCCCCAGTCTATGAGGACTTCGACTTCCTACCACCTAAATTTCGGATTGGCCAGATTTGGGCATTCTCACTTTCTCTGACCTGCCACTCTAGCCCTGTTAAGAACCTCCAGTGGACTTATCCGGTTTACCACTTAAACCACCTTTAGTCCTCCCACCCTCCTGGTCCTAGGTCTGCGCATTTGCATTTGGGCCTTGCTCGGCCTCTCCACCTTTAGGCATCTGCTCTACCTTTCCCTTGCTTCTAGCCACCTCAGTCGATTCTGCTCTCCACTTCGCTTCCGCTCTTCTTTTGCTCCCAAAGACCAAAAAACAATTCATGTGAGGGCCCCAGAACCACACTCCCAAGCTCCAAACTGATCTCTCGTAACAAAATAGGTTAAATTTGTCTAAGTGATGCTAATCACAAGTTAAGTAAGGTGTGTGTAGAGTTACTATAATGTAAGGATTAGGTTTGGCGAGCCATGTCACACTGGACAACGTCATCAGAGTTGCCACATCGAACAAAAGCCCATCATGGAAGACTGGTGAGCCATGTCACATCGGATAATCTCATCAGAGTTGACACGTCGAACAAAAACTCACCAAGGGACGAAAATATGTTTTTGTGCCATACGACACAGGTTAGGACCGAGATGGTAAGGTTTCATTAGATTAGGGTTAGGATGGACCAGTTTAGGTTGGAAAGAAAGTAATTATCAAAAGAAAAGGTTAGGGTTGGAAGGATTAGCATCAGTTAGGACATTTCGTATTTTACAACTTTCTCGCATTTAATGCGCCAATATTTTACATGGACTTTAAGGTTTGCACTAAATTCAAATGCTTAGAGTAGTTAGCGTGGTTTATGAAGCCTTTCTAACCCGTAGAAGCCACACGAAGTGTACCTTTTCCATCATTATCCAGATGTCCATACAGTAATAAACTTTATAGTGAGGATTTGGAACCTCGATCTGCTCTACAAGACAGTCCTTCGTTGTCATTCCACATTTATTTTCAGTGTAGATGGAAACTACTAACAAACCCTACACGTCTCAAACCTAACCATGAACTTACATTGCTTTTTCCTTAGCAGCACTTCTGCGTTGCCAGTTACAATCTTTCACATAGGTGCCCTCATTGGCGACCCCGTCTCAGCAGCCTCTTTCCATTACCATACACAATCTTTCACACAGGTGCCCCTTCATTGGCCACCCAGCCTCAGCAACCCTTCGGTATTACCATGCACAATCTTTTACACAGGCGCCCTCATTGGCGACCCAGCCTCAGCAACCCTTCTGCGTTGCCATATGCAATCTTTCACATAGGCGACCCTGTCTCTGCAGCCCTTCTGCGTTGCCATATGCAATCTTTCACATAGGCGACCCTGTCTCTGCAGCCCTTCTGCGTTGCCATATACAATATTTCACATAGGCGACCCTGTCTCTGCAGCCCTTCTGCGTTGCCATAAACAATCTTTCACAGGCGCCCTCATTGGCGACCCAGGCTCAGCAGCCCTTCTGCGTTGCCATATGCAATCTTTCACATAGGCGACCCCGTCTCAGCAGCCCTTCTGCGTTGCTATATACAATCTTGCACAGGTGCCCTCATTGGGGACCCTGCCTTAACAGCCCTTCTGCGTTGCCATATACAATCTTTCACACACGCGCCTCATTGGCGACCCAACCTCCGCAGCCATTCCGCGTTGCCATATACAATCTTTCACACAGGTACTGTTATTGGCGACCAGCCTAAGCAGCCCTTTTGCGTTGCTATATACAATCACACAGGCGCCCTCTTTGGCGACCCAGACTCAGCAGCACTTCTGCGTTGCCATATAAAATCTTTCACATAGGTGACCATGTCTCATCAGCCCTTCTGCGTTGCCATATACAATCTTTCACACATGCGCCTCATTAGCGACCCAGCCTGCGCAGCCCTTCTGCATTGCCATATACAATCTTTCACACAGGCGCCCCCGTCTCAGCAGCCCTTCTGCGTTGCCATATACAAGTTTGCACACAGGCGCCCTCATTTGCGACCCAACCTCATCGTCCTTCTGCGTTGCCATATGCAATCTTTCACACAGGTGCCCTCATTGGCGACCCCGTCTCAGCAGCCTCTGCGTTGCCATATGCAATCTTTCACACACGTGCCTCATTGGCGACCCAGTCTACGCAGCCCTCCTGCGATGCCATATACAATTTTTCACACAGGCGCCCTCATTGGCGGCCCTGCCTCAGCAGCCCTTCGGCATTGCCATATACAATCTTTCAAACAGGCTCCCTCATTGGCGACCCCATTTCAGCAGGCCTTCTGCGTTTCCATATACAATCTTGCACACAGGCGCCCTCATTGGCGACCCAGCCTCATCGCCCTTCTGCGTTGCCATACACAATCTTGCACACAGGCGCCCTCATTGGCGACCCAGCCTCCGCAGCCCTTCTGCGTTGCTATACACAATCTTTCACACAGGCGCCCTCATTGGCGACCCCGTCTCAGCAGCCTTTCTGCATTGCCATATGCAATCTTTCACATAGGCGACCCCGTCTCAGCAGCCCTTCTGCGTTGCTATATACAATCTTGCACAGGTGCCCTCATTGGGGACCCAGGCTCAGCAGCCCTTCTGCGTTGCCATATGCAATCTTTCACATAGGCGACCCCGTCTCAGCAGCCCTTCTGCGTTGCTATATACAATCTTGCACAGGTGCCCTCATTGGGGACCCTGCCTTAACAGCCCTTCTGCGTTGCCATATACAATCTTTCACACAAGCGCCTCTGGCGACCCAACCTCCGCAGCCATTCCGCGTTGCCATATACAATCTTTCACACAGGTACTGTTATTGGCGACCAGCCTAAGCAGCCCTTTAGCGTTGCTATATACAATCACACAGGCGCCCTCTTTGGCGACCCAGACCCAGCAGCACTTCTGCGTTGCCATGTAAAATCTTTCACATAGGTGACCATGTCTCATCAGCCCTTCTGCGTTGCCATATACAATCTTTCACACATGCGCCTCATTAACGACCCAGCCTGCGCAGCCCTTCTGCATTGCCATATACAATCTTTCACACAGGCGCCCCCGTCTCAGCAGGCCTTCTGCGTTTCCATATACAAGTTTGCACACAGGCGCCCTCATTTGCGACCCAACCTCATCGTCCTTCTGCGTTGCCATATGCAATCTTTCACACAGGTGCACTCATTGGCGACCCAGTCTACGCAGCCCTCCTGCGATGCCATATACAATTTTTCACACAGGCGCCCTCATTGGCGGCCCTGCCTCAGCAGCCCTTCGGCATTGCCATATACAATCTTTCAAACAGGCCCCCTCATTAAGGACCCCACCTCAGCAGCCCTTCGGCATTGCCATATACAATCTTTCACACAGGCTCCCTCATTGGCGACCCCATTTCAGCAGGCCTTCTGCGTTTCCATATACAATCTTGCACACAGGCGCCCTCATTGGCGACCCAGCCTCATCGCCCTTCTGCGTTGCCATACACAATCTTGCACACAGGCGCCCTCATTGGCGACCCAGCCTCCGCAGCCCTTCTGCGTTGCTATACACAATCTTTCACACAGGCGCCCTCATTGGCGACCCCGTCTCAGCAGCCTTTCTGCATTGCCATATGCAATCTTTCACATAGGCGGCCCCGTCTCAGCAGCCCTTCTGCGTTGCTATATACAATCTTGCACAGGTGCCCTCATTGGGGACCCAGGCTCAGCAGCCCTTCTGCGTTGCCATATGCAATCTTTCACATAGGCGACCCCGTCTCAGCAGCCCTTCTGCGTTGCTATATACAATCTTGCACAGGTGCCCTCATTGGGGACCCTGCCTTAACAGCCCTTCTGCGTTGCCATATACAATCTTTCACACAAGCGCCTCTTTGGCGACCCAACCTCCGCAGCCATTCCGCGTTGCCATATACAATCTTTCACACAGGTACTGTTATTGGCGACCAGCCTAAGCAGCCCTTTAGCGTTGCTATATACAATCACACAGGCGCCCTCTTTGGCGACCCAGACCCAGCAGCACTTCTGCGTTGCCATGTAAAATCTTTCACATAGGTGACCATGTCTCATCAGCCCTTCTGCGTTGCCATATACAATCTTTCACACATGCGCCTCATTAACGACCCAGCCTGCGCAGCCCTTCTGCATTGCCATATACAATCTTTCACACAGGCGCCCCCGTCTCAGCAGGCCTTCTGCGTTTCCATATACAAGTTTGCACACAGGCGCCCTCATTTGCGACCCAACCTCATCGTCCTTCTGCGTTGCCATATGCAATCTTTCACACAGGTGCACTCATTGGCGACCCAGTCTACGCAGCCCTCCTGCGATGCCATATACAATTTTTCACACAGGCGCCCTCATTGGCGGCCCTGCCTCAGCAGCCCTTCGGCATTGCCATATACAATCTTTCAAACAGGCCCCCTCATTAAGGACCCCACCTCAGCAGCCCTTCGGCATTGCCATATACAATCTTTCACACAGGCTCCCTCATTGGCGACCCCATTTCAGCAGGCCTTCTGCGTTTCCATATACAATCTTGCACACAGGCGCCCTCATTGGCGACCCAGCCTCATCGCCCTTCTGCGTTGCCATACACAATCTTGCACACAGGCGCCCTCATTGGCGACCCAGCCTCCGCAGCCCTTCTGCGTTGCTATACACAATCTTTCACACAGGCGCCCTCATTGGCGACCCCGTCTCAGCAGCCTTTCTGCATTGCCATATGCAATCTTTCACATAGGCGGCCCCGTCTCAGCAGCCCTTCTGCGTTGCTATATACAATCTTGCACAGGTGCCCTCATTGGGGACCCAGGCTCAGCAGCCCTTCTGCGTTGCCATATGCAATCTTTCACATAGGCGACCCCGTCTCAGCAGCCCTTCTGCGTTGCTATATACAATCTTGCACAGGTGCCCTCATTGGGGACCCTGCCTTAACAGCCCTTCTGCGTTGCCATATACAATCTTTCACACAAGCGCCTCTTTGGCGACCCAACCTCCGCAGCCATTCCGCGTTGCCATATACAATCTTTCACACAGGTACTGTTATTGGCGACCAGCCTAAGCAGCCCTTTTGCGTTGCTATATACAATCACACAGGCGCCCTCTTTGGCGACCCAGACCCAGCAGCACTTCTGCGTTGCCATGTAAAATCTTTCACATAGGTGACCATGTCTCATCAGCCCTTCTGCGTTGCCATATACAATCTTTCACACATGCGCCTCATTAACGACCCAGCCTGCGCAGCCCTTCTGCATTGCCATATACAATCTTTCACAAAGGCGCCCCCGTCTCAGCAGCCCTTCTGCGTTGCCATACCCAAACTTGCACACAGGCGCCCTCATTTGCGACCCAACCTCATCGTCCTTCTGCGTTGCCATATGCAATCTTTCACACAGGTGCCCTCATTGGCGACCCAGTCTCAGCAGCCTCTGCGTTGCCATATGCAATCTTTCATACACGTGCCTCATTGGCGACCCAGTCTACGCAGCCCTCCTGCAATGCCATATACAATTTTTCACACAGGCGCCCTCATTGGCGGCCCTGCCTCAGCAGCCCTTCGGCATTGCCATATACAATCTTTCACACAGGCTCCCTCATTGGCGACCCCATTTCAGCAGGCGTTCTGCGTTTCCATATACAATCTTGCACACAGGCGCCCTCATTGGCGACTCAGCCTCATCGCCCTTCTGCGTTGCCATACACAATCTTGCACAAAGGCGCCCTCATTGGCGACCCAGCCTCCGCAGCCCTTCTGCGTTGCCATACACAATCTTTCACACAGGCGCCCTCATTGGCGACCCCGTCGCAGCAGCCTTTCTGCATTGCCATATCCAAATTTGCACAGATGCCCTCATTGGCGACCATGTTTCATCAGCCCTTCTACGTTGCCATACACAATCTTTCACACGCACCTCATTTGCGACCCAGCCTCCACAGCCCTTTTGCGTTGCCATAAAAAATCTTTCACACAGGTGCCCTTATTGGCGACCCAGCCTCCGCAGCCCTTCTGCGTTGCCATACACAATCTTTCACACAGGCGCCCTCATTGGCGACCCATCCTCCGCAGCCCTGCGTTGCCATACACAATCTCACACAGGCGCTTTCATTGGCGACCCCGTCTCAGCAGCCCTTCTGCGTTGCCATATCCAAACTTGCACACAGGCTCCCTCATTGGCGACCATGTTTCATCAGCCCTTCTACGTTGCCATATGCAATCTTTTACGCAAGCGCCTCATTGGCGACCCAGCCTCCGCAGCTCTTCTGCGTTGCCATATAAAATCTTTCACAGATGCCCTCATTGGCGACCCCGTTTCAGCAGCCTCTGCGTTGCCATATACAATCTCTTACGCAAGCGCCTTATTGGCGACCCAGCCTCCACAGCCCTTCTCCGATGCCATATACAATCTTTCACACACGCGCCTTATTGGCGATCATGCCTCATCAGCCCTTCTGCGTTGCCATATACAGTCGTTCACACAGGCACCCTCATTGGCCACCCAGGTTCAGCAGCCCGTCGGCATTGCCATACACAATCTTTTACACAGGCGCCCTCATTGGCGACCCCGTCTCAGCAGCCTTTCTGCATTGCCATATCCAAATTTGCACAGACGCCCTCATTGGCGACCATGTTTCATCAGCCCTTCTACGTTGCCATACACAATCTTTTACACGTGTCTCATTGGCGACCCAGCCTCCGAAGCATTTCTGCGTTGCCATATAAAATCGTTCACACAGGTGCCCCATTGGCGACCCGTCTCAGCAGCCTCTCTGCGTTGCCATATACAATTTTTCACACGCGCCTCATTTGCGACCCAGGCTCCGCAGCCCTTCTGCGTTGCCATATAAAATCTTTCACACAGGTGCCTCATTGGCGGCCCCGCGTCAGCAGCCCCTCTGCGTTGCCATATACAATCTTTCACACAAGCGCCCTTATTGGCGACCTAGCCTCCGCAGTCCTCCTGCGTTGCCATATCCAAACTTGCACACAGGCGCCCTCATTGGCGACCATGTTTCATCAGCCCTTCTACGTTGCCATATACAATCTTTCACACATGTGCCCTCATTGGCGATCGAGCCTCCGCAGCTCTTCTACGTTGCTATATACAATCTTTCACACACGTGCCCTCATTGGCGACCCAGCCTCTGCAGCCCTTCTACGTTGCCATATACAATCTTTCACACACGTGCCCTCATTGGCGACCCAGCCTCTGCAGCCCTTCTGCGTTGCCATACAGAATCCTTCACACACGCGCCTCATTGGCCACCCAGGCTCAGCAGCCCTTCGGCATTGCCATACACAATCTTTCACACAGGCACCCTCATTAGGGACCCCGCCTCAGCAGCCTTCGGCATTGCCACATACAATCTTTCACACAGGCACCCTCATTGGCGACCCAGCCTCCGCAGCCCTTCTGCGTTGCCATATACAACCTTGCACACAGGCGCCCTCTTTGGCGACCCAGCCTTAGGCAATATCATATACAATCTTTCACACAGGCGCCCTCCTTGGCGACCTAGCCTCAGCAGCCCTTCTGCGTTGCCATATACAATCTTGCACACAGGCGCCCTCATTGGCGACCCAGCCTCAGCAGCCCTTCTGCATTGCCATATACAATCTTTCACACACGCGCCTTATTGGCGACACAGCCTCCGCAGCCCTTCTCCGATGCCATATACAATCTTTCACACACGCGCCTCATTGGCGACCCAGCCTCTGCGGCCCTTCTGCGATGCCATATACAATCTTTCACAGGTGCCCTCATTAGGGACCCCACCTCAGCAGCCCTTCTGCATTGCCATATACAATCTTTCACACAGGCCCCTTCATTAGGGACTCAGCCTCAGCAGCTTTCGGCATTGCCATATACAATCTTTCACACAGGCACCCTCATTGGCGATCCACCTCAGCAGCCCTTCTGTGTTGCCAGTTACAATCTCACAGGCGCCCTCTTTGGCGACCTAGCCTCACCGGCCCTTCTGCATTGCCATATACTATCTTTCATACAGGCACCCTCATTGGCGACCCAGCCTCAGCAGCCCTTCTGCGTTGCCGTATACAATTTTGCACATAGGCGCCCTCATTGGCGACCCCGTCTCAGCAACCCTTCTGCATTGCCATATACAATCTTTCACACAGGCGCCCTCATTAGGGACCCAGCCTCAGCAGCACTTCTGTGTTGCCATACACAATCTTGCACATAGGCGCCCTCATTGGCGACCCAGCCTTAGGCATTATCATATACAATCTTTCACACAGGCGCCCTCCTTGGCGACCCCGTCTCAGCAGCCCTTCTGCGTTGCCATATACAATCTTTCACACAGGCGCCCTCATTGGCGACCCCGTCTCAGCAGCCCTTCTGCGTTGCCATATACAATCTTTCACACACACGCCTTATTGGCGACACAGCCTCTGCGGCCCTTCTGCGTTGCCATATACTATCTTTCACACAGGCCCCCTCATTAGGGACTCAGCCTCAGCAGCTTTCGGCATTGCCATATACAATCTTTCACACAGGCACCCTCATTGGCGACCCAGCCTCAGCAGCCCTTCTGCGTTGCCATACACAATCTTTCACACAGGCGCCCTCATTGGCGACCCAGCCTCAGCAGCCCTTCTGCATTGCCATACACAATCTTTCACACAGGCGCCCTCATTGGCGACCCATCCTCAGCAGTACTTTTGTGTTGCCAGTTACAATCTCACAGGCGCCCTCTGGCGACCTAGCCTCACCGCCCTTCTGCATTGCCATATACTATCTTTCATACAGGCGCCCTCATTGGCGACACAGCCTCAGCAGCCCTTCTGCGTTGCCATACACAATCTTTTACACAGGCGCCCTCATTGGCGACCCAGCCTCCGCAGCCCTTCTGCGTTGCCGTATACAATCTTTCACACAGGCGCCCTAATTGGCGACCCCGTCTCAGCAACCCTTCTGCATTGCCATATACAATCTTTCACACAGGCGCCCTCATTAGGGACCCAGCCTCAGCAGCACTTCTGTGTTGCCATACACAATCTTTCACACAGGCGCCCTCATTGGCGACCTAGCCTCAGCAGCCCTTCTGCGTTGCCATACACAATCTTTCACACAGGCGCCCTCATTGGCGACCCAGCCTCAGCAGTACTTCTGTGTTGCTGTATACAATCTTGCACACAGGCGCCCTCATTGGCGACCCAGCCTCAGCAGCCCTTCTGCGTTGCTGTATACAATCTTGCACACAGGCGCCCTCATTGGCGACCCAGCCTCAGCAGTACTTCTGTGTTGCCAGTTACAATCTCACACGCGCCGTCATTGGCGACCCAGCCTCATCAGTCCTTCTGCGTTGCCATACACAATCTTTCACACAGGCGGCCTCTTTGGCGACCTAGCCTCAGCAGCCTTCTGCATTGCCATACACAATCTTTCACACAGGCGCTCTCATTGGCGACCCAGCCTCAGCAGCCCTTCTGTGTTGCCAGTTACAATCTCACAGGCGCCCTCTATGGCGACCTCGCCTCACCAGCCCTTCTGCATTGCCATATACTATCTTTCATACAGGCGCCCTCTTTGACGACCTAGCCTCAGTAGCACTTCTGTGTTGTAATAATTGCAGTCTTTCTCACACCCGCCCACAGTGGCGACCCAGCCTTAGCAATCCTTGTGTTGCCTGGTTTAGTCATTCACACACCCGTCCACATTGGCGACCAAGCCTCACCAACCATTCTGCGTTGCTGTAATTTAAATTTTCTCACACCTGCCATTACTGTAAACTCTGCCTCAACACCCCTTCTGTGTTGCCAGAATTTTTAAGCTTTAACACCAGCCCTTTCTAGTGAGCATTCCTGACGTCAAGAAACTGTCGTATTAGTGCCCTAACCTAACCCACCCGATTGTGTCAATCAACTGAATTACCAATTAATACCTATGTTATATCATTCATCCACTTTTTCTCCACCTAAACCAAAGAGAATATAATCAGATGTTAAACATAGTAACAGTGTCTTTGAAATCGTACGGTGTACCTTGCGAAACGCATAAGTGTGAAAATGAACTATGGAGAGTTAATTTTTCAACTTCCCTTGACAGTGAAGAAAAACATAAGAAATATTTGATTAGATTCGTGTTGGAAACATTAAATCTTACCCTTACAATGACACACGTGTGTCATTGTGTAATACTTAGTTTCCAATTCCAATAGCGCATTACTTACTATCCCAATTGCACTGCCTTGTTCTTATGAAGATGGCCTGTAGTAATAACACACGAGTTGATTAGCCATCTTCCCCGCACATGTTGCGAATTTATCTTGTCAGGGTATGAATCAATGATTGTTTCTTGATCTATGGAGCATAGCCATCATCTTAGCCTTACTTTTAAATAAACTAAGGAAAAGGTAAATAATCATGTAATAAGAAAAACAATGACTGGGCAGTAAGAAAAGTTTATAATTATTAGACTAGTGAAAAATTATAATATTAGACTAGTGGAAACATCAAAATTAGGCTGCAGGGGAAAATTAAATTAGGCTGCAGGGGGAAAATAAGAATTAGGCTGCAGGGAAAACAAAATGATTAGGCTGTAAGGAAAAACAAAATGATTAGGCTGCAGGGAAAAACAAAATGATTAGGCTGCAGGGAAAACAAATGATTAGGCTGTAAGGAAAACAACAATGATTAGGCTGCAGGGAAAAACAAAATGATTAGGCTGTAAGGAAAAACAAAATGATTAGGCTGTAAGGAAAAACAAAATGATTAGGCTGTAAGGAAAAACAAAATGATTAGGCTGTAAGGAAAAACAATGATTAGGCTGTAAGGAAAAACAAAATGATTAGGCTGTAAGGAAAAACAATGATTAGGCTGTAAGGAAAACAATGATTAGGCTGTAAGGAAAAACAAAATGATTAGGCTGTAAGGAAAACATAATGATTAGGCTGTAAGGAAAAACAATGATTAGGCTGTAAGGAAAACAATGATTAGGCTGTAAGAAAACAAAATGATTAGGCTGTAAGGAAAACACAATGATTAGGCTGTAAGGAAAACATAATGATTAGGCTGTAAGGAAAAACATAATGATTAGGCTGTAAGGAAAAACATAATGATTAGGCTGTAAGGAAAAACATAATGATTAGGCTGTAAGGAAAGCATAATGATTAGGCTGTAAGGAAAAACATAATGATTAGGCTGTAAGGAAAAACTATATGTAGGGAAAAATGTAAATGTGGGCTGTTGGGGAAAAACTAAATGATTAGCTAAAAGGAAACAAAATTATTAGCTGTAGAAAAAAAAACAAAATGATTTGGCTGTAACTGAAATTGAAATAAGTTTATTGAGGTAAAATACACACAAGTGATGAGGTAGCTCAAGCTTTTCTCCCCCCCCCCCCGTTCACTACAACGTGTTCATATACATATATAGACACACATCACAAACAATAAACATATTACCGAACATTCTGAGTGATAAACATACTTTTCTTCCTTTACATATGAAGTATGGTAATTAAGGTGTAGGGAAAAAAAATGATTAGGCTGTAGGGAAAAATAAAATAATTAGGCTGTAGGGAAAAAAATGATTAGGCTGTAGGGAAAAATAAAATAATTAGGCTGTAGGGAAAAAAAATGATTAGGCTGTAGGGAAAAATAAAATAATTAGGCTGTAGGGAAAAAAAATGATTAGGCTGTAGGGAAAAATAAAATAATTAGGTTGTAGGGAAAATAAAATGATTAGGCTGCAAAGGAAAAGTAAAATGTTAGGCTTTAGGGAAAAATAAAATACTTAGGCATCAGGGAAAATAAACTGATTAGGCTTCAGAGAAAAAATATAAACATATCAATATATATCAATATATATATATATATATATATATATATATATATATATATATATATATATATATATATATTTATATATATATATATTTTTATATATATTTATATATATATATATATATATATATATATATATATATATATATATATATAAATAAACAAATGGTTAGACACGGAAAATAAATAGTTTTGATGGAAAATTATTAAGTTTATATAAATAATAAAAAGGATCAAGCTGCAAATAAAACAAAAAGATTACACACAATTAGAAATCAACAAAATATTAGACCTAAACAGTAAGGACAAAATTATTAGGACATCTCCTTGTCAACAAGGCTAGCATAGCGGTGTGGAGGCTGAGGATAGCCCCCCAAGGTTAGCATGGCGGTGTGGAGGCAGAGGATAGCCCCCGAAGGCTAGCATGGCGGTGTGGAGGCAGAGGATAGCCCCCGAAGGCTAGCATGGCGGTGTGGAGGCAGAGGATAGCCCCCAAGGCTAGCATGGCAGTGTGGAGGCAGAGGATAGCCCCCAAGGCTAGCATGGCAGTGTGGAGGCAGAGGATAGCCCCCAAGGCTAGCATGGCGGTGTGGAGGCAGAGGATAGCCCCCAAGGCTAGCATGGCGGTGTGGAGGCAGAGGATAGCCCCCAAGGCTAGCATGGCGGTGTGGAGGCAGAGGATAGCCCCCAAGGCTAGCATGGCGGTGTGGGAGGCAAAGGATAGCCCCCGAAGGCTAGCATGGCGGTGTGGAGGCAGAGGATAGCCCCCAAGACTAGCATGGCGGTGTGGAGGCAGAGGATAGCCCCCCAAGGTGGCGGTATGGAGGCAGAGGATAGCCCTCCAAGGCTTGCATGGCAGTATGGAGACAGAGGATAGCCCCCAAGGCTAGCATGACGGTGTGGAGGCAGAGGATAGCCCCCCAAGGCTAGCATGGCAGTATGGAGGCAAAGGATACCCCCAAGGCTAGATAACAAGGCTAGGTAACAGTGGTTAGAAGTAAAGATGAGCACCAAAGTTTGGCGAATGATACGAGTAACCAGAAGCCAAACAACAGGGGGAAAATGAGCCTTCTTCCCCCGTAAATCAATAATAATGACTCCTCAACATTGCTTGAAGGGAAACCCCTACTACTAGCCAAATGGGGAGGAAAACATGCCAAGGCTTGCTGGCATGAAGACAGGGGCCATGCCAGGATCAAGAGGATCCGTTTGGGCTCACTAGAGGGGAAAATATAAAAAAGATAAACTAGGTAAAAACAAAAAAAGTTAACTTACTTCATAAAGAAGTTCGCTGAAGGTCCTACAACTAATACCAAAAAAATGCCAGACGGCTCTCATACAGTATTACCAAGCAGCTGATCTCATCTTTCGGGGTTCTAATACATCTTCCAGAGTTTCACTACATCGGTTATCTGGAAAATAAAATTGTTAAAATTAAAAAAAATGTAGTTTTGAAAATTATCAATTTTGATCATTTAATATTATTAATTAATTACACTCCTTTAACCTTACTAATAGTTACACTCGATTCATCCACTGTAATATGCCATTAGTTCACGAATTATAAGACACCTCGAACCCCAACACTGCTTGATGGCTGCCAGTCCCTTCCAAACTTCAATTTGTGACAACCAAAAGGTGAAGCGAAGGTGGGGGGAGGGGGGTGGATGGTGGAGTAGGTATAGGGTGGGGGGGGGGGGGGTGGAAGGTGGAGGGAGCTGGGGCAAGGGGGGAGTTGGAAGGTGGAATAGGGACAGGGGAGGGTGTTGGAAGGTGGAGCTGGGGCAGGGGGCGGGGGTTGGAAGCTGGGGCAGGGGGGTGTTGAAAGGTGGAGTAGGGATAGGGAGGGGGGTTTTGGAAGCTGGGCCAGGGGGGGGGGTGTTGGAAGGTGGAGTAGGGACAGGCAGGGGGGTAGGAAGGTGGAGCAGGGGGGGGGGTGTTGGAAGCTGGGGAAGGGGGGGGGTGTTGGAAGCTGGGGAAGGGGGGGGGGGTGTTGGAAGCTGGGGAAGGGGGGGGGGTGTTGGTAGGAGGAATAGGGAGAGGGTGGTGTGGAAGGTGGAGCTGGGGTAGGAAGGTTTTTTTTTTTTTTTTTTTTTTTTTTTTTTTTTTTTTTTTTTTTTTTTTTTTTTTTTCAGCAGCAGCAAGTGAGCGCCATTCCACATAGGCGCCATGATTTCCTCATCTCGCCAAAACGTATTAACGTATTTCACATACTGTATAATCTTTTTCTGCTTAATAAAGCACTAGTATAATTTTTACCCACTTGACAAGGATAAGTTACTACTGCATTTCAAAAAGTTCCCACATTCTACTAAAGGAATTAGCGTGCGTCAATCTAAACCTCGTTCCGCCAAACCTTAGGCTTCCCGCCATAAACTTCCCACCTACATCCTACAAT